>CM040630.1:17892456-18443100 GCA_022818045.1 Neotoxoptera formosana | reverse complement strand
CCATCTATCTATACATTTTAATACTAGAAAAACTGAAAATGCTTTTTTCGATGGGATTTATATATAATCTTTGTTTATTTATAGGGTTGTAATAAGTTATATATTTTATTTTATTCAAATATTAAATAAAAAATTTAATAAAGTTTTAATCATATAAAAGATGCCATTTTTTATGCGCAACAAACACTTATAAAATATTTCAACAAACTAAAAAATTGGACGTGTTTTTGGTTCATATAAATTAAAATCGTATAATATAAATTAATATTATCTTTCTCTGTACCTACTCATCAAGTTATTTATGACTTTTTAACCTTTTTTTTCTTGTGGGAGTCGACACCCGGACCCCCCCCCCTCCCCATTCATTTTTAGCTGTTGATCTGGGAATGACTGGCAGCGTTTGGCGAAAATCTCCAGCCAGTAGAATCATCGCACCTCCGAAGAGGTTCTGATTACTGTGCTAATAAGCCCTATTTGAACCCCCACCATAAAAAATTTGAAAATACGCCACTGCTACTGTGCCTCTCTACTACACTCATTAAAGCTATAACCTAACATTTTTAAATTACTCGTCCGGAATTAGATATTTACTTATCGCCGTGAATAGAGCGTCTAATTCCCTAATTGGAAACGGGGGTTGTGCGGATAAATGATTTATGGGGATTGTCAAACAACTAGTAAAAATATGCAACGGTCATATTGTATTTAAATATTTTATATAATATATATGTCATCATTAATATTAAAACTACTAATATACTGTATGTATAACGCTAGGGTATAACATGATAACCAATATGTAAGTAAGTATTTAAAATGAAAATAAAATGAAAAATAAACAAAAATAATTTTTAATATTTTAAAATTATTATTATGTAGCAATAGATAATAAATAAATCACTAATCTCTAACTATAAAACTAGAATCTGTTACCAAATTTGTGCTAAGATTTCGTTATGAGGATAATAATATATGTGTCGGATAATCGACGCTCTGTTGTACGCCCAATAATATTCCGCTTTGGAATAAGAAATAGAAGATGAATGTTATCGAAAAAAAAAATAAAACTTAAAAAACTTTTATAACAAAAAAAATAAAAAATTAGAAAAATGTTGCTTTTTTATTATAATTATGTAAAATAAATATATTCAAAAATGTAAACAATTTTTCAAAAAAATAAAAAAAGGTTAGCCACATCAATGCTTAGCTCCATGTCTACATATTGTATAATTGTTTAAAGTTCTCTGAGATTTATCTATTTTGTTTTATCTTGTACAACTTACACACCCACTTAATTGTATGCTAAATAATTATTTATAAATACGTATGATTCAACAAAACTTCTTTAGAAAAGAAGGTATTGAAAGACTTCTAAATTAATTTTTACGTAATAATAATTGTAAAATATTAATTACAAATGATTATTGGGCTTACCTGCGGTGGCTGTAATTGAAAGAAAATTATTCACTTGATTAATATATTACCATAAATTATAACACATATAAAGGATAATGTTTCACATAGTTTCAATACAGTTCTCTTGTTTTTTTATATATATTTATCTGAGTTAGAAACTATATATAAATAAATACTCTAAATAAATATGCTGTTACGTACAATAAAAACAGGGGCTCTGAATCACAATACGACTTTTTACTTTAGCGTTAGAACTTTAATTTTATTTTATATAACAATATTGCATAAAGACGGCCGAATACGTTCGTTACGCCGGTTACGTTTATACTGACTATTATTGAACCCGTGCTATACGATCGCCGTGGTCTCTATCTTATCTTTTATGATCGATATGTACCGAACATATGCTATGTATATAACGTAATAAACAACGACTTTGACGTTATACAAACACGTGTTCTAACAAAACATAGGTATAGCTAAAACAACGATTTTACTTTATATCCGGATTTCCGAAGGACCATGTTACGTACAATGAAAACAGGGGCTCTGAATCACAATACGACTTTTTACTTTAGCGTTAGAACTTTAATTTTATTTTATATAACAATATTGCATAAAGACGGCCGAGTACGTTCGTCACGCCGGTTACGTTTTTACTGACTATTATTGAACCCGTGCGATACGATCGCCGTGGTCTATATCTTATCTTTTATGATCGATATGTACCGAACATACCGGCCACCTTGAAATAATAAGTTTCAATAGGTACAATACATAATTACTAATCACAATAATAATGGTTTACAAAAAATTTACAAGAAATCGAGCTAAACAAGATACAGATATACAATAATAATAAATACAAATAAATTACAATAATTAATAATTGCTCACACATAATGGAAATGATAATAATTTTATATACATAATACATAGCAATAGATTATAATATATTATTGCCATTAAATGGTAACGGGTACAAATTACGCACAGCGCGTTTAAACTCTCCGCGACTCGTCCTGACCGTCGCTACACGTATGATATCGTCTGTCCCCACATGGGCGTCAATAACTCGACCAATGGACCACTGAAGCGGCGGGAGATTGTCGTCACGTATGAGAACCACTGTTCCTATTTGGATATTGGGACCTTGAGAACTGGACCATTTATGACGTGCTTGTAATTGAACAAGATAATCTCGGCTCCAGCGAGACCAGATATGCTGAGACAGTTGGGTGACTTTTCTCCACCTCGATAAATTATTTAGAGGTGTGCCTGTTTCATCTCTGTCGGGCAGAGCGCGTAGAGAATCGCCAATGAGGAAATGCCCGGGTGTTAGCACAGACATGTCGGAATGATCGATGGAAAGAGGTGTTAAAGGACGGGAATTCAATATCGCCTCAATTCGTACTAAAACCGTATTTAATTCCTCAAAGGTCAGTGACGCGTTACCCAACGTTTTATATAAATGGGTCTTCAATGATTTTACCGCCGCCTCCCACAAACCACCAAAATGTGGGGAACGGGGTGGGATAAAATGCCATTGTATGTCATGCTTCGCTATTTCGTCGTTTACTTTGTTTTGATGCTCTGTGGACAGAAATAATTTTTTCACTTCTTGCAATCGACGATTTGCGTCTACGAAATTAGTCGCATTGTCAGAATAAATATCGGTACACAATCCACGCCGATCGCAGAATCTCTGTAATGCGTTTAAAAAAGATTGTGTAGTTAGATCGCCAACCAATTCCACGTGAACTGCTTTGGTAGCTAGACATACCCAAATGCAAGCATATGCCTTGTTTGTAGGTGCATTTCGACGTAGGCTTGTCTTTACTTGAAATGGTCCTGCAAAATCTACACCAGCCTTTGAAAAGGCTCTCGATGGTTCGACACGCGCCTTTGGCAAATCACCCATAAATCATAATGGGTTGCACGACCACAGGACGATATTTAAAACATTTCACGCATTGATGAGCGACTATGCGAGCGATGTTTCGCCCGTTTAAAGGCCAGTATTTTAAACGAACTGACGCCAACATAGCTTGAGGGCCGCCGTGTAATAATATCTCGTGTTTGTGTAAAAATATTAATATAGTAAAATTGCATTTTGACGGTAGCACAATTAGGTGTCGTTGGAATACATCTAATGTTGACGCATGCTTCAGCCGGCCACCCACTCGAATTATACTATTTTCGTCTAAAAAATGCTTTAAGCGACGTAACGAACTCTTGCAGTGTACTGAACGCGAATTTTGCAAGTCGGATAGTTCACGACCGAAATGTATTGCCTGAACTTGTTTGATTATGCAAATCACAGCTACGTCGTATTCAATGGCCTGTGTATTGGTCCGTAATACTTATCAGCGTATTTTGACAATGCATTTCGAATAAAACGTGTACAGTATGCCACAACGCGTATTAATTTCGTCAATGACGAATATCGATCGTAAATAACCTTATCGTGATTGTTAATCGTCGTTACACATGCCGTGATTTTCGACTCCGTAATCACCTCATTACTCGTAATTGCTTCTATACCTTTTATAAGCCACTTAGACGAGTTATCTGATAGCAATTTCGGTCCGTTCTACCATAATTTGAAATGTTTAATCTGTAAAGGCCAGCATCCACGTGACACTATGTCCGCCGGGTTGTCATGAGTACCTACGTGGGACCACTCATGTATCGACGTACGCTCGTGTATCCCTCCGACTCTATTAGCCACGAATGTCTTCCACCTTGACGATTGAGATGTTATCCACGCTAATACCACCATCGAGTCGGACCAGAAAAATTTCTTTTTTATCGGCAGATGCAGATTTGGTGCATACTTGGACGCTAGACGTGCTAGTAATACGGCTGCTAGTAATTCTAGATGCGGAATCGAAACTGTCTTTAACGTAGCTACCCGTGACTTTGAACAGATTAAATTCGTAATACATTTGCCGTTAGTGTTTAGTACGCGTAAATATAAACACGCGCCGTACGCGGTCTCGGACGCGTCAGAAAAACCATGCAATTGAATATCGGCTATTTCACCGTCACCAATTAAAGATCTGTTGATAACGAGTAGGTTTAAATCATTAAGTTTCAGACGGTTGTCCCTCCACTCCTTCTCAATATTCGACGATAGTACTGCATCCCAACTAGTATTTAATTGCCATAGTTGTTGCATAATTATCTTAAACTTAATTATAACCGGGCTAATCAGGCCCAGAGGGTCAAACACCGACGCTATTTCTGATAAAATCACTCACTTCGTAATACGCGTATTTTCGTCGAACGGACGCACAGTATATTGATAAGCAATAAGCATCAATATTTTGGTTCCAGTACATACCTAATATTTTCGTGGTATTCTTAATGTCATTTATATTGTCATTAATATTTACTATTGTTGCTATATCAACATTTTCTAACAATCTTGGGTCGTTACTAGACCACTTGCATAATTCCATACCGGCTTTTTGCAAAACTGTAATTAAATCGTCACGTAATTTTAATGCTTCTGATATCGATTCCGCGCCACCGAGGAAGTCGTCGACGTAAAAATCGTGTTTCAAAGCACGGCAAGCCGCAAGAAATCGAAAAGTTTCATCATCTGACAGTTTGCTTAAACATGCCGTAGCTAAATACGACGCGGTTATTACACCGTATGTCACCGTTTTCAGACAATATGTATTTAAAGGCTGGTCGGGATCTTCTCGCCACAAAATACGCTGATAATCACGTTGACTTTCCGTGACCCAAATTTGTCTGTACATCTTTTTTATATCTGCGGTAATAACATACTTGTGCGTTCTAAATCGTGCCATTATGGAAACCAATTCCTCCTGTATGCACGGCCCTTTCAACAACACATCATTCAAACTAACGTTAGTGTCCGTTTTCGCCGATGCGTCAAACACTACACGTAATTTGGTGCTCGTACTACTTTCTTTAAATACAGCATGATGCGGAAGGTAATAAGATCGATCAACTTCTATAGTAACGGAGTTCGCAATCGACATGTGCCCAAGTTCTATGTATTCATTCATAAACTTAACGTTATTATTCTTCAGATTTTTATCTGCCCAAAGACGCCTTTCCAATGACATAAATCGGCGCAATGCTCTATCGTACGAATTTCCTAATTTGAGCTCGCCTTTAAATGGCAATACAACGATAAAACGACCATCATCATCTCGTTGAACATTTTTCAAAAAATGCTGTTTACATGCACTCTCTTCTATAGTGTATAATTCATCGGACTTTACTTCTTCGAGGCGCCAAAATGCGGCCATTTGCTCTTCTAGTGTTTTTGTTTCGAATGACGTGTGTGCGAATAACAATACACTAGTCTCTACATAACTAACAGTTGGAAGTGGCACTGGACCGGAAATGATCCAACCTAATTTCGTACTCTGTAAGACTAGTCTATGTTCCATTGGACGTAGTTGTTCGTTATTAATTAAATCAAAAAATATTTCTGCGCTTAATATTATATCTACTATGGCTTGTGGTGTGTCGAATGCCGGGTCAGCCATAGCTAAACCTGCGGGTATCTTTAAATTAGGTGCTATTATGGGCATCGATGGTAAATTAGTAGTTAATGTAGGTAAGATAAAAAAATCTAAGTTTGACAAATAATCTGTGACGCGTGATTTAATGGTTGTGTTAACTATATGCGAAGCGGTATGTGTCGATTCGTTGATATCTACCATAGCACACGACGTTCTCGTGCGTTTTAATCGTAAATGCTGCGCTAGAGCCTCAGTAATAAGATTATGCTGTGATCCGCTGTCTAATAGTACACGACACTGTATTGGCTTACGATTAACATTGTAAGCAATTACGGTAGCTGTTGATAGTAAAATTTGGCTTTTATTGTTTTTACGGTAAGCGTACGCACTCACTGATACGGACGGAGCATTGCTATTCACGTCTTCCTTCCCGTCGCCGCGGTCAACAACCTCATTAGTGTGCGACGCGGATTGTTTGGTAGGTTTATCGGTACGCAATAAATGCAATAATCCATTGTGCGGGCGCGAACATATTGTGCAACGTGTAGTGAGCCGGGCTTGTATAAGTCCAACTCAACACGATTTAACGACGAAGTCCACCTTTGTTGCAAATGTCACTTCAACGTTTGGAAATTTGTAGTCAGAAATAAAATAAACACTTTAAAAGTTAAGTATAATTTTATTAAAAACTGAGACTGATTAACTGGTAGCCCGATAAGTCAATTGTAGTAGTAATTAACTCTACCGGTCTATTCAACAGTGAAGTCAAATCATATCTAAAAATATATGGCGCTACGTCCCTATTTTATACATAGTTCTGAAGCGTAATTGTAAAAGTGGTTCTGTGAGGAGGAAGCGTGCCAAGGATTCTCGTATTCACAAAACTAGATAACCTATTAGCTGACCATAACAATTCTTAGAACTAATATAAATGTACGAAAACTAAAACTAAAAATAGTTGCACAATAACATACAGAATAAAATACAGCGACTTAACATAATATACATTAAGTAATAGACAAAAAGCGAAAGTAATAATAAAGAATCATAGGATAGGATTCGGGTTATTACAAACGCATTGATTGACACTTTTCCCCTTCGTGTGATCTTAGACATATTTTGCATAACCTGAGCTCAGTTATTCGTTTAATTCGATCAACTATCGCTAAACCTAGGAACGACGGACAACGATAAATAGTATGGGCTTGCTTACAAAAACAACATCTTATTTCGCTAGTAGCGGCGAACGCGCTAGATCGTTTCTTTTTATTTGCGTAAGTTGCTATGCGATTGTTTTCTTGCAGCGAATTGATATGTTGACACGTCTCTACCGCCTCTAAAACTCGGAATCTAGATTGCAGAAAGTCCATAAGGTTTGTAATAAGAGATACTTCTATACTTGAGGAGGAGATTGTCCATTCCCTCATTGTCTTTGTGTCCAGCTTGGAAACGATCAAATGTATTAATAATGACCCCCATTGGTTTGGCATTTCTCCTAAAGATTCTAAAGACTTCATATGACCTGCTAAAGCGTCAATTAATTTACGTAGTTGTGAGAAGAATTCCTTTTTTATCAGTTCCAAGTCAAATATAGCTTGCGTGTGTACTTGTATTAAGACCTTTTTATTATCGTATCGCTTTATTAAACTATTCCACGCCACTTTATAATTGTCGGCCGTGGTTTGTAAGCAATTTACAACACTTTCGGCGTCTCCCGTTAATGACGACCGCAAATAAAAGAATTTTTGTATGTCGTTTAATGACTCATTTTTGTGCACTAATGTCGTGAAACGCCGCCCAATCGGTATATGCCCCGGAAAACTGTGGGATCTGGAGCGACGCTAACTTTACCATTGAATTAATATTCGGGTTACTACTTGATGCTATATCGTTCTTTACAAATATAATATTTGAGTTACTACCAATATTATTCGAACTCGCGTTTGTACCAGTATTATCTGCCATTTTAAGAACCTTTTCACATTTTGCCATGCTTTCAAAATATAAATTTTCAAATTCATCTCTATACTTTTCGTTGTCTTCATTTGTGCCATTTTCTTCTTCAATCTGCTGTCGCACGCATCGAAAATCTTCCCAAGTTTACCTTGCTTTTTCGGCTCTTATATTTACCTGGTCGAAGTCCACATTGTCATCGCAATTGGTTCGCAGGTATGTGGTGAAACGCGTTAATTGGGCTTTAAGTACCGCTGGGCGATAAGTGCGGTCAAATCGGACATTATTCTCG
The DNA here is from genome assembly GCA_022818045.1 of Neotoxoptera formosana. NCBI lineage: Eukaryota > Metazoa > Arthropoda > Insecta > Hemiptera > Aphididae > Neotoxoptera > Neotoxoptera formosana. The sequence goes on along the minus strand of CM040630.1, from coordinate 18,434,931 downwards.
TACGGATGATAAGTATCAGGTAATACTATAGTATGCGAGCAATACCAACAATGTTACGGATATTACTATATTGTGCGACTCGTACCGAACGTTTGCTCGTTACGGTTAAGCACAAATAACGATAACGACTGCGCGCTAGATACGACACAGATCCGTCTTATCGTTTGTCGCAGTAACCTTGACTTAAAAATGTCTAACTTCTATTTTGCGACCTTTACTAATCTACGTGTTTTATAGTACGAGGACGATATACAGGAAATAACGTAGGGAAAAACTTAGGTTGAAATAAATATAGAAATTGGCAAATTCTCTTACCTCAGCTGAAGACTTGAATATTTGCTGCTTGATGTGTCCAAAACTTGTAAACCTCTGGGTGGCACTTGTAAGTACAGCAAACAGATAGGTAGTCAGTATGCTGATTTGAATTTCACGTTCGCGTTCGTGTATTCGAAGCTAGTATTGTCGAAAATACACGAGAATATTTGAAATTTGTCACGCACTGACTTCGCGTTCACGTATTCGAAATTTCGAAAAAATACGTAAGAATATACTATGATAATTTACGATATCTTAGTTTTGAGTAATAAACGTAATAAACAACGACTTTGACGTTATACAAACACGTATTCTAACAAAACATAGGTATAGCTAAAACAACGATTTTACTTTATATCCGGATTTCCGAAGGACCATGTTACGTACAATGAAAACAGGGGCTCTGAATCACAATACGACTTTTTACTTTAGCGTTAGAACTTTAATTTTATTTTATATAACAATATTGCATAAAGACGGCCGAATACGTTCGTTACGCCGGTTACGTTTATACTGACTATTATTGAACCCGTGCGATACGATCGCCGTGGTCTCTATCTTATCTTTTATGATTGATATGTACCGAACATATGCTATGTATATAAATATATTTTAATTTCATCAAGTTTTAGAATATATCGTCTGGTTAAAGCAAAAACTCACTAACGACAAAACAACGAGAAAATAAGTTTTTAGTTTTTAAAATTGTATTTAACACTGTTAATACATTTTGAAAAAACTGAAAAAAAACCCGTTTTAACTAATAACTCTATGTTTAGTGCCTCTACACAAATTAGTAGTGAGTTCTCAGTCAAATAGCTTGATAGTTTAATTCGAGGTTATTCAAACAATTTTTTTAAGGAAACTCAAAAATATTCAAATCAAATTCAAACTTGATTATAAGCATTGGATGTTAATAAATATAATGAATTTGGATAGTTACAAGAAAAATAAAGATTTTGCTTGTAACTATTTGAGATTTTATTTTGTAATTTAAAAATTATTGTGTATGCACTTTGTGCTTTCCATTACAACGATATTATTTTCAAAACACATTCCCATTATAAAGTATTAAGTAAATGGTTAAATATTAAGAAATATAATATGAATGAATTCAAATCAAATCACACTGTTCTTATTTCTAAGGTTTGTTTGAGTACCTACATTTAATATTATATTGGGTTATTTAAGATTAATAAAATGCGATATTTAATATTGTTTATACTGTTATACTCACGGTTATTGAAACAATAAACATGTGGTGACTGTAGTTTGTCTAAAAACAAATTCAATAATAAGTACTGTATTATTATATTGTATTGTTTTTTCTATTTGTTATATTATTAAAAAATATATATATAAGTACATAAACACAACTATATATATTTCAATAACTGGGGTGAATTCGTACTACAAATAATTAGTGTTGGGTACGTAATCGAAGTTGACTTTACGCGCGGTGTTTCCGTCGCGTCCGTGTCGCAAAGTTTGCTACCCTGGAGCGCGCCGCCAAGTCAACCTTTGTACCTCCAAAGGTGGGGACGGTCTCGCCGCTGTTGAGCGTCCAGCCAACGTACCGTCCGTCGTCGGCCGTCGTCTTTTCTGAGCCGTCTAAGGCAACGTTCCGCGTCTCCGCCGTCTTGGCAATTGTTTTGGGTTAAAAACCACATGTTTTAACCAACGCGACCCGGTGCGCCGTCGCCGTTAATACCGTTATTATTTTGTTCCGTGCACCCGAGCCCCGCTGCTCACGAACTCGTCGCGTACAATCGTTTACGCGATCCAAGTTACGGCCGTCTGTGCCGACACCACGGCTTATTGTTTTGTGTCCGTCGCCCGTCCGAATCTTTCGCTGTGCGACCCCAAGCCGTGGTCACCCACGTATTTACAAATTGTTTTTTTGTTCGTCCGTTCGTCGACGAGCGAACCCGCCTCGTGGTCGCTGCGGCTTATTGTTTTGTTTTATTTCGTCGTCACCAGTACGACATTCGCCCTGCGAAACTTGTCACGCGTCCGCGTGACTTATTGTTGTTGCCGTTACGTCATCGTCGACCACCGAACACAGGTACGCGGTGCCGTCGACCAATTTGCCGTTTTCGACGGAAGTACCACTGTCGCAGCAGTGTCACCGTCGTTCTGGGACAACAGCTCCATCACCGCGTTATCATATACTACCTATCAACGCAACGTATCAGGTCGTACACACGCTCACTATTTGTTTACTATTTATTGTCATAGGTATCCGACGTGTTTTGTCGTATTATTTATTCGTTGCCGTCTTCGACGTGCATTCTTTTGTATTATTATATCATTTGCCGATCGGTTTGTGATCACGCACTATTATTAACACTAACACTAGTATGTAAGATTTGTCGACTGCAGCATATTATAATAAATTGTTTTCTACTTTGTACACTGCAAACGATTGTTCTGTGTTTGCATTTAGGATGCCTCGCAGTACCATCATACTAGTTTAGTTCCTTATTTGCAATCAGCTCCTACATCATCATCTATTTAGTTACAGTCCACTTTCTTCCCTCCCACAGGGTTATCGATCTATAGTACGTAAGTATCGTCACACAAGACGGGTTGCGTGTTGGCGCGCACTCTCACACACGCACACTCGTAACCGGCTTTACATGTGCAGCCGTCGATCGCACAATTAGGGTATATTATATATATGATTATAAAAACAATTTCATTGAACAATTTTACTTACTCCCGTCTCTGAACATCTTACACTGATTGAAATAATGTTTTAAATATTCGTCTATAAAGTATAATATTTGATTTTTTATTATACCGATAAGATTTATAATAACTATCTATATATTATGTTGCTTTTATATACATAATTTTTGGTTTCACAAAATGTTAAATACCTTATAAATTATTAAGTAGATAGATAGGTTAAGCTATACATACTAACATTGTTTAAATGTTTTCATTTTACTCCGATTACAACACTTATACACGAATAATCACTAAATATTTAACGAACCAGTTAAACTAATGGTATCTTATACAATATTTTTTATTTATTTTCACGCTATAAGGCATTTGCCAGTGCCCAGTTATAATAACCGGTTATGTGGTTAACAATATTATAAAATGTAAGGGAGGGGAGAACGACTCTTTCACAATGACATGACGTGGTAATGAAACTCGTGAGAAGGTCAGGTGATAGTATTGGATGTAGCTCCAAAAATTGTTTTTTATAGTTTTCTTGAGGTGATGTATATAAATGAAGCCAAGAGAGTGAAGGGTCACCAATACCAAGTATATTTGGTGCTGCACAAAAGACCCATGATCGACTGTGTTAAAAGCTTTTTTTAAAGGCAATAAACATGATGGTATGTACTTGTCATTTATCTTCGAAGATTTTATTTAATAGACTTATAAGTTATAACATACTATCAACTCGATTTTTCCTAATGATTACTAGTTCAATAATTAATGTTCTATAGTATGCTTTAACTTTTAATAATGTGGTTCAACTAGAATTCCTTTCAACTCTCCTCTCAATTTATTTTCTGATAGTATAGATACAAAAGCTCTTTTACCTAATTCCAAATATAATAATAAATAATTTAACAATAATTGATTTATTCCTATGAATATCAGTTACGTTAAACATATTAATATAATCATTAAGGCTCGGATTTATATGCAATACAAATCTATAAAATATGCAGATACATATCATAAATATGCAAAAAATATTCAAAAATATCCAAAATATTTTCTTTTACAAATTGATAAACTAATTTATAGATATAGAATAAAGATAGAATAATAATGATTATTATTATTATTGTAGAATAGGCAACATTTATGAAACTATCCAAAAATATGCAATTAATATGTATTTTCTTTAAAATATGAAAAAAAAATCTAACCATAGAATCTACACATTACGAAACGTTTATATTTATAATCAAAATAATATAAAGATTAATAACCATTATCATTATCTGTTTTTTCTTTTTAAATAATTAGATTTTTTTCTTTTTACAAGCTATGTGTATTAAACTGTGTGTACTATATGATTATTATTGTGACTAACATTATTTTGCAAATCGTAATAATATTAACCTATTTAGCCGATCAAATTTCTGAAAACATATTGTATTCATCATACAGATTACTTGAAAATGACATTTTTATATTTTGTATTTGAAATATTTAATTTTGAATTATAAGGAGTTAAATCTCATTAAACTGTGGAAATGTTTTTCAAGTGAACATCGTGGCCAATCAAATATGTTTTCGGAAATTTTGTCCGAAGACTGGGATAGACTGTGCAGTTGGCATAATATTGATCTATTTTGGTATATTACAAAGACGGTATGGAATCACATTAACACATCGTATAAACCATAATACGTTTTAATTCACTACATAAATTGTAAAAACTCACCATTATTTTTACTTTCAACCTCTTCAATTTCCTGTGGGGTAGTAGATTCTTCTAGACATCCGCACACGTGAATTGCCGCAAAATGCATGAAATAAAAACATTAAGCTGTATAATATAATATTATTGTCTATCATAGACATTTTACGGTAACTTTGTATCAGGTTACACCTGCTTTGTGCTCAGAAATTTCAATTTGTATACATTATATTAATAAGTGAATACATAACTCTAAAACTGTTCAAACTTGCCACCGGTTTCTTGGTTAAAGGCCAACCGGTCCGCGCGATAACTTATAGAGAGACGCGAATATTCTAAGTTTATGCTAAGATCGTGTCATCGTGATGAATAAACAGCAAAAATAATGTTTTACAGCGAAAAAAATAATAGAGAAAAGTAAGAAATACTTCTCTTATAATATATAGTAACAATTAATAATACTAGAAAATGAATGTCATTTAGTAATTTTGGTCTTGAATCACGTCATTTAGATAAGCCGCGGTTAAACCTAACAATTTCTGAGTCATTTGTTGCCCGATCTGTATCAGTGTAGTATCATATACACAAGTGTGTGCCCATTAATTCATTTAAATTATTAAAATATAATAAGGATTGACAAAAAAATATAAAAAAAAAACATTACGTATTAGAGATGTAATGAAAAGTTATGTAAATCACGTCTTAAAAAACAAATAAGTTGTTAAAATACCTAGTGAACATATAATTATACCATTTTGAATTTAGAAATTTAAAGACTGGTATGTAAGGACAAAATGAAAATTCGAGATTTTTCATCTAAAGACATAATCTACATCAGATCTTTTCCGAAGAGTCAATGGTAGAAAAATATAAAACAAACTCGGAATTTGTATTGCAAGTCCGTTACTTGTCCGTCTTGGCTTTTGTTCAGGAAAATTAAGTTACTGTTGTCGAATTTGAGGCATTATTTGAAAGTACGTATCGTCCTTACAATGAAGACGTTTTAGAACCACTTATTGCCAATTTTGACGATAAATTGATCATCTAAATAGACGTTTAACTGTTTAAGTTATGTGTTTACACGTTATAAAAATGTAGACGTTAATAAAACTGTCCGTCTAATGTTATGTTATGAAAATGTTTACGTTTAAACTTTATGAATAATTTAGTGTTCAACGTTTAAACGTTTTTTATTTTATACAGCCATTTATAAATACAGACTAAGAAAGCCTATTTATATAATTGATAATGCGTATTATTTAATTTAAAATTTCTTTTACATTTAATTATATTTTGAAGTAGTAATAAAAGTCACTATTCCTATCAAGCAATAGTTTAACAAAAATAAATAAATAAATTCCAATTATATTTTGTAGATAATTATTAATATTTTAGTAATTTCATTTGTTGTCAGACATGTCTGTTGTGTTTCAACTTGCAATTTTTGTTACGTTATTCAATATCCGTTTAAATTGTTTTTATTTTCTGTTCTATTATCCATTAATCGTTTCAATCGTTTATCGTTTACCGATACGTTATCCGTTACCCGTTTTAATCGTTTATCATTTACCGATATGTTATCCGTTATTGAGGCCAAAGTGGAAATAGCTAAGAAGTGTTGTAATTAGTAACACATCGTAAACCATTAAACAGAAGTAATTAGGTAATTCACTAGGTATAATAATAATTGTAAAAACTCACGGTTTCCATTATTTGATTGCTCAGCGTTTTGCTGCTGGTGGTATATTTTAAATGCATTATATTCATCTGGAACAGTTTATTTTTCATGACGACCAAAGCAAACGGAAATTACCACAAAATTAAAAATTAAAACTAGTTGTATAATAATATGTTACTATCCATTGTAAACATTATATTGGCTCTGATATGTTATACATTATTATTTACAAATATAAACTAGTGTGCATGTACAATATTGGACTTAAACAGGTGAATAAGTTAACAAGGAGTCTAATAAGTGGGGTAATTAAAAAATGGAAAAGAGTAAGTTAACGGGGACGACAAAAATTCTTTACAAGTTTAAAATATAATTGTGACAAATTCACCATTTGGCCCAGGCCAATCACAAAATAGGGCGATTTGAGGCATAGAAATGTTCAAAAGAAAGACCTCAAAGAAAATCGTCTTACCGAAGAAAGACGGAAAATATAATTTGAATTAAGGACCAAAGAAAAACTAAAAGAATTATTCGAAAATGAATGTTGTTAATCATAAAAAGTAGCAAAATAAATGGACTGGATATGTATTTATCTGGTGTTCAGATGATACAAATTTTTGGTAAAATAACAAAATAGAATATACTAATACACAAAAACATATTATATAATATGTAAAATATTTTAACCGCAATATGTTCAGTGTTCTTAAAAAATGCATTCAAAAGTATAATTTAATAAAAAAAATTTAAATATAATTTACATACTTTAAATTATTATAATATAGATTATTACCACTTTAAATTACTTACCAAACTGACGTATAATGCAGTAGTTGACTAATCCATAATTTTCTATACAGATAAAATATTATAAATATATTGTTACTATAATATGTTATACGTTGATTCGTCTAAAGCATAAATAAATAATAGTCGGTTGATTAGATACAATCATTATAAAACCGATTTCCCCTATTTATCCAGATTATATAAAAAGTGTTTTTAGAATCTTTAATAATTTATAACAAAGTGTTATAACAATAGCTACAACAAATGTGTTGGTTATCATAAAAAAAATCTAAACTTATTATACATACCCGAAAGTCCCAGACTATTTAAATATTCTGTTGACATAGAAAATATTTAATAATATTAATAAATAAAATTAATACTATTTGATTGAACTTATTGATAAAAATATATTATTGCACAGGAAAAACGATTCTGAGCGGTATCTGTGGGTCTATATTACTATAGGTAAGTAATAATAGGTATATTTTAGAGTAATCAATGTTTATCGCTATATTAGAAATTAGATTTACTATAAATTATTCAGTGGTTAAATAAGTATTTGCTGAAAATATCTCATTTACCTACTTTATTATTAATTATTAAAATAATAAGTCATTCAATTTAAATGTATATATTATATTATTGTTTTTAGCTTTTGAGTCAATACAGACTTACCTCGGTGTTCACATTGTTCAGAAATCAATCACAACCTAATATCATACCCAACGGCTACCAACACACACCCGACTGCAAGGGTAGTCATAATTCATCAGATAGAAACTGCCCAGATTTGACCAAACAGAAGAAAATCAAAAAAATAAGGCTGTCGAAAACTAAACTTTCTCAGAAGCTGTTCAATTCAATAATAATAACTTTGTAAGTAAAGCTCACACTTTTTCTCGAGTTGTCTCACATGATCACCCTACGCCTAATGTTATGTCTAGTCATAATGCGTCCATGATCACTCCCCACAACCCCACTGGTTACTCCTCCTCATTTCCAGATATAAACTTTACAACTTAATGAATCAACAAAAAAAAAGAAAAAAACAATAACAATCAATCCTCAAGCTTGTGGTCTTCATCCGTCCCCAAAAAATATTGACTCTCAGGATCTCCAAGAGAGCTCCACTCCCGCCCCTGTTCTATCAGAGGTGGCTAAGGCCTTGTCGAGTCTCATTGCCAATGTTATTTCTAATAAACTGAAGCATATATCTCCAGATACGCTATCTAATCTAATTGAGTCATCTCTTGTCAGTATTTTATGTAATCCAATCCTAGGGCGCAGATTCCTAGTTTTTCATTTTTTCATGTCTAGTATCAACAATTCATCCAACTCTCTAATGAATATCCCTCAATGGAATACCAGGAGCATTCCTGCACGTCTAATAGATATTCCACATAAACTCTCATCCAATTCAATAATAGTTTCCCTCTTTTCCGAGATACGACTTCTTCTCAACACAAGAATTAGCATTCCTGGGAAACGCCTAGTTAGAAGGGATAGACCTGATGACTATGGTGGAGTCGCTATCGCCATAAAAAATTCCATCCAGTTTCGGGAGCTTGACTTCAACCCCGACTTATACCGATCACTTGCACGCCATAACATAAACCTAGTTGGAGTGAAAGTCCTCCTTAATAATAACTCGGCATTGGATATCTGGCCCTGCTACATTCCTCCCAGTTGTAACATATCCCAATCTATGGCAAAAAATATATTCAATGTCATGTTTAATTATTGCTTATTTGGGGGCGACCTCAATGGTCATCACTTATGTTGGGGATCTAACAGAAATTATCACCAATGTTGTCTCGTCCATTCAGCAATTGAGGATCTGCAGCTTTGTGTACTTAATAACGGATACCCCTTAATCGTCGTTCTTTTCCTGATACCGTCGTCGACATTTCCGTTTCCTCTCCAAACCTACTTCTAACTAGTCAATGGAATGTCCTTGACTGCCCGCATGGCAGCGATCACTACCCCATCATAATAAGAATACCTTTCTCTTAGGTGCCAACTGCTAGCCTCGCCCCCAGTGTACAACAAGTTCATAAGTTTAACTTCAATAAAGCTGATTGGGCAGTATTTTCTTCTCTGGTTGACGCTCGCATTCCTCTCAGGTTTTTTGAGGATACGCTAGAGGCGTATGCTTCTTTTACTGATATAATAATTTGTGCTGCTAAATCAAGCATACCCAAATCTAAATCTTCACTCCACGCTAGGGCCTCTCCCATCTGGTGGAATGACAATTGCACAGCCTCAGTAAAAGCTAGATCTTCTGCATTCTGGTTGTTTAGTCAGTCCAAAACTTCAGCCGATTTTCTGATATATAAAAATCAATGTGCAATCACTCGGTTAGCTCTACAGCCAACAAATTTTCAGAAAAATGATCTCACCCGACCCTTCAGCTTCTAATAAAGATTGGTTTGATTGATTTCTGCTCAAAAGTTGCCCAAGATTATGTACCTATGTACATTTTATAACGAAGTTGAGTATATTCAATGTGCTAACTCAAGAGCCCATGATGTGGTCCATACCTTAACGTAACCGTTTTTGCTGATTGAACTACAAAATGCTATCAACTCCAGAAGATTTCTTGCTTCTGGGCTAGACTCTATTTCACCCATCCTCATTAAAAACCTGCAGGAGAGAGCTATCAGTTGCTTACTAGATATACTCAACAACCTATATCTTAACATTAAGGTCCTGAATTATTGGAGGAAGTTTAAGGTTATTCCCATGCCTAAACCGAATACCAACCTGGCAGAATACAGACCGATGGCCGTTTCTTCAACTCTTTGCAAAATAACGGAGCATATTCTAAAAACTAGATTTGGTTGATGGGTTGAACACCTGTCCATACTACCTGAGCAATTATTTGGTTTTCGAAGAGGTCGAGGTACCCTTGAGTGTCTATCTTGTTTGTCCTATTTACAATGCTTTCAATAGCAAAAGCTAACCTTGACTTTTTGGGAAAGTTAAGGGATGGTTCCATAAATGCCCCTTCACTGCTCGCACAAGTAAACTTTAAAGTTCCATATCATACCTCAAGGTCTCGAGTTCCTTTTGCCGTACCTTTCCATTCCACCAATTACAGTAGAAACCAACCAATTGACCGCATGATGCGGTTGGGTAACGAGGACCCCGCCTTTCTTAGTTCACCATAATATTGAGTTATAGATCTTTTAATATCTTTTTTACTATTTTGTTATATCGTATATAATGTAGTTTTTTTTTATGTCCTAATTATTATAATTTATATTTATTGTACCTGTAAATTTACTGTACTTTTGGGTTATCGCCACTTATATATGTTAAATTACTGTATTATTGTTGTATGCTGTACTAAATAAGGAATTTTTATTCCATAAATTAATAAACAAATATACAAATAAACAAATAGCCGTGTTTTTAACCGCTGCATTTATTGATATCCGAAGTGCATATGACTCCGTTCACATCCCTACATTACTTGATGTACTACACTCTTATAATATTCCTTCCTCCCTGGTTTATTTTATAGGTATTCTTCTATCCACATGAGAATTAATTTTTGCCTCCCCTTCGGGGTCCCAGTCAAGTCGAAACACTCACACAGGTTTACCTCAAGGTTAGCCAGCCCTCAACTATTTACATATACCTCGTGTATGCCGATGATTTAGTTATTTTTCACTCCCATAAAGATATAATAAGCGCATCATTTCTCCTCAACCACTCTCTGTCTATTCTGGGCAGTAATTTGAACAAGTTTCATTTTTCCGTTGCATCTCACAAATGCAAAGTAATTATTCTTTTCCTCGTGTCTACAAAGTCCATAAACAACCTCTTTATGGCATAAACTTTGATGCTCTAACCCTTATGCTAGACATCATGATCTTGCCTAACTTCCTGTGCCACACCCCTTATGAGTTACGGTCAATGACCTCTTACATTATAAACGATCTATTTAGGCAGTTTATTGCCGACAATTTTAATTCATGTACCTTGGTCTTCACGGATGAATGCAGCTACACAATCAGAGCCGCGTACGCCTACTTTTTTCCAGAATTGTCTGCTTTCTTCTCTTCCTTCACGGCTGAATGCTAGGTAATCCTAGAAGCTCTCACATACTTATGTTTTCTTCCCTCCGGAGATTTCCTTATTGTCTCTGATTCTCAAGCCAGTATTTTAGCAATCTTCAGCAACCCCTTCCTTTCCAAGTGCTCCCCCATAATTCTAAACATTTTAGCATTACTATTATCCCCCCAAAACACGTCATTCATTATCTCCTTTCTATAGGCTCCAGGGCATATTGGCATAAATGGCAATGAGCACGCAGACTCGCTAGCTGGCTGCACCGCCAACCAGGCTTACCCGGGCCCTCTGTGGTGTCCCTATACCTATTTAGTCACCCAGCATCGCACATCCATACAGGAGTTATGGAAGCTGGAATGGGATACCCTACCAGAGTCCTATGTTTCTGGTTATAGATCATTATTTAAAAACATCCCTTTTCAATCAGGGTTTCAATCCCTACAGATCAGCCCCGCTGTCATAACCAAACACACCAGATTACGCACAGGTCACAGCCTACTACCACACCACTCTTTTAAAATGGGACTCAACAGAAGTGCGTATTGTCCTCTACCCAAATGTGGTGAAGATTGCTGCACGACTTCCAACATCTACTCCTAAATTGTCCATCTCTCTCTCTATCCAGATAACTCGGTTAAAATCTCTCTTTTCCACTGTTGGTATTAACTTTTCCCTTATCGACGCTCTTTCAACTGATTATGTTAACATAATTACACATACGCTCAATTTTATACTGCAATCTGGCAGCAAAAGTGTGAGCTCTACCAACTCATGTTATATATAAGTATGAATGGCATGTTCATAATTGTCGAGATATTATAATGTTTAGTTAAAATATCATTAATATAAAAAAAAAAAAGAATAATGGAAATAGATTTTTTCAAAAGCTGGTAAGGAGAAAGGTTAAAAATTATACTTTGTTGTAACCTGCAATAATTATCAAAAGTACCTACTTAGAACTTTTATTTATGATAGAGAATAAATCACGTATCGTCAAAAAATGAAATATTGTTATTTGTTACATTGGTCATTCCGCCCAGAAACTAAAGAAGTTGTTCAAAAAATGTCCTAAGAATGGATAGAGCTGACATTTTTACATAGTAAAGGTAGGCTAAGGCTGATTTAATATATCATTATTATGGTGCATACATATATTATTGTAAAATGTATTATATTATATACTAATATGAAGAACTCTTACTTTTGCAATCTAGACATAAAAGTACAGTTGAATATAATGAACGTCATTGGACGGATAATACGTTATGCATTATACCCATAAATATTAAATGGTTAATCAATAGTTTGTTATAAATAGTTTTTGTACTACAAGTACCAATAACGACTTTAATGTGTTTATTAGATCATTATTACTATTGTGTACCTATTTAAACGTGAAACTAATTACAAACTTTGGTTAGAATACAGACAGTACCTATGGTAATAATGCATGTCCAAATTCTAGTTACCCTATAGCAGTAGTCCACTTTGCAAAGTTCTGGAGGCGATTAGAATATGGGTACCGATCGTTTTTAAGGAGTTGAGTATAGGGAATTTGAAGGCAATAATCCCATATTGTGTGTGAGTGCTTGACGTCAAAAACTACTGGTTTTACTTCAATCAGTTCAATCGTTGTATTGATGCTATAACAATTCTGAAAACTAATTTGAATTCAGTAAAAAATCTACTTGAGATCGGTCCGCCCATTTTTTCAGTTTTATTTAATAATATTTTTTAAACACTACTACGAGATTTAATATTTTTCAAAAAATGTAAATACAATTTGTGGAATTTTGAAGGCAAAATTAAAAAATGTAATCCGATTGATCTCAAGTAGACTTTATAGTTCATATACTATACACATTTTCAGAATTTTTATCGCTTCAAAAACATGATCCAACCGATAGAAGTGAAATTGATAGTTTTTAAGGAAAAATTGGCCGGTACCCAATAGCCTTAACGTTATTTGATTAATTTGTCTTAATGAAGAATACTGTGCTTGAAAATTAAATCATTGTACCAACAATATCATGGAATTATATCCAGAAACAATTTAGTTCTTGAAACATTATTTATAATGATAATATAATAATTAATAATTAATAACAATTATTGTGTTGTAACTTTTAATGAAAATAAATTGAGCGTGTATTTTGTTTTACTCGTATAACATCAGTAACTTTCTACAGTACTTACTATTTATGCCTGAAAAAATAATACCGATGTATTTGGCGTGTTAAACAAGTTTAGTTCACACTTTTAATAACAGTTATTAATTGTCATATAGGTATAAGCCAAATTTCAAATTTTAAATGCAAATACCATTGGTTTACCACCGTGGCTTACCTGGTTTCTATATCTTTGTTTATATTATACACTATTTGTGTTTTATTGTTAAATTAGTGTTTTATTTATACCTGTCAGCTGGTGGCCAGCACTCATTTTGCCCCCTATTTATTATATAATCTAAAATTGTCGTATTTAAGTAGGTATAAATAAAATCCGGCAATGAATTTATAAGAGACCGTGTACATTGATTTTCACCAAACAACCTAAGCCGAGTTAGTATATGCCAGCCTATAGAGTCCATTTACTATTAAAAAAGAATTAGTTTTCCAAAATAATTGTTTTAGTTTATCCTTTGTGAAAAAAATCATATTTCTACTACTACCAACGAGGCTTGAGAAAAATTTGAAGTATGTACTAGTATTTGTACTATGTTTACAGTCAAATGTACCTTCTTTGATTGGATTCCTAATATTTTACAAAGCACATTTACATAATATAATATGCATTAATATTATGTTAAGCTGTTTATTTTAATTGAATAATTTCCTCATGTGAGTAATTTTTGTTAACATATTAGCTATTAAATAAGGTAAGGTAACCTAAATATCTATTTTGGTTTAGTCACAGAAGATATGTTTAAAATCATAAGCTGTTATTATAGTGTTAAAACGTTTAAGTATCTACATAATATATTGAGATTGATGTAATTGATGAGTCAAACAAATTATAATAGAGCTGGCAATAATAAGAAAAAAAATATTATTGAAGACGCGTAAAATTAATAATGTTATTTATTATTACACGATATTGTGAACAAAATGTAATACATTTGTCCATTTAATGAAAATATCAAATAATTATTAATGTATTGTGTATTAAAACGTAATTTTCACGAAATAGAAAAATGGATTCCTTTAAGTGAATAAAATATTGTATCTAGTAAAGTCAATTTTAAAAGTCACTTTGAGTATATTTTCGAATTTTCATAAAAATATTAATTTTTTCCTTAACATTATAATGTAGCAAGATAAAGAAATTTAGTGTTCGCATTTATTATCTGATACATTTATTCCATATTATGTTATTGGTAAATCTATACTAGGATTGATAAATGGTAAATACTTTGTTGATAATCAATCACTTAGGTGTATAATATAATATTAACTATATTATGTTTCTTACTTAATATTAATTTTATCAAGCCTGGGCGTAAACGAGTTAAAAATTTAAGTTAAATTAAAAGTTAAGTTGATTTTAACTTTTTAACTTAACTTTTTTTAATTTAATTGCCATCAACTTAATTTGTAACTTAACTGATTTTTATCGATATAGATTTAACAAATAACTAGTAACTTTTATTAAAAAAAGTTATGTTCATTTATAAATAATTAAATAATAAATATAATAAAATTATAATTGATAATGCATGATGCATAAACATTTACTTTTTATTATTTTAAATCATATAACTGGCTAGTTATGTATTTAATAAAAATATATTAACTTAACTTAATAAGTTAATTGTAAGTTTCCATATAACTTTTAACTTAACTGAGTTTAAAAAAAAATAGAATAACTAATAACTTTTCACTTTTAAAAATGTGTTTTATCAACTTAACTTAACTCAGTTAAAAACGATCATTAACTTGCCCAGGATTGAATTTATGTTATAATATAAGTACACGATTATTATTTGTTATTACCTTCTTCGGTACCACTACAGC
This sequence comes from Neotoxoptera formosana, assembly GCA_022818045.1. Classification (NCBI taxonomy): domain Eukaryota; kingdom Metazoa; phylum Arthropoda; class Insecta; order Hemiptera; family Aphididae; genus Neotoxoptera; species Neotoxoptera formosana. The sequence continues at coordinate 18,419,660 of CM040630.1, read as the reverse complement.
TTATAATAAATATCACAGTTAATGTTAATACTTCTATATAAGAAAACATAGTTATTATTTTTTTAGATTTCAATACTGAACGAACATGAATTTAGCGTTTGCAAAATATATAATAGTATGATTATTTTCTGAGCAATTAGGCGCAATAATGAAGACACCACTATATTGTGTTAAAAATAATAAAGAATTAAGTAAACATGTCTTGCAAAACGTTTGCTGTTTTAGATATTTTTATATTTTTCAAATTCAAAATGTGTCATTGGTTTGTTGCTAGGTCTGTACCTATTATGTAGAAAACACCATAATATACGATTACTGTGTGTGCACAGGTGTGAGTTGTTTATTCGGAGGTGCTTCTTACCGAAAATTTAAATAATAGTTTTCATAATGATATTTAATTTTTTGGAAAATAAAATAAAATGAAAACAACTCAGAGGATTAATTTATAAAAATATTAAATTAACTAAATTAGGTAATCTTATTTTTGACTTACCTCGAAGGAATCTGTACTCCAGCTCTTAAATCAGATAATTTTCTTATTGTCTAATAGCATTTGAATTTTCAACTTATAATATAATAATATTATATCACTTGATATTTCAACAATTCTTAATATCTCGAAAACGAATGTATGTCAAATCTGTATGTATGGTGATATTTAATTTATTTAATTTTAATCGTGTCAACAAATCGCTAGTAAGAATGGTACACACTACACAAATACTACACAATACTACACTCAACCTGCAGAACTATCAACACTATTAAGATCTGCGTTTACTATCTATTTAAACCAGGGACTGGAACCGGAACCGAAAGTATCGGTTCTCAAACAGGTCCTTGAGAAAATCTAAGAACCGAAACCTAGTCGGAACCTAATTTATAATAGGATAAGGAATTTTTGATTTTCAATATTATTTTTTAAAATATATTGCCAACAAAAATAATTCGAGTTGACAAAGAATCTGAAAATTGATTGCGAAATATTTGTATTTAAATTTAACTAGTGCATCCAACGTCCACAGGTCGTGTACGAAACAAATCCGTGTGTTTTCATAAGCAATTTCACGGAATATACATAATATTTTACGTACCTACCTAGTTATAAATGTATGTATATTAACATGAACATTTTAAACGGTATATTTTGAAATACGCCAATAATATTATAATAACTTCACATATAATCGTGTTTTTCTATCGCTGCAGTAGATCAGAAATAACGTATAACTAAATAAGTATACCAACAAAAACACTCCGTTAACTCCGAGTAAAAAAGCGCTCAGAAAAAAAAACATAAAAATAATTGCATTGAAATGTGGTGTAAGGTAGAACTTAAATAAACGGTGTATTGAGTTAAATAAATTCAATAGTAATTAATCCACATTTAATATAAATTTATTATTTAGATTTATTAATTATATGAATTAATTTAAATAAAATGAATCCATATTTAGTTAACTTAGTCGGAAGATTCAGCCTAAAATTATATAGTTAAGCTTTTAAGCACTACGTACTACATTCTGTAATACAAAACGCTGTTAAAATAAATACATTTTTTTCCAGAAAATTGAGCATAAAAATCTATAGTCACTACGTAGTATGTATTGTAACGATTTACAGTTACTGACTAGTCATTTTAATTCGCACTCAGATTCTTTGTGAATTTGCTTAGGTTAGCAGAACACAGGATTGTCGAGTACGAGCGTATATTATATTATTGGCATAGCCATTAGTCGGGTTTGAATCGCGAAGTAAAGAAAAGCGTTCTTTCATATAATCTTAACATTTCATTAATATTAATTTCATTCGATTTATTATCGGTATAATAACCTACCTAATAATTAAATCATAATACATTAGTTAATTCAACTCGTACTCCGCTACTCCTGTGATCTTCAATATACTACCCTCAAGAACAGGGTTACTCAGGTGATAGTGTACTGTGTAATATTATTACTATTTTTAACATTTAATAAATCTTTGTATACGTTGCTATATCGACTACGATTGTGTTAGTTAATGAACGCAGGTCATAAGTTTCTAGGACCTGTAAAATATAACTTAGAAAACTTTATTTATATCATTCAAACAACCCGGTTCACAAGACCGGTTCGTGTAGGGGATTAGCTAACCCACTACTCCTTAACGGGATAGGATTAGGTATAAATATCGACAGCCACTTTGTGTTAAACCACGAAGGAGGTGTGTTGCAGTATGAATAATTCAGGCCCGGTAAATTGTTTCCTCCCAAGTGAACTAAATTTGAATTAATTTCAGTTAAAATAATTCATATATACTATTGAATATATTCTACACAATATAATATTATGTATAGATAGTTTTACAGATTTTAAAGTTCAAATTTGAGCAAAATTTCATTTTTATACTAATAAATAACGATAATATTATTTATTTTGTTATATAATATAAAAACATTGTCAGGGTTCCGGTTAGTAGATTTTCTCAAGGGATGGGTTCGAAAACCGGTACTTTCGGTTACAGCTCCAGTCCCTGGGTTTAATGAACAATATGAAGCAAGAAAATGAAAATGATTGTACCAACAATATCATGGAAATATAAAATCAAACAAAAAAAATTAGTTCTTGAACATTATTCATAATATTATGTAGCTATGATAAAAAAAATATTTATTACAATTGAAGTGTTGCAATTTTTAAAAACCAATATAGGTAAAATAGTATGATTTTTTTCTGAACAGGTATGTACAATATTGAATACACCACTATTGTATTAAAAATAATAAACAACTAAGTAAACATTACTTACGAACATTTCGCCGGTGTAGATATTTTTATAATATTTTAAATTAAAATGTGTTGTTGGATTGTTGATAACTTTGTACCTGTTGTGTGTGTTCCCAACTGACATTTATTTATTTCATATAGGTAAGTTACCTACCGAAAATCAAAATTATGGTTTTTCATAATATTTTTTTTAAATATTTGTAATATTAAATAATGATTAAAACTATTTAGTGTATTAAATTTAAAAATATTTAATACACTCAAATAGGTAGAAACAACTGTTATATTGAAAATTCGAAAAATTTTGAAAATTTTTTTCATATATTAATAATAAATATATACTCAGTTTTAAATTAAATTTCTTATGAAAAGATAAGCATTAGCCACTAATACCTTTAACTTTCAGTTAAAAATAAATTGTAATTACATAACAATTTTCTGTACTTGTATACTTTAGTTATAAATGAAAATTTAATTTAATGCCTATGGTTGCGTAAGTTTAGGTATTATGATTTTGTACACATTTAACCTCCTATGAAATATCTGCAGACTAGTTTTATGTTCTATAATAAATTTTTTTGTTTAAGATGCAATTAAACGAATGAAATGATTCCAAAAATTGTACACCATTGAATTTAAAAATCCGTAATAACCTCATTTTTGCTAAAATGGCGTTAAGGACACTTTTTGCATGAACGAAATCATAACATAATAGGACCTAAATAATAGGTAACATTAGTTCGGGGACTCGTCGCTATATGATCATATTGGAGTTCAAGTTTTAATGTCATTGTTGTGTCTATTGCAATATGTATTATTTATTAACAATTATAATAAAGGCGGCAAATTTATATCATAGTATATATGATAATGTAGTAAAAGAAAAATAGAAGGTAAAGAGAGGGAAAAGAGAGTACCACACTGCCACGTTGGGCTCTATTTGTAGTAGGAAAAATATAGAAGGTAAAGAGATGGTAAAAGAGTGCCACGTCGGTCGCTATTTGTAGTAGAACAGAAAAGAGGTAATAAAACGGGGGGAAATGGTAGGGGCAAAGATGTAAACGTAAAATAAGATAAATTATGACGTATTTAATTATAGTGAGCGAGTTTTTCATTCTACTACTGAGTATATTCTGTGAATGTGTAATTGACAATATGTTCTATAATGTAGAATATGTATTGGTATAATGGTATTCACTTACCTTATATTTTCTCGTGTAGTGTATGTAGATCAGGGACTGGAACCTTAAAGGTTTTTTCGGTTCTGGTTCCGGTTCGGTTCTTAAAAAATAAAAATAATTGGTACCGGTTCCGATTACGGTTTTTAAAATTACAAAATAAGGGTTCCGGTTCCGGTTCCGGTTAATTTCGGTTCTTATCGGTTCTTAAAAATTGTCGTAAAAAAAATATGATCCAATGATGGATTTGGGAACTCGGCCCATGTCAAAAAATTTTATATTAAATGTGTAACCAATAAGACATACAAATTGTAAGATACAATTAGACTATAGACACAAATATGGTGACTATTAACTAATAACTATACTAATAAGTAATAAACTTTTAAATACTATACTAATATAGGCTATTTTAGACCAAAGTGACATACGCAAAACATCAAATTACAGTATGACCATACAAAAAATATTAAATAAGTTGTGAATTATTCGAATGTTACCGGGATGGGTACAGTTTTCTCGATCTTGATTTTTCCCATATGTGTCAATGTGTGAGTGTGTGAATGTGTTTGTGTGCGAGACTGTGTGATGGAGTTATAAATAACTATATAAATATTATTCGTGGGAATTTTGTAAACATTTGTAGAAAAACCCATAATTGTTGTTCGACTATCCACGTTATATTACTCATTATAATGAAAAATGCAACCCGCATAGTATGTGTAAATTAATCATAGTCGTTCATAATATAATACGATTTACGATTATTTCGGGTTAAAAATTAAATATACCATAGATGTACAAAACAAAAATATTTCTACGAAAAATAATTATTTGATTGTAACAAACTAACAAAATCAATTTAAATAAAATGTTCACTTATTTGAAATATCGGGCTTTTTATTAGAACCGATAAAAACCCAAAAGAACCGAAAAACTTATTATTTATTAATATAGGGTTCCGATTCTATTACGGTTCTAAGTATTTTAAAACATCGGTTCCAAAAAAGGTTCCGGTTCTTAGATTTTCTCCAAGAACCGGTGACAGAACCGGTTCTTTCGGTTCCGGTTCCAGTCCCTGATGTAGATCGCTGTTGTGATGAACACGTATCTGATTAATGTGGGTCGATGCACGTTATTAACACTTTGATTTAGCTTACAATATCCTATCAGAATTGAGCATATGTTTTTTTTATTATAAACTGTTGATTTATGGTACTCGTGATGTAATGCCGTCTGTATTTGTATTTTAGGATGTCTGAGATTGGATGTTAGTAGGATTAGGAATGTCTTATATAGTACTTGTTCTCATTTTTTTATGTGTATTTATATATAAACAGGGTGATTTTTTATCGTTGAACACTCATTATTTCAAAAAGTATTGACTTTTTTTCAAATTTTTTTTAAAAATAATTTTAGTTTCATGCTTTTCTACATTTGTATACATTTTAAATACGTAACAGTGTGTTTCTACCGCTCGCAGTGCAGGCTTTGAGCCTTTCAATTATAATAGGTACAAAGTTCAATAATTATCAATCGCGGATTCAACGATACCGAATTTATTACTATTACAGCTACTGGTATTTACAAATAATAATCCTTGTTCACAAGGTTCTGATTATGTAGTACCTGTGTAATGTGTATGTATAACACCTAAAACCACAAAACTTTGAGCTGCTATAACTCGTCAACTAGTTAACAAAAGTTGAAAATTTTTATGGGAAAATTCATGAAAAAAATAGCTTTATTAATTTATGCAATTATTAATATAGGTTGTCACTTGAAAATCAAAAGTCGATAGTGGTTTACCTAATAAATATAAGGGTAAAATATATTTGAAATGTATACAAATGTAGAAAAGCATGAGACTAAAATTATTTTCAAAAAAAATTTGAAAAAAAGTCTATACTTTTTGAAATAATGAGTGTTCAACGATAAAAAAATCACCTTGTATGTATATAATATATGATTGTAAATATTACTTATTAGCTTATATAATTTAAATTAAATTCCCTTTAGAAGGATACCGGTCGGTGCATCGGAACAGGTGATCCGTTGTGCTACTATGCTCCGGGAAAATAATCGCAAATATATTTTGTCAGTTCAACGTTTTATAAGTATAATGAAATGACAGGCAGCATCTAACTAAAAAAAATTATAGCAAGGAACAAAATCAGACGTTTATAAGATGTTAACATAACAATCATGATAAATCATACTTTTACTATAGCTCCACATATTGTAGTCGCAAAAAACATTTTATACTTGAATGTTCTTCTAAGAGATTTCCCAGTTTTTTATCATCTGATAGTCTTAAAATTTAAATGATATAAATATTTTGTTCTATACATACAACACACAATGTATCTATATACTCGTACTTTTCTCAAGCAGTAGGTTGTTAAAATAATAAATGTCCTAAATAAGTTGTCCCGAATAATCAAGAATGATTATCGAAATGAAAAAACGTTTTAAAACATTTATAAAGTATAGCATTTTTTTGTTATTACTTATTAGTTATTAGTTATTACCAGGGCCCCCACGTGTGATGTGTGTGCTGTCTTATATTATATGCACGGTGTTGTTCCCACCAGTTTCAGTTGCGTAACGTTGGAATTGTTTGTTCGTATTTGCAACGATAGGCTCACGCACATGTTAACTAGATTGTGTTTTGCATGTTTGTTGTTGGCTCTTTTTGCAATTTTTTTATTAAAATGTATTTAGTTAGGTTTTGCGTTTATGTTAATTACTGTTTCCTTTTTCCTTGTATGATATTTTAACACTAATTTTCTGTTATTTGATCAAATACTTGTTCTACGCATGTATGGATAATACGTTGAATTGTACAAGTTCTTGTGAGTCTTTTTGCAATGTTTTTATGAAAAGGTGTCTTATACGTTCTAGTGTGTTATTTTTTGTGTTGCAAAATATTCTAGCATCCTAGCATTCTGTTGTTTAAGTGAATCTGGTGCATTGCGCATGCACGAGGAAAGTATCACGTTTTTGCATGTTGCTGTTGGTTTTTTGCAATGTTTTCATGAAAAAGTGTTTAATTTGGCTATGTAATTATATATGCTATTGTTTTATTTTCCTTATGTGTTATATTTCAGAATTGATGTCATGTCATGTTTTGTTCCTGCGCGAAGTACGAGCTTCTGTCGTGTGTTCAATTAATGTTAACACCTATTCCGTCAGTCATTTTGGGTGTGATGATATTTCGATTTCTGTTTTGACATATTGATGCTATATTGGGTTTTCTGTGCTTAAAGTTTTAGTGATTTAATTTTGGTACTTAATTGAAAGTCGTATTTTGTGCGCATGCGTGAATATAACCATTATAGGCTGTTTTTTTGATGAAATGAAATTCGGTAGCGTAATAATGTATTTGTATTGCGTAGTATTCATTTATCGTGTGTTTTTTCTATATCAAAATATGGGTATAGTTTAGAGCGCGGACGTCTTAATGGCTTGCTGTGGCGATAATGTGATGATGTAGCTGTCTAGGAATGTTGGCTGCGTAATGTTAATTTTATATTGCGTAATATGTTTTAATTACGTTCTATCACTAACACCCAAGTACGAGTACACTCTATACACTTATTTTATAATTTTATTTAAGTATAACATATTGTATTATTCATATATTACAATAATAAGCTTGATAATAATAGGTGGCAAATTTAAATAAACTAATCAGAAGCATGAAATCGACACCGGGTACATAACCGGGTGCAGTATGTTAAAATGCCACCGGGTGCCTTAACGCCATGTCCCTACGTGAACGAAGCATTATTATTCAAATATATAAAAATAGATTAGTGTCCATTGTACGCAAAAAGCGAACGAATTCATTCGTTATATTTATTCGCAATATTTAAGATATTTAATATCTCAGTAAAGTACTTATATAAAAAAAATTCGATGAAAATGCCAATTACTAGCCTATAGGTTAGGCTATATTGTGTACCTACTTTGTGTAATTATTATAAAACAAGATTTTTATATTATATCATAGTACTATAACTATAATATAGGTAATTTTCTATATTGTGCTATTAACAAAAATATAGCAATTATAGTCAATAAACTATATCATATTAGTTTATATTTTTATTTTACTTTTCATAAACCATACGCATATTTATTTTATAAACGACCAACTTTACTATACTTACATAACATACTTATCAATAAATAAAGATAATAATGTTTTATCCGTGATCTATATTATGTGAGAGAGAAATTTAATTTAATTTCGGTAATTCCACATCCGAAATCAAATGAATGGTTTCTTGTCGGATGACAGTTGACGGATACCTATGTAACTCGCCAATCATGTAATTGAGCATATTTATTGAACGTTTTTTTTAGATTTCAATTTATAATATTCATCTAGCTTTTCATAAAATACGTTCTTTTCTCCCATTTTTATTAAAAGTTGCTATCTGAAATAATAAATGGTACACGTATAAACTACAAACACAATAGTAACTGTGTTATACACAAACACTCACTAAATGTTATTTTTTGAACAACTTAGGAGTTAGTGATTGCTGAAATAGAAATGGGTAAAATCAAAACGTATGTAATTTTGGACTTAAATAAAAATTTCCTTAATTAAATCAAATATAAATTTTAACACGTTTATACAACAATAAATTATAGTTAATTTCATGAATATTTTATAACACTTAATATAGGACATAGGTAACACTGTTGTTTATAAAATATAATATACGTATGGTTTTTGCAAAATAAAATAAAAATATAATGTAATATGAAATAATTTATTGAATATAATAAATTGCTATATTTTTGTTTATAGAACAATATAGAAAATTACCTATATAGTTATAATAAAATAATAATCTTGTTTTATAATAATTACTCAAAGTACAAGCTATAGGAATTGTCCATTTCGTGAAATGGATGTCCAAATAATGTATTTTTATCAAAATTCATGAACTGGACAAATTTCACTATCTGGATATCCAGTTCATGAAATGAGTGGTTTCATTATGTGGATGCGACATATATACTAACCACTAGACCATATTTTTTTTTATAAATTTATTATATGTTTATCTAAACAAAAAGGTATAAGGAGTTTTCGAAAAAATTTTTTTTATTACCTTATCAAATTGTTTATGTCATAATCGGTTAAATGTAGAAAATTATGTTTAAGGTTTAAAAATAATAGTTTTTTTCGCTTATAGAAGATACTCGTCGGTTGATGAAAACAGTGGCATGCTCAACTTTTTTGAAGCAGAAGATATACATTTTTTATTATTCTCAGACCATGGTAAATATACTTGTATTGCTATACGCTATATGTCATGACAAAAAAAAACCAAGGAGGTGGGGGATATGACACCCTAATCAACCCAGTGATAACGGCCTGAGCTAGGTGAAAAACACGCAGAACGAACCGATTTTCGTCGGGTAGCAGTGAGTTTTCTCTTTGAACCGAGAATAAATTAGTACCTACAGAATAAAATTCATTATGACTTACAAATATGTCGTAATAATATACGCGTACAGTGGCGAAAACTCTGCATTATCCGGTCTGATTCGGTCTTAAAATATAAAAATAGTCGACTCGTCAATGAATTTTTCTGTCCAGTCACGGTTCAAATGTATTTTTTTTGATTGGTTTAGTCCGGTTTTAGCAAAAAAAATATTGTTAGTTTGGTTTGATCCAGTCCAAGTCATGATCCTTATGATCCATTAAACTATTGTCTTGGAAATATGCGTAAAATTAAACGAAAAACACCAACTACAGGTAATTGTATTATAAATATTTATATTTATATAATTGTTTTATACTAACTTACCATAATAATAATTAATAGTCCGTTCAGGACTACTATAAATGGAGCCATACAGTCCAGTCCAAATTATTTTGAGATCGAACCGGCGCGGCAGTCCGGTCCTGGACTACTTTATTAAATTTAATTAAATTGCCAGTCTAGTCCAGTCTAAAAAAAAATGTAGCTTACGGTTTGGTCTGAGGTCGGTTCTTTGTTTTAAAATTTTAAGTCTGGCCCGGTCCGTTCGTCCGCATATTACCATTGAAAATGAAAATTTGCCAATATGCATATAAACAAATACCTATGCAAATACTAGGGTCTAGGAGTCCTCTACTCTAGCTTATTATATTTTTTTATTAAAATATTATAATAATAACAAATAATTTAATTTAATAATTTATTGATAACTAAAAAAAAAGTATGATATTTCGTACTTTATAATATATATACTCTTCATAACATCATTAATCTTTTGATTCATAATTATTTACCTTAAGGTTTATAATAATTTAATTATTAAATACATATTACATGAAAATATCTTTAACAAGTACTACTGAGTACTGTTTGAGCGTAGTCATTAAAAATTATTCTCTTCATGAACTATTATAATATTATGTCTATGAAAGAAATGCTTAGGTATATCCAAAACTTTGTTTAATTTGTTTGTATTATTCTATTTGACTATGATAGTAAATTTAAGTTATGATTAGGTAATTAAATATAAATATATCAAAGTGTATGAAGTATGACCTATTTTCAATTGTTTTTTCCAAAAATTTGCTTTCTGTTTTAAAGTAAATAATAATAGAAATAAACATTTTTTTTTGTTCCTTAAATTATCATGAATTTACTGAGCATGGACCTAGTAAAAATAACAAAACTGTTACATTGTATTTAAATTTGAAAAATGTAGACTTATTAAGTAGGCAGTGGCACGGCCAAAATTTCTAGGGGGGGGGGGGGGTGCCAATAATACCATTTTAAGAATTTGTTTCATCATTGGTACTGAGTACTGACTTGCTCATACATAATATACTATAACTACTAGAATAATATTCTACTTATAAACTACTAATATAAAATCAATATTAAAAAAAAAATACAGTAGATGGGAGCCCCCTCTAGCCCTCTCCATGACTACGCCACTTTAAGTAGGTACACGGCACTATAACGTAAAATTTGATTTTATTAGTAATCGATGATTAATTTTATTAAAATATAAAAATAAGCAATAATAATAATAATAATAATTTAAACACTTTATCGCACTAAATGTTGAACCAATGAGAAAGCTGTATTTCCGTATGGGTTTTATTTGATGTGCAAAATTTTAATATGCATCCGATCACTAAAATAACGGACTATGCAGTGCAGCCACCCGAACACGCAAGATTATAGGTTATACAGGAATATGTTTGATAAACGTGAAACTTCATTTCCGCAGTAGAAATGGTCAATGGAATGTATAGGTAGAACCTCCTATGCTCGTATTAAGTAAATTTGTCACCCGAATAGTCTTACCAGACCCCCACCAATTCTGTACCTTGTCTAACTGTATTACCATTCCTAACCTATACTATAGGAAGGTAGGAACCACCGACTGCCACATACCTCGATTGATCAGAATTTAGTAAGCTACTGCAGTGTGTGTTAAACTATTTGTTTATAACTGTTACTCTTTTAGTCTTCTATCAGATAAAGCGAACAGTCGACATAAAACTAAACGGCCAGTCTTCTCTAGAAAGGTATGTTAATAATGTATAAAATTACTTCAAAGTATATCTTTTTTATTAATTTTTTTAAACAGATTTTTTTTTTTTTATATTATACAGTTATACTTATAATCAATATTATATGTTTTATGTTTCAGATAATCATGACGTCCAATGGCTTGTTTGTGGTTATACTGGCAGTATGCATCAACATGGGTCTGGGGACTATCATTGAATATAATCGGTACTTGGACAAACCACAAAAATTTTGTGGTCAAAAACTGCCGATTGAAGTGTCAATTATTTGTAGGGGCAAATATAATGAAGATAAAAGTAAATATAATTTTTCAATAGCATCTGATTATCAGTTATAAGTATTTATAACTAGTATAGTAAATTAATCAAAATTCGATCATAAATACAGTTTTAATTATAAAATAAACACACACTAAAAAAATAAATTTCTTATCTCACACACAGTTCATTATGGCCTATAATTGTGCTTAGTAAGTAATTTAATGCATATTATCACATCAAAGTTTTACTTTGATTGTAAATTTGAGTTTTTTTTTTTTATCTCAAATGACTGTCAAAGAAATTTGAATAAAAATAATTACACATATATGCTGCATCTGCATTCGCCGTTGCTATGGCTCTCTCAAAAGCTACTTTTACTGGTGGGTAGTCATAAAGAATGAAAATGTGTCAATAACATCAAAGATAAACAAAATCTTAAAAAATGCACAGTAATATTATTATAATATCACGTATTAGGTTGAAAATGTAAATTAAAAAAAAAACTGATATAGGAACAATTAATATTAATTTAAATTGTTTATTTATTTTCAACATTTCGTATAGAGTATATTTACCTTATAACAAAAACCACTATAAAATCGAATAAACTGTAATTCGCAGAATAATAAATTGTAATGTATGGATTCACATGGTAATCTAATCATAAAATAAATGTATAATAATAATTATTATATTATATTATGTAGATGGGTTTATTAAACTCATAACCATTTTTATCTTGACAAATGATTTACCTATCTGCATTATTAGGCATTCAACGTCCAAAATTCAAAAGAGGCATCGAAGAGGAGTGTTGTTTCAATCCGTGCACGAGAAGACTTCTGAAAAGCCATTACTGCGCTCCTGAACAGAAAATGTATGCAATTTTTAACCTCATATTATAATAATAATATTATGATTAATTATCATGATTAGATCAAATTGGAATCTTTAATCAATGATTCAATAAGACTAACATATTGATAAAACCAACATAACTTTTGTAAAAAAATCATAGACATAAATCGGAAAAATTGTAGACTTTATAATGAATTTAGATTTCAAAATCAGTTTTCAGAAGTACCTATAACATTTATGTGCGTGACGCCGCGGTGTGATGACAATACGTGCAATTCCGTATGACACATAAACACACACACATACACACTAATAATCATTTACTACACACACAGTAGGAAATCACGAACGCACCCGCTTTAAAAATTGCCTATAACAACCTCTTAAAATCTACACCACCACTGATCTTCCTTAGATCTCCCTAGATCTTACAAAATATTAATATTATTTAATACAATACTATTTACAAGCTGTAACTACAGAGTATTTTCAAAACTAACAATAATTATTGTAAAAGTCAATTGAAGAATAGGTATTATGCACCAAGATAGGCTAAATGGTTTATTAATTTTTTATTAATCTTCATGTAACAAGAATTTTTTTTTAGTGTAGATATTATTATAACAAGGTAGGCAGGAATGTAGATGAATTTGAAGTCATGGAAAGAAATGTGAATTCCTCCATACAAGTTATTTATTATTAATTTATAATTTCATTTAGTTTAGAAAAACATATATGCTTTTGTTTTTAAATATTCTATAATTTGTTAGTTATCACTCTTTCCACCAAGTTTTATTGAATTTAAGTGTAATATATTTTTACATTTCTATTTAATATAATTTATAATCTTAAAAAGTGTTCTTATTTCAACAACATAAAATATTTTCTGATAAAGGTATATACAATTATTTTTTTTAAGTATCGAGGCAAGTTTTGAGGCTTTAAGTATCTTAATATATTATGCTCGTCCTGAAATTCGAGTCTGCATGTGCTTATAAATACAATCATCTAATTTTCGTTTATTAAAAAATTAACCTATACTCTACTTCATATTTTAATGTTTACAGACCAAATAAGGACCTTCCTGCATTGCCTAGTGTACCAAATCCAACTACTACAACTACTACGATTGCTCCAATTTCAAGAACAACTACAACAACGATGTATACTACTACAACAACAACAACAACAACAATTGCTCCAATTTCAAAAAGGACAATTAGAACAACAACTACAAAAAATACTAAACCAAAGGAAAAACTCGGACTTATGTTTTGGCTGACTCTTCCTCTAAGGATTCCTGTTTTTATTTAGGTTATACTAACCCTTAAAACTACTAATATTATAATGAACTATTTTAAATCATTCTCACTATATTTATTATTTTAATTTGCCAGGGATATTCATTTTTATACTGATATAATAACATTTTTTGTTTGTGTAATTATATTTTTATAATAACTAGATGTAAGGTATATTATAATATTGTGAGTAAGATATATTTTGAATAAATTACTTTTTTTCTTTATACAAGTATTTTATTGCTAATAATTAATTTCTTATATTTATTTTGTAACATATTGCTCAAAGTGAAAAAGAACTTAATACAATAATGTTTGGTTGCAACAAATTTCATCAATATTTGTATGGTAAAGCTATTAATGTGCAAACTAACCATAAGCCACTAGTCACATTGTTTACAAAACCTCTTCTATTCTACTCCTGTTCGTATTCAACGCATGATGCTTAAATTACAATCTTATGACCTTAAATTAATATTTGTTCCTGGTAAATTGCTTATAATTTCTGACACTTCATCCATGTCAGCACTTCATGTAACTGAAGAAGATATGACCTTGCATGTTCAAAGTTTAATTCAAAACTTAGTTTTTTAAAAAATAATTTAAATTTTAAAAATAAGTTGACCAGAAAATAAAAGTTTAATTGATGACACTTTAAAACTATACTGGAGTTTTAAAGAAGATTTATGTGTAATTAATGAATTAATTTTGAAAAATAAAAGTTTACTCATACCTTATAAATATATAGCCTGAAATGTTAAAAATAGCACATGAAGTCATGATTAAATTATACATATAATTATACATATAATTTCAATGAACATTAAAAATAGCGGACACTTGCGATCACCAAAATGTCGTCACCTATTTACAGGGGTACATTATTTAAAATCATAAAGGGTTAGCATAGGTAATATTGCTAATGTCAATGCGATTTTGAATTTGATTTATTATCTTCAATAATTCAGTAATTTATTATACTTATTGGATTTCATTTAACCATTAAGTTATTGAAGACTAAAAAATACTAACGATTTAGCTTGTATTAGTTACAACAGTTAGGTATATGTTCATATAATATATTCTATATAAACTACCAATGTATGCAGATACCTAATATTTTAACTTGAATATAGAAAACATATTCTACACAGGTACCTACACGAAAACAACTTTATTCTTCACTATTTAAAAATAAAAACAATAAATGTAAATATAACTAATATAGGTATTAATATAATTAAGAAATTAAAGATTATAGATATACAAAGTAAAAAAGTTCGGCAAGTGGGTACCACTCTGCTATATAATAGGTGTCGAAGTGGGTCACTGTAAATGATTTGTTAAATTTATTAATTCATTGATAAAAAAACCATTGTATACGAAAAACGTTTCTGAATGAACATTGAACATGGGCTAACAACATTCATTACTAATAGTATAATATTTTATAATATTGTTATTTATGTATTTCATTTTAATATTATAATACAGTAGGCTGAATTAATTTTTGGAGAAAATATTGCATTTGAAAATTTCATCGAGTGTATAAATATAATAATTAACTTAAAAAGTTTCAAACACCCGATAAAATAATTTTTGATTTACAACGAAACAACTAACATTGTTTTTCTTTATTTAAATATCTAATTTCATCCAAATGTGAATTAAAATGTTTATAAAAATCAACCGTGTAAACATATTATTTGTAGATTTATTGGTTACAACATAAGCAACTTAGTTATTTAAATGAAGAAAAACAATGTTAGGTATTTTGTTGTAATTTAAAAAAATTTAATTTGTCTAATGTATCATACAAATATTGGGAATAATTATTAAAACAGTAGAATATAGTAGAACAGTAAAAACTTTGTTATCAATTTTGATTTATAATAAGTTTTGAAACTTTCCTTTCAATGGCTTTATTATTTTAGATGTTATAAAATTTTCAAATTTAATATATATTATTATACAATTTACATAAATCAAACGATTCATTATGCTGGGATCAGTAAGTATCATATACCAAGATGCTTTTTGCATACTACCATGATGATACTATATAAACATATGAGTAACGATAAAAACATTCTCTGATTGTTTATAGAAATGGGGGGGTTCTCAAAATAATTACATACTATAAAATTAATAAATAAATAAATACATTTATATATTTTCCATGTGTTGTAAGGAGAGGAGTTTGAATCCCTCCCCCGTGACTACTGCGGACTGCGCTGGGTGAGCTGAAGACAACACACAAAAATTTGGCATTTTCTTAAGTTTTTTTTTTATTTTTTTAAGCGAAAAATTTAATGTTGGAAAAGTGTTAATTGGCAGTGCATACATGGTTATTTTTTTTAGAATAAATAAATTATGAATATAAATGATGTTAGATTTGTTTTAAAATATGAACTAATTATCATAGTAGCATAATTGGTTTACACTAAATATATTTGTATCTGCTAATAATAATTAATAATCATACCTTTATTTAATATTTATATGCTTAAATTATTTTAATTATATCAACCATGTCTGCTATTGTCATAGTATTCACAAGTTAAATGGTGAATTAAAATAGAAGCGTATAATTATTGAATATAATATATTTTTGTAATTTTAAAAATAAAACCTATGTATTTTAAACTTTTCAGGTGTTGTGAACTTGTGATCCTGACTTTTTCCACCCTATTTCCATAATTATCTACAGCAGCATCAAATCAACTCTCATAATAGTTGTAGTTAGTATAAGTGGTAGTTGTAACTTGTAGTTTTAGCTAAAGTTGTAGTTTTAGTTATAATTTTAGTTGTCAAGGATCTTACTCAGACACCAAAAAGTGCCTACGAATTGTTAATCCGACACAAAAACAATTTATAAGGTTAATAATAAGTTTAAAAGATAAGCTTTGAGGTATCTCAATAGCTCATTATATTAATACTAAATATGCAGAATTAAATTTTGAGAATGGCTCGGTTTGTGACAGCCGTTTAACTAATATTTGCCAAATCATCTTTAAAAAAGAAAATAATCGTAATTTGAAAAAAACAATTGCTAAGGCTATGAATAGAAAAATGTCATCTCTTCAGAAACGTTTTGGAAGTATGAAGAATGTTGATTAATGTAATGGGTCAGAAATGAATAGTATAATAATAAAATGTATTGAAAATTGTAACTATACGTCTAGTGATTTCTAATTACAAAAACAAAATTCTAAATTACATATTATATGTTAACACATTAAAGTCACTGGAAATCATGTTAACTATACTAAAGTGTACAGAAAATGTAAAAAAACACATGCCTGTGTGTCATCCATCGGAAGACACAAACAATATGAATTCAAATACTGTTTATTTTAATGAAAATTCTTATATAGAAAATTACACTTCATATTCTGATCACACAGAGCCTGAACTTTACAGTTGGACCTACTAAAAATCTGTTTAAAAAACAGACATCAGTAACTGGGTATTTGGATGCAACTGGTACATTAGTCAGGAAAATTGACAAGAACAGCAAAAGGGTTTTGTACTATGTTCTAGTTGTAAATGTCCTATTAGGTACCTAGAAACTCGAGTGTTTCATGTCCCGTTGTTGAAATGTTCAGACCACGACATAGTTGTAATTTCACAATAGTTAAACCCTTTTATAGCTTTTTTTTGAAACACAAACTGACTTGGCCAGTATTCACAAATATAGTGACAGATTTCAGTTATGCACAAATGAATGCTTTGTGTATAGGATCGAATGGTTTTACTTACATATCCGACTACCTTAACTGGTGTTACAGAGTATTGGTTGAAAACAATGACGGATCTAATGTCACTATTATAAACATTTGTGCAAATCATTACACAAAAATCATAGTTAACCATGTCTACACATATTTTCAATCTGAGACAAACAATCGTAATGTTGTTCAGAGAACAGGTTAAATCAGGAGTCTTAAATTGTTCAGAAGATAGTGAAAATATAAGTGATGAATAATAAGATGAATCATATTTACAAGAGTTTTAATTAAATGTGTATCTTTCTTAGATCTTTGGACACCTATTATGAATAATAAAGTCAACAATGGCATTGAAATCTGCCAGAGTAATGCTACCGTTGAATCTTGATTAAAACCATAAAAATTGTTAATAGGTTATAGGTTGAAATGCGGCCAGTTTTTGAAATTTATGAAAGAGCGTGTGATGAATGCACACAATCAAATAAAGTACAATATAAGAAAACAAAATTGTACGCATATGCTTCATTTTGACAGTAAGTCTAAACAGAGTATTACTAAAGGAAATGGAAAAAGAAAAATCTCAGAATTGTCAAGCCTTAACCATTTTGACGCAATTAAAAGTTGGGGGAAAAAAGAGAAACAACACAAACATCTCCAACACACCAAATACCGTCCTTTCATTGCCCTGTCGTTAAAAATACCAAGGCCTTGCCAAAAGTGGTCGATGGTAATGAAAACGTTGTGGTAAAACAATCTGATGATGCAGCTAGGTTCATTATTGATGAGCCTCTTAATAAAGATAGCACATGATTTAAGTAAGCCAAGCAATGATAATTGTTTAGTGAAATCTGTTTCAACACCTGGCAGTCATAAATCTCAGTTTCAACGAGCTGTACAAACGAAAGACTTTCACCAAAATATGTTCCCCAAAGATTTAACATACTACAAACAAATTAGGATGCCTAAGAATAGAGATTATGTAGTTGGAAAATATAGTTACATATTATCTAGCGACCAAAATTATGGTATCATGACCGACCTGTACTTCCTAGATTTTGATACATTGTCTGAAGAAAATTGGTTGTGTAACTTTGTTATAGATATTTGTTTGTTGTCATACGCTTTTAAGCTGGGTTTGAAAACACACACACATTTTATCATGCAATGATGTGACACAGCTGATGAGAAAAAGAGAAATTGGTGAAGAACATAAGAAAACTACTTTCACTCTTTATATGGTTATTATGCCATGATTAGTTAATGATAATTCTCACTGGATTGTAGTTTTTATAAAACGAGACAGTGTTACATCATAGATCCAAGTAATGATATATGACACAGACGGTCGAACATCAAAACTTTGTTTCAAAATAGAGAATATTTAAAGACCTATATCTCTTAGGTAATTCTGAAGACTTTACAAACATATACTTATACTATAACTGGCACTCAGATAAGCACCGCCGTCACCAGGAAGATGAAAGTGTAGAATGGGTGTCATGTTATTTGTGTTGTCACTGGATAGCCATGGCCATCAATTGCATATTTGCATTTCTAAAGAAGACCAAATTGTTAATCATGCAATTAATGATTTATTCTGTTTATTGTGTCAGAAATGATGAAATTAAAATGTATAGAAATTATTAGACTATAGATTTGAAGCACGCTACTAAGTGTTTCAAACTAGTTTTGTAACAGTAACTTTTAACAAAAGATAAGTTAATCCTAAACAGTAATTTTCGTGTATTATTATCACATTCATCAGACATAGCTTTAAAACATTATTTTTAACCATCCCAGTAATGCATTTAATATATTATCTGACTTTTAATTTCATGCATAACTAACAGTCTGCAGTCTGACATTTCAAAGCAGGACGGCATTAAGTGTTTTGCTTTGTTTAATTTATATTTAATGTTTAAAAGTATACTCACTAGATCAGCAGTTCCC
Source organism: Neotoxoptera formosana (assembly GCA_022818045.1). Lineage (NCBI taxonomy): Eukaryota > Metazoa > Arthropoda > Insecta > Hemiptera > Aphididae > Neotoxoptera > Neotoxoptera formosana. The sequence goes on along the minus strand of CM040630.1, from coordinate 18,400,052 downwards.
AAACTGTGCACCGCGGTGCCCCTAAGGACACCGCGAGCACTTTCTAAGGGCACCACGGTCTACGGTTCATAACAAATAGTTTAAAATGTAGTTTTTTTTTGTTATTGATAACCTACAGCAGGGCACCGTGGAAAAAAAAGTTTGGGAACCGCTCCACTAGATGTTTCAACAACGATCAATCAAATATAAAAGTACAATCAATATGGTCATCATAGTTGTTGACCTCTCTGAAACAAAATGTTGATAAAGTTAAATTTCTGAAATAAAAATGTAATTAAAATAATTTGTGAAAATTGTTTACATAGATAATCTGAATTAGTATTTAAAAATATAAACTTTTTATACAATATAATATTATTTTTGTAATATATTTAAAGCCGGCATTATGAATTATGGTAGATTAAAGTATTAGTAGGGGCGGCTAAGGTGTAGGCGACATAGGCACAAGCCTACGACGGCATTAAAGACACTTGTGTAAAGAGGTGGCATTTTTTGACTTCATTATGATAAAAAGAATGGCAAAATTAAGTTTTGCCTATGTGTAAAAAATCACTATAGCTGGCACTGAGTATTAAACATTATTAAATAAAAAATATTACAACTTTAATTATGATTCATAGTTCATATCATATTGTTTTACCGATTTTATTATACAGTGCAATACTGTATCTGATATGGGGAATTATAATAAGAATAATAAATTTGAGAATAAGAGTTTGATTTAAACTATGAGTACTAATATACAAAATATGGATTAGGATATTTATAAATCATAACAGAACAATATGATAATGAACAAGTTTGTTTTAGATTTTAATTTTTAAAATATATTCTATGGGTACAGAACTCACCTATAAATAAGAGCTATGGATATCCATTAAATAATTTATTACTTTGAGCGGGCCACAGTTGTGTTTAAAATAAAATACTAATCGCTCATCTGAGTTTTCCTGAATGCGGGGCCTTCTATAATTGTAGGTCAGTAGGCTTTTACAGGCTCAGTCCGCCCATGAGTTAATTTTACCTAATCAAAGTAAATAAATCAATTGATTTTTAAGAAGCACATACAATTTCTGTAGAGGATACCTACTGCTCAAATGGGAACTAGTCGAGTGTTCGAATGAATTGTTTTCGAATGAAGAGTGTTCGAATAGTATTATGTACAAATTTTATATTTTCCTATTTGAACATAATAACGCATAATAACATAATAACATTATATGAATATCGTTCATAGTCACAGATATAATTCACCTAATAATTTGTTAATAACCAGATAATAGATATACTTTTATGATCGCGCGATAAACCAGCCGTATTAAATGTATATATAGAAGTGTGTAGTCATCATTCCAATGACTACAACGATATCGGATAGTCGAGATTACATTTTATTCGTATCGGAACATTGAAAGTTCGACCAAACAGTTGATTCAAAACAGGTTTCCAAAAAAGTTCAAAGAGTCCAAACAACAAGAAGAAGAACGTATTAAAAATCTTGTTCTAAGCTGTAAAAACAATGCTGACAATGCTGATATTAATATTTTAGAATTTTTAAGGGGAATTGCTTATGATTTATCTTTTTAAAACATTTTTTTTTTTTAAATAATATAATATCATATTTAATTGTATAGTTAAGATTAATAATAATAAAAAATAATTTTTATACCAAAAAATTACATTTTTTTGATTCCACAATAAAAATAATATTCGAACACTTTTCATTCGTACATATTTATTCGTACACATAATTTTCGAACAAACAACCCCTTGCCGCTCAAATGAATGACATACTGTTAGCTGTGAGTTTATTTTTAAATATGTTTTCCAAAGCCATAGTGTTGTGTACTTGTGTGAAAACAAATATATAAATGCTTATAACTGAAAAAAAATAAAATTAATACACTATTAATAATTATAATATTATTTAATTATTTAATTAAATTAACTATATTAAACAGTAATGTAAAATAAAATCCACATAGTAGGTTGGTATTGAAGATTCATGAAATTCATCCTGCTAGTCACATCTGTACCATTAACCTTAGAAATAACTTTTATTTTTTAAAAAATGAAAGCATCATAGAAATATGTTTTATTTGTATTGATGTATTTTTATAATGTCTTCTGTAGCATTTGCTATTTGGCACTTTACAAGAATTAAAAATGTCAAAAAGTTTATCCATTTTATTTATAACATTAATTGTACATTTTGACTATGATGGTAATTTACCTAATGCTAAGTGAGTGCTCATTCAAGCAGAAGTCACTAAAAACTTGGGCTGCCAAATAGACTCTCATTTTTTCAAATGGTCCTATGTTTATGAGTAAGATTAGGAGCCAATCTTAAATTAAGTTTGCTGTCCTCATTACAGAATTGTATAATATATTTGTTGTCAGTAAGTTCACCATTATGTGTGAAAAACATGTTACGTGTTGACTTTAACAAATGTGGTGTATCAAACAAATAAATTATATCTTTTCCATTAACTGTAAAATAAGGGCGCTGTGAGCTATCATAAAGACTTTCATCAAAGCTAACAAAATTTAACCCTTGGTCAGTGACAAATACTTTAACATTTACAGAAATGTTTAACAATTTTTTATGGGAGACATTATAATATCACTTAAATCTAGGCTACGGTCGTTTCCAGATACAAAAAAGTATGCTAATGGCTGCTTTCAATATATATTAATTCCCCTTGTCAATAATACTAATGTATACTTGGCTGCATCATAAGTTTTAATGACATTTGTCTGATGAAATTATTATTATTTTATCTTTAAGAAGTGAATAATACAAATGAGTCTTTAATGACATTTCATCAGCACATAAAATTCAGTCAAGAGCCTCAATTTGAAAGTTAGAAATTTTTAACTTAAAAAATTCAAATAAAAAATCATTTAAACTAGGAGTTATTCATATTTTGAAGTAACTCTTGTTAAAGTTCTTACTTATGGACAGCTGGGCCTAAGAAGTAGATTGTTAATGCTAATTATTTCTTATTATTTGTGTACCTGTTCATGAGGGTTTCTTGTTTTGCACTTTGTATGAGATTGTACTACTGGGTGACAAATGTTTTCCATACAGCAAGATAAAATTGTCAACAGAATTAAATTCAGTTAACTGATTGCTCAAGCCCAGAATGTTTTTTTCAACTTTAAGACGAACTTCTTTCTCATTCATCAATTGTTGCCATAACAAAACTTTTCTGGGTATTTCTTCAGACCAACCTGAAGTACCTAAATTATATTTATATAATTTTAGTAATCATACCATAAATTATGGTATTCTTGTCATATGCGGTTATCACACATGTTTCTATACGCCATATGCGGTCTATAACATACTTTTTATACGTAATTAAATTATAGTAGAATTATATTATATTTGATTTAATGATACACAATATTTATTAAAATTAGTTCAATAAAATAATACACGTCATAATCTAATCCTAAATTGGGTTAAGTTAGATACAAAAAAATGACATTCGGTGTAGAAAGATAATTATCAAAAAAAATATAATAATATAATATGTCCATATGAATAAAAATTTCATCAGGTTTTTTTTCCTTTAAAAAAGCTATGGTATTTTCCTCTGATTCAATAATTACATTAAAATGTTTGGCCAACATAATATTTAAAGTGTATATAAACTGCAGAATAACGTATCACGTAGGTATTACAGCATAAACTAAACTGATCATCTTATATGTTTACGACTACAGTCACATGGCTGGACCCAAGTTATATTATAGTTTTTTATTATCGATATAAAATATATTTACCAGGATCATCAGTAATGTATAATGGAGTATTTGAGCCACAAGACACTGTTTTAGTTGAATTTGTAAAGATTGCAACCTGGTCACTAGTCAATAACTCTAAAAACATACTCACCTCACAATCACCTTTTCTATCTTAATATAAATAAAAAATAAAAGGTGATTAAAAAGTTATTGATGTTTAAATGTTTAATGTTGTTTTAGTTGTTACATACATAGAAATAGTGTAGATATAGCATGTGGCTGTAACCTGTTCTCCAAATCATATTTTTCTAAAATGTTTTCCATACAACTTAATATTTGTTTGGATATAATATCAGTTGGTAGTTGTTAGCTTTATAACCAAATTTCACACCTAAAAGTGGAACAAAAAAATAGTTTATTTATACTACAAAACACATTTAACTTGGTCCTCGTTATGTATTGCACACTGTTTTGTTTTAATTTGTGTAGATCTGTCTTATTATTTACTAGGCTAAAAACATTAAATATGTGTAATTGTGTAACATTATGTTATATATTTAACTAGTACCATTGGCTTGTTTGATGGTTAACATCATTGTAATATAAAATACTTACTGAGCAGTGTCTTTGGAAAAAGAAAAAAACTAACAGTTTCTTTTTGGATTTTCATTTTTCCGCACGTAGTGAAATCCGAGTTTAAAATAATATCCACTCTTACGAATCGAAATTGTAATAATATGTAGCTATATTATATAAATAATTAAATATAATGCCTTTTGCTAAGTTGTTTTACTATAATATCAATTATCATTATCAAATACCAGTTTTTTTAACTGATAAAATTAAATTGATAAATAATCAAAGGCAAGCTGATATTATAATCTACAAATCAAGGTGGATTAATAAATTCACCTTGCTATAAATTTTAAACGGTTATTTCTTAAAAACATTCGTTATCTTCATTTATTGATATTTTAATTCAAGTTATGCGTATATAATATATATCGTAAATTAAAAATGCTCATAACTACTGACATAGCTCACTTAAAAACTGAATAATCGTAAAAAAACCATCTAACGAACACAGATAATATTTTTGTCATCAAGTTTCATAATAGATCGATTCACTCTAAATCAGCGTTTCTCAACCTGTGGTACGCGAAGAAAATCTCCTTTTATAAAAACAATTGTAATGAACCATTTTGTTAACATTAAATATTATTTGATTTATTCGATATTAGCTGGTTTTATAATATATGGACTGCTAAACTGCTTAGAGTTATAACCTAAGACAAGTGTGGTTATTTTTGTGCATTCAATTCTTATATTATCATAATTTTGTAGTTCCTAATAAAATAAAATAAGACGAAATTCCATACGTCATGTAAAACAACGTAACATTTTTGATGAGCAAAAAAAAAGGTTATTATTAACAGTATTATTAGTGGTACGTTAAAATGTTCTTATACTATTATTATCTGTTAGTTGTACCTACTTGTAATCAATGGCATGTTTTTCGTGTGTCGTAGTAAGAATGGTTTTAATTATTTTATTTGATGAATACTTTGGTCGGTTTTTAATTTATTAATTATTATTGTATAGCCTATTCAATTTGTATTAAACCATTCAAAGTATTTGGAGCCCCTTAAAATACGGGTGTGTAACAGTGTAACACTGTAACTTCTAGGTATAGGTTTAGGTAAAAAAGCCATAATAAACTGAAAAAAAAAGTTTATTATTATTTTTATATTTATATACGGCTATATATGTCGTTTGATTGCTTTTGACTGAGCTGAAACCAGAGTTCGGGCTCCAGAGTGGGTCCAGAGAAGTTCCAGAGTACCAGGGGCGCACGAGCTAGTCGCTATAATACACATTCGTTTGTCAGTTTCTGCGTCGTCATCGGGGAAACCACGATAGATTATAGTCTATAATCTATCGTGGTTGTAACGATATTACTTAGTATATTTTAACCGTTATATTATAAAATAAAACATATTATTCATATAGAGTTGGCATTATTAATTTTTTTTCATGGGCAACGAAGTACATTTTTTTTTTTTTTTCATATGGCGCTTTTTGTCCGGGAGTAGGCCTGAAGGCCTAGCTCAGACGCCTATTTGGCAGAATTCTGAATTGGGCACCCGTAGGTTTCTGCCATGCCCGGTTGGGGGATGGCGGCCTCACAACCTAAGCAGTTGCCTGCCCAGATAGCGACGCCGCCCGTGACCGGGATTCGAACCGGCGACGGTGCTTGTTAGGACCGACGCCTTAGTCCGCTCGGCCACTCCGTCCCCCTAACGAAGTACATAAAAACTATTTTACACTCAACAATGTTACCCATAATATTGTAAATAAAAAAAAAAATACACACGGGCGAAGCCTGGTAATCAACTAGTCATAATAAATGATATTATCTATGGGTGAATGGCGTACGAAGAGCGCGGCGGTTGCATTGAAGTTTCGAATAAGCGGTACGGCGTCCGATCTTATCTTATTTTCAATACGTCCGACACGTCTGGCACACTGTCTGCACCGTTGCCACAATTGCGCCACTGCCAGGCGCTAGCAGTCGATGCTGTCAGCTGTCGTCACTTCAATTAATGCTATGTACGACGATTCGGGACAGCTACAATGGTCAACACTGGAGTCCAGTTCTTATCAGTTCCCTCCGACATTTCATATTTTTTCCTTCCCGTTTGGACTTTGAACCGGGGATGGAACTATAGTAATAATAATATTTTGATTGATATAAATAAATGTTGGGAATTATCATCATATTTTAAGGAGTAAAACTAGACAATTTAATAGCAATCTCGGGAGGAAATGATAAGACCGGTCGTCAGGTACGGTAGTAAGCGCTCGCCCCTTATTGTCGTATATAGTATTTGGTTAGTGGTTACCGTCTTGTTAGTTGTTAGTTGTTAATATTGTTCATTGTGGTTAAATGTGGTGGTCGGGAGAGACACTTGTTTGTTGTTGTTATTAATTATTATTATTATTATTACTACTACTATTATATCTATAGCTGGCTTACTCCGCAGTAGTTGTTAATCGTCTCGTCGAATAATTGTTAGTCTCGATTACAATAATTTATTGTACCTAATACGACTAGTTTCTCGACTTATCACGCGTCGCGTCTCGTCGCCGGCAGGAGTGCAGCAGAACGTAGGTACCCGAAGACCGAAGTCCTGGAAGGACGATAATATCGTTTAGTCTCTGCATTCTGCAATATACCACATAGGTAATATTATGTACTTTGTTATATATTAATTGAATATTGGAATGTGAATTTTATATTATTATTCCTAATTTTACATTATGTCCTAGTTAGTGCGTTTTTAGTGAGTGCACGCACCGCAAACGCAAACTCAGAATACAAAATAGTTTGTTTTTTTGTCGCATGCGATATGTGTGCACGCACTAAAAACGTACTAGCTATAGGACATAGCGTTAGTGTACGGTGTGTCACTACACAATTATATATATATTTTATATTTATTGTTTTGTCAATGGAATTTTTTCATCTATAAAAATAATAATAATTATAATATCTATTCTGTGCTTGTAGATACCTGTATCTGTTTTGGACATCGTAGGTCCTCAGGCAGCTCTCGTCGTCTTGTCGTCGGTCGCGACCTAATTTCCAGACGACCGCATTGTCTCGAATAAGTTTAAATCCGAGTAGGTACTTTACAGGTACAAAAGCGATTGGAGCTTGGTGTCAGTCTCTCCGAACACAGCCGGTGGTGTGTCTATAGAGGTTCTATTAGCTCGAATATGCTCTGGACCACCCACAAGTACGGTGGCCCTCGACGGTACAACCACTCTGCAGCCACGATCGGCACAAATATTTTCATGTTTGGCGGATACAGCAATAATGACAACTATTATACCTCCGAGCCGATTGACGTTTATGTACTGGACACCGGTGAGATGTTGTCTAACGTCCAGTCTATAGTGCTGCACGTCCTAACTCGTAGATTATGTAACCAATACTATACTAGTTCTGTGTTTCCAGTGAAATTGAAATGGTTGAAACCGGAGCTAAGATCAAGACACCTGACACCGATTGTGTTCCGTTTGAGAGGTATGGCCACACAGTCGTAGCTCTCGGATCTAATATTTACCTGTTTGGCGGACGTAGTGTTATTAAAGTTTGTAACACTCTGTACTGTTTCGACACAAGTAATTATTGATTGTTTTAAATCTTTATAGAAAAAATAAACAAATATTGGTTGACCTAAATATTATATTTCTATCGATTCTAAATTAAAATATGCTCATATTTTTCTTGATTGTTAAAAAAATAATGAAGACGATGTTGTACCAACATGTGTCGTCTTTCCGTCTTACTACCGCATAACACGGACAAAAATGAATGTTAAGCAGTTATAATTGTCTATTGTTGACTCAAATATTAGAATGAATTGACTTATTGTCAAACCTAATTATCAAAATATTACCTATATGTGACCTGTAAACACCCATTGGTTTTTTAACCAAGTTATGAGTATGTTAAACCTTATTATTTTTTAAATGCTCATACCATCTCATTTTATACATTGTTGTGAGTTTGAAAGAGAAACATGGGTTTAACGTCTTCTTAAGACACAGATTTTATGTACCTACCTACTTATTAAATAGTATTAAATAAATAAAAGTTTCTATCGTTATGTAAAAACAATGTATTTTAATTACATTAAATAGGTTAATTTAAGTGTACTATAATAATAAATTAAAATATTTCATTAACATTTTTACAGTGCATTCTTAAAATCATTATTTTAACACTTCTAACTACTGGTTAGTTATTGAAATTATTTGTTCACTACTGAAATAAATAAATAAATGTGCCTAGTTTCATATTTGAACTGATTGTACAAGTCAAAGTTTAATAAATTCATTAAGAGAAATAAATAGTTGACTAGTTCATTATTATTAATAAGTAATATTAGTGTTAGTAAGCAGTTATTAAAACTAAAATATAATTAACATTTTCATATCCATAGTAATTGTTTCTTTAAACCTTCAAAATAAAAACAAATATTATTTCATTTTTGAGCAGAATTGTAGTGTTAAAAAAGTTTCAAATGCATTTATTTTGTATCAATATTTGAACGCTTTCTCTGGGTGGTTGATTACCTAAAAAGAGTATTATTCTTCTTCGGGCCAAAATCTATAAATAGGTGTTAGTTAAGTAAAAAATTGATAGTTGAATTTATATCAAATTAAAAATTTAAATAATAGTTATTAATTGAAAAGAGTAATTAAGAAATAGTATGGATAGTAAAAAATTGTACTTACGCTATAATAAAAAAAACTAAAATTATATTAAACATTTCATAATCTTATCTAAAACCTTAAAGAAAATGAATTAAATCTTTTTCAAAAAAAAAAAAATAGTTATTTACTGCAGACAAAATAAGGTATTTTTTTATACTTATGTATAAATTAGTTAAAATAATATAAACCTTGTTTGTAAACTATACGTTTAGTAAAAATAAATATATTTAATTGAATTTTATAATTTGAATTCATTAATTTTGGGTATACTTTAAGAATATTAAAATCATATTTAATGTAAAGTAAGTTTAAAGTATATTTATTGGAACATTAAGTACATTGATATAAAATCATTAATCATAGCTTTAATAAAACATTTTATCTGTAAAAAATCAACAACCTGTCTGCTTCTTGGTTTTGAATTTTTTTTTCCGTAAACATGTTTGAAATAATTCTCATACATTCTTATATATTAATATTTTTTCAATTTAGATACTCTAAAGTGGTCAAAACCACATGTAAAAGGAAATATACCAATTGCTAGAGATGGCCATTCTGCATGCGTCATTAAAAACTGCATGTACATATTTGGCGGTGTACAAAAACCGTTTGTATTTGCTCCGGATTTGTATATGTTTGACTTTGACCGCATGATGTGGAGTTTAGTCATTACAACAATAATAATTGATTACAAAATTGTATATAGAGTAAGCCATTATTAATTTTGTGTATTGATTTACTAGGGACTTCCTCCGTCAGGTAGAGATTTTCATACTGCAACTGCTATTGATGATAAAATGTATATATATGGTGGCCGTACTAATTATTTTACACCGTATCAAACTTAAAAGTTAAAGTGATATTTACTGTTCTTTGATGTTTTATTTGGATACCTCTACATTAAAATGGACAACTCCACAAACCGACGGTGATTCTCCCATGCCACGACGCAGCCATTCTGCATGTATGCCAAAACTATTTACCAAAAATATGACAATGTTACTAATGCATGTGTTGGATTGGTTACAGTTGTGTATAATGGTTTCATATACATCTTCGGTGGCTATAACAGGATCAAGGGATTACATTTTAATGACTTCAATCGATATGATCCAGTTGGTTGTACATGGACGAAATTATTCCCAAAGGGCATGCCACCGTGCTCTAGGAAAAGGCAGATTTGTCAGGTACTCAATAACAAGATATTTATATGCGATGGTACTAGTCCATGTTCTACCAATTATTCAATTTGCCGTTTCAAGGAGCATGGTGACCTTCATGTTTTGAATATGAGTAAAATATTTAATATTTTTTTAATTATTTGACATGCAAAAAAAAAATACATTTTATTTATTTCTGTTTGTTATAGATCCCAGTCTGAACGATTTATGTTTGGTGGATGTGTCTGAGAGATTTAAAGAAATGAATGTTGATGACCTATCCGGTGTCTTTAAAGTAAATAAATTCATCACAATTTGGCTGATGTTACTAGTTTAATATTAATTTTTAATCTAGTTGTCTAATTTGGGTTGGATTTCCATGTGTAATAATAGACTTTCTGAACAATTTTCAGACGTGAACTGGGCGCCTTAAATCCTAATGAATCAATACTGAACAGCAGTGGCTTCTTTATGGAGTAATATTTTTAACATTGGTAACACCATGTCTTGTTTTAATTAATGTTGTTATTTTTATAACTATGTTTATTAAGGTATATAAACTAATATAATTTAATTCTTTGTTACATTCTAGTTTTTTTACTTTTGGATTTAAATCAATTAGACAATTTTTTCTATTTTCCAAAAAAAAATATTTTTCTCTGTCAGCTCAAACATTAACCTTTTAATTAGTATATTATTTTTTCTAGTGGCGTGTCCAGATAGGATGCTGCTGAAACTACTACAACTATACTCTGTATCTCTGCTCAGCAAGAGAACACTTTGATTCTGTGCATCCCCGCGTTACTGGTTCTACTACGGCAGGGTAATGCATGGGGGTGCGCAGAAGAACTGATTTTTGTTGGGCCGTGGTGGCGTGGTGTGTTTTCTCTGGGGTTTTTTTTCTGGACAAAGTAATTTGAAACACTAAAATTTGAGTAAAATTATGTATGTATGGAATCGCTGATATAAATTCATACATCAATCATTACTTGTCAAAAGGGTTAACATATTTGAGCTTTATAAACTGTACTATTATATTAGTACATTAGAAATAAATGTATGTTAAGTAAAAATTCAAAGTCCCATTATAGAATAATGATTGAACAGTAGGTACTTCATTGATCATCTTGTTTACCCGTAACCACTGAACTCCAATGGATAATGAATATTCAGTTTAGTGCCTGAGGGCTAAGACAAACCATAATCAAAACAAATAACACATTTATCAAAAAAAATGTAATATGGCATTACCAATAATAATTGTACATTAATCCTAAGGATTGGCAGTAATATTGAAAATTATAAAATTTAAAAATTTAACCTTATTACACATATTGTTAAGATTAAAAATATATTTTTACATTTAATAACTATAAGTATGGATTTTTCTATCATAGCCTTGTTTATATAGCACTTGTCTTTGTTTTTATATTTATTTACAGTTCGATTTATAATTTGCACATTTTACATAATATTACACATTTTTCATTCAACTTAACAAAAATATCAAAATATGTTTACATTGTTTAGACAATGCAGAATAATATTCTAATTAATAATGATACCATACTGTAAAAGTACATGGAATTTCTTTAAAATAGGTATTAACGTGTAAGGTAAATTATGTAATTAAAAAATGTGATTAAGTAAAGTGTAAGAAAACAATCATGAATCTTTTAGTTTATGTCGTGTTATTAAATTATTAATAATTAAAGATATAATAAAATTTAAAATTATTCAATATGCCCGTGTTAATAATGGTAATATCCCTGCAAAGTGACAATGATTTTATATCAATGAATTCAAATTAAACACATCCATGAAAGTCACCCTCTCGACACCCACTGTACAGCAAAGCAGTACCAACTAGCCGACCTTTTTTTTTAAATTATATGATTAATTTTACCATTTTTGAGTCAATTATTCTATTTTGGAATATTATTTTAACTTTTTAAAATTTATAAAATCTAAAATATTATGATATAACATAAAAGACAACAAATATTTAAATTTTAGTTGTATACATGTAGATTTATAATTATTGTTCAAACTTGGCTAGATTTGGCGCGCTGAAATGTCAGCTGTTCAGCCCCTATGCCTTCTTCGTCCGGCAACTATCTAACACTCACGTCAACTTTATCTTTTTTATCACCTACCGGTCGCCGACCTCAGAGGCGGCTCACACCTGTCTGTCTTCCGTTGATCGTTCTACTGGAACGTCGAGTGTTCGTGCTACATGAACGTCGCCATTTTTCGGTGACATTGCTTGTCACCGTTCCAGTCGTTTTTTCCTGTGTGGACTGTGATCGATCCACACCGTGACCGTGAGTTAGCGTTGCCCCGGTGTCAAAAGGAGATTTGCTGTCCATTACCGACGGTTATGTGCTTGGGACTGCCGCCTGAATGAGACCGTTTATAAGTTTGCGAGCTTGGAGATCGGTAACCCGCTGCTTGTGAGTCCCCAAGTCGTGGCCATCCACCGTCGTCGTTGTTTGTGGCTGTGATTGACAAGCCATTTTTGCCGAGCTACTGTACTCCGCCCTGGCTTTGCCTTCACCTTTGGAGGTTAGTCATGACAATTCAAGTCATTGTGGTTCAATGTTATCGATAGTATAGTCAATTTTATGAGCTTATCATCGAATCACAACTTAACTATTGTTTTGTATATTATATTAGTTATTATTTATTTATATTGATTATTCAATTTTTGTATGATATATTTATTCCCCTTTTTATATTTATTTGGGCGCCATATCACTATATATTTATATGTGACATATATATTCCTCTTTTTAATTATATTATTGGTGTGTTATTATTATTATATTATTAACTTGAATTTGGTCACCTTGTTTCCTACCAATACCAACGCGAGTAGTGGCAAGCAACTGCATATATTTTGTAAGACTGTTGCGGTGCTAACAATTATGCTTGCATAACTAATTTAAATTAAATTTAAAAAAGGTCAGCAAGTGGATAACGCATTGCTGTGCAGACGTGCAGTGGGCGTAGAGAGTGGTTTAGCTCAAACATTTTCAAAATATTTTTTAAATTTTTGGTGTATGGAAAAAGATAATCTAAACATGGACACCATCTGAAAATGAGACTAAAAACTCTAAAGAGTCTTGCCAAAAAAATGTATTGAACTTTGTTGATATCATGAGCAATGAAGAAAAGGTAAAGTAGTTAAGTAATTGTATTTATGTCTGTAAAAAATTGTAGTATACATTTTTTATTTAAATATAATTTGATACCTAAGTACTCTTTGCACACTATTATTAATAATGATATTACAATAATACTTTTTGTGACTTAAAACATACCTATTATATAGATTAAGGTACTTCTAATTTGTTTTTTTGATGATAGTAATTATATTAATTATTTAAAATCAAATAACTAAATTAATTTGTTGTAATACAGTGTATTACTTTTATGAATATGACAGTATCTAATTTATAAATTATAAAGTATGAAATTATGTTAGAAATTTGAAATTATTTTATTTTAGCTGTGTCTGGATGAGTTAATTGCAAGTGCTATATTTTCATCTACTGCACCATTTTCCATTGTAGAAAATACTCATTGGCTTGACTTTTTTAAGGCTTTAAGACCAAGTTACACACCTCCTCCATGCTATGTGTTGTAATAAAGACTTTTAAATAATGAGTATGAAAGAATTAGTTGTGAAGTAAACAATAAGATTAAAAACAGTAAAGTTTATGGCATTCAAATTGATGGTTGGAGTAATATAATGTTAGTTAGCATCAAACAACTGCATCGTGGTAATACCGTAGCATCAATATTTGATTTATGTTGAAATTAATTATGGTTTTATTATTCATCTACATCATTTTACCCTAATTTAACTTGATAAATAACTAAAACATTTTTAGTTGCTAGTTTGCCACAATGCTCAAAACATTTTATTGTTAATTTAATAATTAATCATCTTACTAAACTAACATCCAATAATTAGTGTTAATAACTTTTTGGTGAATATTTTTGTTTACATGTATTTTTATTTAAGCAATACTTATTTAAAACAATAGATTGTAACATAGAACGACATACAGGGGAATATATTTCTACTGAATTGGATAGAAATAAATGTCTTGGAGTTGTTACTGATAACGCATCATCCATGAAAAAAGCATGGAAACTTTTACAAAAAGATGACCGTTATAAAAATGTACCAATTACATTTTATCCATGTATTTGCCATACTTTAAATCTTTTGATAGCTGATATAATTAAATTAAAATCCTGTATGGAAATTGAAAAAAAATCTAAAAATATAATTAGCAGTCATATTCTTAAAGGTAATGAATTTAACAATAAATTATATATATGAAATTGTATTATAGTAGCTATTTAAAGTAACACACTGTACCTAATGTGTAATATTGTATAACTTTCTGAATTTATAATAGCCAACTTTACAAGTATTCAAAAAATAAAAAAATTGATTGTTCCTTAAAACTACCAGTTAAAACAAGATGGGGTTCACTTTGATATATGCTTAGTCTTCATAAAAATAAAAATGTACTACAACAGTTAGCTGTGTCTGAAGATTTAAATGTAAGTAATATTAAGATTGATTCAGAGTGATTCTTTTATCAAACAACACTTTTTGAAATAATGAGTGTTGTTAGTTGTTACTGTTTTTTGATAAAAGAATCACCTGGTTTATAAATATAAAAATGTTATAATATTTGCATAATATATTAAATAAATGATAAAAATATAAAATTAACAAGAAATATTATTGATCAAATGATTTTATAGGTCATTGAAAAACTTGATAAAAGTGTAAAACATAACATTTTGTCAGATGAATTCTAGGAGCTTGTTGAAAGTATTATTACTTTAGTTATACCAGTAACTCTTGGATTACAAAATTAGAGTCTGATTTACCAAGGTTGTCTGATGTTCCGGCTGCTTTGAACGATATACAAAAAAGTTTTACATTGCAAATGTCTACTTCTCATTTACTCTTAGAAGAACAAAATATTTTAAACGAAGCCTTTAAAAAACGTTATGATATTCATCCAATTCATTATGCAGCAAACGTCTTAGACCCAAAATATCAAGGAAATGATTTGCCTCAAGGATGTGATGTAGAAGGAATTGTCTATATACAATAAGTTGCTCAAAAATTACTAACACCAAATGAATATAACAAAGTAAATATATACAATAGTTATAAATATTTCTGTTTTGTTTATTCATAAATTAACTATTTCATACTACTCAATGTTTTATTAGGTATTGACTAGTAATATTACTTTATTAAATAAATTAAACAGTTAATAGGTACCTACTATCAATGAGATCCTATCAAAATATTATTGGTTTCAGGTTTGTAACCTAAGTTATTTAAAATTGTTTTGATTATCAATTATAATCCTTAAAATTAACTGTGTTTGTAAATTTTATATTTTTGTATTGTTTTTTTTTTTTTGTGTAGTTAATTATAATTTTATTTCACAGATAATAATTGAAATTGCAGAGTATCGGTCACATGAAGGACTATGGCCAAAGATGTTTTATGGAACTATATTGAAAGCATGGAAGCACGCATCTGGTGGAATGGCCTTTAGCCATTTAGTATAGTATAAATACACTGTTTCACAAACACGAAACTCGAGCGTTTTTCTGTACCCGCGTGCGGCATGATCCGTATACGCGTCGGTCGCGCGTACGGCGTACGTGTGCTGACCAATCGTGACCAGTGTTGAGACTTATCTAGATAATATAATAGATATTTCACCTAGATAATATTTATTTATCTTTTACCTCATCTAGACGAAAATGTGGATAGGTATTTAAGATAAAAAAATCGTTACCTATCTTTTTAATAATTATCTAGATAATATAGGTAAGTAAACCGACATTTTTTTTTGTTGAGAACCCTGTATGCATATAAGTTAATATTATGGTCTATGCCTCTATGGAATTTATTTTCTAAATGTCAAAGAGTCATAATGTAAAATATAATAAAGCAGGATCAACAAAAATATACTACGAACGTCATAACTCATAATAAAGAACTATAAAAAAAAACCGGAATTCCTAATCTTAAGGTTTTAATCATTGGTAGATCGTAGATATTATATTAATTTCCAATAGTAAAATATAAATTTAATTGTTGGTTAAATGAAATTTTTTTAAATATTTAAATTTTCATCTTTTTTTATCTAGATAAATTTTGTTTGTATTTTATCTTATCTGAGATAATCAAAATACATCTTATCTTAATCTAGATAACCTTAGAGCAATTTTCTTTTATCTATATCTAGATAATTTTTTACTTATCTGCTCACAACACTGGTTATCAGATACGGTAACAGTTTTTCCTACGGACATATTATAAGCTAAAAATTCTGGAAAAACTGAAAGTGCTATTTTTTATGAGATATATTATATGAATAATCTCTGTTTGTTTATAGGGTTGTCAATGGTTACATATCTTATAACTATTATAATTAGTAAGAATATGGCATATACATATTTTTACAACTAAATTTATAAAAAAAACAAATCTTTGGCACAGGCCACCATTGCAATGTTTTTCGTGAGCCTAATATTCTGATATCACTTACTTACTTATTTCATCTTTAACTTGGGCAACGCCGGGTGGGACGGCTAGTTTAATATAAATATTGTTACTAGCTAATAAAAAAATTAGATAGGTATGTATAGTATTTGAAAATATAAAGGTTACCAAATGATTTTTTAATTGTATGTTTGGAATCATATAGTTTGTTGTATTGTATTAAAATGCGTTATTTAGTATCCGGAAACTTAGCGATGTTCGCAGAGTGAGATTCCTAATTTGTTTATTACCTAACATGAACTAAAGTAATTTAAGATTATCTTAGTTCATGTTACCTATATCCCAACAAAAACACTACGCCAAACTCCGTGTAGAAAAACGCTCAGTATAAAAAAAACCACCTCAAAAAGTTGTGATATCATTTTATAGCTATGTATTTAAACTATAAAGGAATTGATATATTATTATAATTTATGTTAAAATTCATTGCTTATAAATTGAACTTAGCTGGTGACTTTAAAATTATAACACTTAATTAGTAATTTTTAACAATTAATTTATATAACACTTAATTAGTATCACTCATTTTCAAAGATTACATGTATACTCAGGGCCGTATTTAGGGATTTTTCGCCCCCGGGCACAATATATTTATGGCGCCCCTTTCGGCTAATTTTTTTTTTTTTTGGGGGGGGGCATAAATTAAATCATTTTTTATGTTTCCCTTTCTCATTGGCAATTTAATTTGCAGTTATTTTTTAGCAATTTTAACTAGGCACCTATGCATTCCAATATTATATTTTTAATAGTAGGTAAACCAGTAAACCATACAAAAAAAAAACATAAGTAACTAATTTATAACTTAGGTACTATCTACCTAGAATCTTCTATGATTAGAATAATAATGAATGATATACAATTAATAATATGGACTATAATAATATTTATTGTTTATTTTACAATTTTTTTCTTGATTGAATATCAGCAAAATGATCTATAATATCTTCATATTTAATTTGTTTTGTTATTTCTGATTCAATATTTAATGTAGCAAGTGAGTTTAATCTCTCTTTAGATATTGTTGACCTTAGGTATGTTTTTATTCGGTGTAAAGTTGAAAATGACCGTTCAGCGGTACATAAATAATATAATATTAATAATACTATTTTATATTATATAACAATTCAAAAAACAGTAAACTCTTATTTCTATTATATTAGTTCACTTATAGAGATTTAAATTATGTAGGTACAGAGTACGTAGGTATAATAGTCACTGGCATATAGAGTTTAGCAAGTTGTATGATATGAAATGACACAAATGTATTTTAGAAGGTACCTAAGTAAAGTATACTACAATATGCAATTGCAACAACTTCTGACTCTTATGTATTAAATATTATAATTTATAATAAACTAAATCAACTTACCTTATAATAAATTAGAATAAAATTCAAAGAATCAATTCAAACTGTCAAACATATACGGAAACATATACATCAATATCTTTATTCAGCAGACAACATTCAACAACACAAAATTATTATTATCTACATTTACACATTTTACATATTTCTTAGAAACCCGAACAGTCATCGAATAATTTGAATCGAATAAATTGAATAGTCATCAACTATTGTTAAAAATAGTTTTAAGTTATACCATACGTCTAGTTTTACATGTAAAAAATATAAACCCACTAATATTTAATAATATTAGGTACCTAGTACTACCTACCTACTTAATAACGTGTATTTTTCTTTATTTAAAATGATAAAATATAGGTAAAAAAATGTATGCATATGTGAATTTAAAAAATAAATAATAATAAAATGTATTTTACATGGAAATATAAGTATGAAAAAATACAATTTTTACAGAAAAAATTTAATTAAAAAATACATATATAAAATTTAGTTACTAGTGTGATTTTTGAGGTTGAATTTTTCCCGCTAGTTCGTTTATATCCGTTTTCATATTGGATGTTGATATTCTTAAAACTGCATCCACGTGGTCGTCGGTTAATCGTGAACAATATTTATTTTTTCGAAATTTAAGTATTGAAAATGTCTGCTCACAAATATAAGTGCTTAGAATTTTAAACACCATGAAATATATTTGGAGGGCCACAGAAAAAAGTTCCGAGGGCCGCGGGTTGCCGGTGCCTGTCATAGACCATTGAAATAATAATAAAATAATTTTTAAATTTTCTAAACTTTTCGGGGGGGGCTGCAGCCCCCTCAGCCCTCCCCCCTCCCCTGGCTACGCCACTGGTAGTGACACTTGTTATGTTCTTATCTTAAAGTTTGATAATATGTGAATTCACTATATTATTAAAAGTTACAACATAGGGATAGCTCTGCTAAATGTAAATTTTCTATGTTGCACGAAGGGCGAAGGCGAGAGGGTTAGAGAAGAGAGAAAGAAAACAAATGGTGCGCTGACATCATCTTAATAAATAATAATGTGTAAAATACTAAAATATATAAATCACAGTATTATTTTTTTTATAATATAATATAGGTACTAACTATTATGATGAAAAATATACTGAGTAGTCAGTATAGTTTTAGGTGCAGTAGTTTTTTAATATATTATACCTATGTCCTAGGTATATATTAAGTTAATTATTATAATTTATAAGTTGCCTCAGGTCGCTCAGGGACTTTTTCTTAGTTTCTAGAAAAGAGATATCACTAAGTTAAATGTTGAACTTGCTGTGCTGACATGGCTAAAATGGCTAAATGAAATGGTATGCCAGCAATTGCTTACTGTGCTTAACCACTACGTCATCTGATCTCTGTAAAAAGGCTAATATTTAAAGATAAGTTATAAGTATTAATCTTTGATTGATCAACTACCATAGATTTTTATACATACAAATGTTTAATATATTTTTAATTTCACAACATTTTACAGACACATAATTACTACCTAATTGTTGTAAATAATATATTTTTCCATTAAAAACAAAAAAACGGCAAAACCAATATCAATGCAATTATATTGCCAGTCCTAAGTCTGAAAAATATTGATTTTGCAAAAATGTACGTATGTATAAAATATACCCGGGCTTCAATTTACATAATACATTTTATGGAGAGCGATTTACAGAGACCCCTATTATGTTAAATTATTCATTGAAATAATGATTTAAATACATATCCAACGACCCGGCAGGGTCGCGCTAAGTATAAAAAAAAACGCCTTAAAATGAACGCTTCGGCAATCACAACGCGCGACAACTGCCAGGTATAATTACACGAAACATCGGAAATCACGAAAAAAATAGTTGTCCATGCATACCTAATTTCTTGTACAATAATTTAGTTTGACAATGCACCAATCTTATTGGAAATGTTCCGTAGAAGAGAATGCTGCACTTTTTAACAAGTTAACTGCCTTGAGTATCATATGTGATACACGGGAAACTATCCAATTTCGTCCTATACATTTTAATAGAAAATGCCAACCTTGCCTTGAGTATCATTTATGCTTCTCACTTGTCAGACGAATCTCGGCGTAGCGAAATATTGTAGTCAAACCAAGTTGGTCACACTACTTTTTTGAATAATATCGATATTTTTCTACACACGTTTATTTATTTCATGATAACTATTCGATTTTTGATAAAAATTAATCGATTTAAACTGAGTATCATATTTGATACTCAGGCCCCAGTAGAATTCTTCGATGTGTATTTTGTATACAATGTTTGTGTTTTTGTTTTTATATTTATAACTTATAGTTAGTTATTATATAATTAATAATAATAAATATAATAATATATTATTATATAATGATTATTAGAATTAAATATTATTTTTTAAATTTTTATAATTTAATGAAAATAAAAAATAATAAAGTTAGGAGAGAGGCCAAAACACCATAAGATTACAAATATTTTGCAGTTTTTATCCAATTGTTGTATTGACCTTAACTAGTGTTATGTAGTTATTATTTAACTAAATAAATGAGTGCATATATGATACTCAAGGCAACCGTGGTAAGTTGTGTTGAGAAGCAAATGTGATACACGAGGCGTGATTGGTAAGTTTGTGGTTAATTTACATGGACGAAAAGGGAAAAAAGACTGTGTATCATATTTGATACTCAAGGCGATTTGGGGAAGTTAAGAGAAATTGATAAGGCAGTCAACTTGTTAATCCGATCTGAACATTATAAATGGAGTTATAGCCAAATATATTATGAATTTTTATGGTAAAAAAGAAAATGTTATTCGATAATATTCCCTGCGGCCCGCATGAAGTTCCCCGCCCACTGAGGAGATATACACACGCACTGACCGTACGCGCGTGCTTTGTCACAGCGCTTGCGGCGGCGGTGTTTTCACTTTTCAGTTAATACGTAACGGCTCGCGTATATATTCAATATTGTAAATTGTTCTTTCTTGCGTCGACCGCCGCGCCGTCCAACCAGGTAGGGGAACCCGGGGCAAGACGAGACACCTATTGCTTAACTCGCTGTTGTATGTTGAATTTTTAAGAAAAACTCTTAATTTATTAACCATTTATAAGTAAATGTTCATTACATTTAAAATTGTTCAATTTAAAATATTTAAAAATATTATTGAAATCAAAAAAATTAAGTAAAAAAAAAACGGAATTTGTCCCATCTTGCCCACACGATGGGGTAAGATGAGACAGATATATTGCATGCCAAATACATTTTTTCAAATATATCAACATAGGAACTTATTTATAAGAATTTTAAAAAAGAAAACACATAAATATTGCACAAACATATTTTATTTTAAGCCTAACTTTGGCAATACTTGAACAAACATTTTGATACTTAAAATTATGAGCAACAACATTTTTTAATGTAAAATTTGACCAAAAAATAACAATAAAACTAGAAACTTAAAAAATTAAAAATACTTAATACCTAGTTTTTTTTTAGTCTTTTAATGTTACAATACCTATAACATCAGTCTTTGGTTAAATAAAAGTAGGTAGGTATCTACTTAAGACTTAAAAATAAATAGCTAAATAGTTTATAGTTAAAAATTGTTTGTGAAATCAATAACAGTACAATTTAAATGTATTTTTAAAACTAAAAACAATGAATTTTTTTTTATCACAACTGTTTACTTTTTTCATTTCCGAATTGGTTGAAATTACAAACAATTTTCGCAAGTGAATGTGGTGTTTCCTTCATCGTCCTTCCCAGAACATGACAAATGAGCCCATTTCTCACATATCTGACAACAAATCCAGCCTTCATTGGATTCAGCATATGTATGTCCACAATACAAGCATTCTGTATAAATATCATCATCATTATTTGTGGATGATTTGACCTTCTTTTTCTTGTTCATATTCGTGGTTGATTTAATTGGTTTTCTCTTAAACAATTTCCTTTTTACCTCAGGTTCGATAATTTTTGTTTTTGTTTCCAGCTCATTTTTGTATGGCGATGACGTAAGAATAACTGTTTTTCCTCTGTTTAAACTTTTTCTTTTTGGAATTGAGTTTTCTTCATTTGACCTTTGTGGAATAGGCATGACATCCTTAGGTGATACATGTTTAAATACTGTTCCATCTGATACTTTCATTTGAGGAGTGTTTGAACAACTAGGCTGCACGTTATTAATATCAAAATTAATGTTGCTAATATCCTCTAATGTGTCTGGTAATTTTTCTAACAATTCTACTAAAGGGTCAGTATTTTTAGGATCACTGTTGAATGGTATAATAGTTGTAGAGTTCAGGGACTCAGGAGGAATTTCAGTTATAGGTATATTTGTGGTTTCAGCTGGCATAAAATCAGAATCTTCAAAAACATTATCGTTAAATGGAAAAATACCTGTTTTTTTTAAAGGAATTAATTGCTGTTGACATTGTTGCTGTTTTCATAAATGCCTTTCCAAATATTTCTCCAATGTCTTTTAGGGTTACTACTTTTGGTGTATTCGATCTTAACCAATTGGTGACTTCTGTGTCGTAATAAGTAGATATTGGTTTCATCACTCCAACATCCAAAGGCTGTAGACGGTGTGTGCAATGAGGAGGAAAACATAACATCACAACACCATTTTCTCTAGCTAAATCTATCAAATTTATATTTTTAGTATGTGTTGCATGACCATCTAATAATAACAGAACTGGATTATTCTTAGAAGCATGAGTAAACTGAATAAATTTTTCTAGCCATCTATAAAATATATCAGTTTGCATCCAACCTGATGGATGGAATTCAGCTGTAAACTCTGGTGAACAATTGCGTAGATATTCCAAATTTGTACGTACTCTGGGAAATATCATCATGGGGGGCATATAGATGCCTGAAGCACTTACACAGAGTTCGACGGTTACTGTTTGTCCTCGTTCTACTGATGTTAAAGATCCAACTTGTTAATGACCTTTTGAGGCTAAGATTTTGGATTTGGATTTTGGCACATTACTAATTCCCGTTTCATCACAATTAAAACTTCTATCTGATTGAAATTTGTATTTATCAAGCACTTCACCCAACAAACGAAAAAATGTTGTGACCACTGGTTTGTTGAAACCCATAGCTCTGGCTGCTGATGTTTTTTCTGGTACTCGAAGTGATAAGTCTGAATGCCTCTTTAAAAATCCTTTGAGCCAGTCATAACCAGCTTCTTTTTTATCATTATTAAAATTATGATTTATATTATTTTTAATTGCGAGTTGGTAGGCCAGTTTTCTAAAATCCCCCGAACTTAGACCAAAAAGTCTTCCTTCCATTAATTTGAGGTAAGCGACTAATTCTTTTTCTTCATTAACAGAAAATACTGTAGTTATAGGACCCATATTTACTTTTAATACTTCTGTATTTTCTTTTTTCTTTTTTACCTTTAAAAAAAATTTTTACTTAATCAATTAATATTAAAATAATAATAATATTAATATAAAATGTTATATTTTTTTATATAAAAAGTAACATAGGTAATTACTAATTTATCTATTTATAAAAGAATGTAAAATATTAAAATTTTAATTAAATAACTACCATTCTTAATAGTGTACTCCTGGGAACTTCATAGGCATCTTGAGCTTCTCTATAAGTCATAGTCTTATTAATTACTTCATCGACAGCTTCATTCATTGATATTAAAGACCATGATTGGCGTTGACTTTTACGTACATAATTTCTAACCATTTTTGTGTAGGTAACTAATTTAATTGAAAAATCAGTACATTTAACTAAGTACTATATTTTATAAAATACTTTTAAGAAAAAAAGATCAAAGTAAATGTACAAGGGGCAAAATGGGACAGTCCCGTCATACCCCACATGACTTGTCTCATTATGCCCCAAATAGACTAATTATGTTGTATCGAACAAAAACTATTTAATACTTAATCAATATTTAATAACAATACATAAAACTAATCTACAGAAATATATAAATATGTTAGAATAGTATTCGTTATGAATTAATAAATTATTCTTACCTTAAAATTGCGCTAAACTTTTGTTAATATTAGTCAATTTTTGACGAAAATAGAAAATCACTGGTATTATATCATATCAAACAGTTATCATAAAATTATTATCAACAAACATCTAATGTGCCTCCATAACATATTCCAAAGACGTTTAAAACATATTATTATTTATAATTATGGAGGAATAACGCTGTCCCATCTTACCTCATATACTCATCTTGCCCCGGGTTCCCCTACACGTAAAAAGCATGATGTCTTGTTTGCATTTAAAGGTTCACTTGAAAAGTGGACTAATAAATTAATACCCAATTTGAATGGTTACAACAACAACAGTAATAATAATAATAATAATAATAATAATAACATAAAAAAAATTAGTGATATCCCAACAAAAACACTACGCCAAACTCCGTGTAGAAAAACGCTCAGTATAAAAAAAACCACCTCAAAAAGTTGTGATATCATTTTATAGCTATGTATTTAAACTATATAGGAATAGATATATTATTATAATTTATGTTAAAATTCATTGCTTATAAATTGAACTTAGCTGGTGACATTATTTAAAAGTTTATGTTGTAACTTTTAATAATATAGTGAATTCACATATTATCAAACTTTAAGATAAGAACATAACAAGTGTCACTACCAGTGGCGTAGCCAGGGGAGTGGGGAGGGCTGAGGGGGCTGCAGCCCCCCCCCCGAAAAGTTTAGAAAATTTAAAAATTATTTTATTATTATTTCAATGGTCTATGACAGGCACCGGCAACCCGCGGCCCTCGGAACTTTTTTCTGTGGCCCTCCAAATATATTTCATGGTGTTTAAAATTCTAAGCACTTATATTTGTGAGCAGACATTTTCAATACTTAAATTTCGAAAAAATAAATATTGTTCACGATTAACCGACGACCACGTGGATGCAGTTTTAAGAATATCAACATCCAATATGAAAACGGATATAAACGAACTAGCGGGAAAAATTCAACCTCAAAAATCACACTAGTAACTAAATTTTATATATATATTTTTTAATTAAATTTTTTCTGTAAAAATTGTATTTTTTCATACTTATATTTCCATGTAAAATAACTAAATATAGGTATAAGGAATACAATTATTAGTATTATATCATATGTATAATTTTTTTTTTATTAATGCGGCCCTTGATGAAAAATTGGAAAAAAATATGGCCCGCATGGTTAAAAAGGTTGCCGACCCCTGGTCTATGATATTCGATCAAAAAGTCTTAAATTACATTTTACTAGAAAATTGATTACTATTTTTATTGTTTTTTTTTAAATAAATAATACAGGTAAAATAATTTATTGTATATTACTAAACCACCGCTGTGTAAAAAATTGATCAGCCCCCCCCCCCGAAAAAAAATCCTGGCTACGCCACTGGTCACTACATTGACTTTTTTACAATATCTTAACTTTTAAGTATTTATAAATTGTAACAATGGGGAAAATATCCGGGATTAAGGAATAAAAGTGTGCGGTTTTGAACGACAACCTTTTTTTAGAAGTGTGCAGTTAGGGCTGGCGGTATTTCAAATTTTGATACCGGCATCCGGTATTTGTTTACCACCGGTATCTACGGTATTACCAGTTATACGGTATTTACCGAAAATACCGTATATCTCGGTAATTACCGAAAATATTGTACCCGGTAAAATAGTGCGGTAATGAACGACGTCCGGGAAAAAGTATATGAACAATTTAATTAATATGCTATAAGCTGTATTTACTTCAAGAATTAAAATTTACAACTAGGGATTTGGACAGGTTTTCAAACACAAAAAAACAGTGATTATCAGCCAACATATTTTTGCAAAGAGTAAAAATTTGAAAATTATTGACAGTGTCTTAAAGAGCGTCGTTCATAACCGCACACTTTTATTCCTTAATCTCGGATATTTTCCCCACATCAAACAGTTCAATACCACACACATTGATTTATATCAATAACGTATACATTTATCTAAAATAACATTATCATTTAGATTTAGTACCGCACACCAGACAATCATATTTAATCAAGAGCACAAAATCATAAAAATCAAACTTTCGGGATTATACGCAGATTGCTAATTAACCAAACGTTTCTCATTTCATCAGATAAAATATGATCGTGGATTTTATTTTCCAAATAAGTTAAAAATATTGTAATAACAATAAAATATTATGTTTAATTTTTAACTGTCAATCAAATGTGTGCGGTTATGACGACAGCCGTTTTTCCCATATTTTAATTATTATTTTTACCAAAAACGAAAAAAACTTTTTGTAAAAAAAAAAATTAAATGTTTATTTAGGTAGCGCATATTTTAATGATTTAAAGCTCAGATTTGCATGCATATTTTGATAGTTTTTAGTGCATGAACTTCCCTTATTGCAAAAAAGTTTTTGTTTAAACTTATCCCGATTAGAACTCTTTTTAGTTAGCAAACTCACAATTAAAGGACAATTTCAAAATGTATAGCATTTATCTAGAAAAATAAAGTATTTGGATGAATACAGAATAGTATTTGTACAAAGTCTACCTTACTTTAATTTAAAATCACTTACAGCAGATGTCTTAGATTTGTAAAGTAAACAGTATTATACCGTATTATTAGTTTTTATTGGCTAAACAATATATTTTAGCAGGGACGTAGCCAGAGGGGGGGTCCATGGGGTCTGGACCCCCCCCCCCCGAAATGTCATGGACGAAATTTTTTTTAGAATCTGAGTGAAACGAAAATGCTAGTGTTTTTACAATGATTTTTTTTTTGTACTGGTAAACCTATAATAATTAATTATATGTTATGGAAAAAATTACAAAATAATATGGTTAGCACACTTATATATATAATATATGTAGGTACTCATATGACGTATACGTATACGTTATAGGTAGATGGAGATAACGATT
Organism: Neotoxoptera formosana; assembly: GCA_022818045.1. NCBI lineage: Eukaryota > Metazoa > Arthropoda > Insecta > Hemiptera > Aphididae > Neotoxoptera > Neotoxoptera formosana. The sequence goes on along the minus strand of CM040630.1, from coordinate 18,372,939 downwards.
ATCTCACGGTTTACGGGTATGAGGTAGATACATATATATATATATATACATAGACGATTAACCCTCGTATAAACTATAAACTCCATAATAACCATGTTGATAAGAAATGACACAGTACTTATTAGTAGGTACCAAAGTTAAGATAGATTTGTAGTATAATAATCATGATTGTCCTTTATCATCTGACTAGATCGTAAATTTTTTCTTTTATTGTTATAATCGTATCGCGTATACAATTTAAAGCAAAATGCCAAAATATAATATTATAGTTAGTCGATGTTTGTCTACTTTCATATAAACGTACCTACGGTCAATTTTATTTCATTTTATTTCTGTGCTCGTTTCTGTTTCGTTTTTTGTTTTTAAATAATCAAATATGAAGAGAGGAGCACTTGACAATTTTTTTAATCCAAAAAAACCATTTACTGGTGCGCTTTTAAATCAACATGAAAGTCAAGAACATAATCAACCAGTGTGCAGTACTTCAATAATTGATGCATCAAATGTTATTGTGAGTACTAGTATTATTGACATTGGTACTGTTTCAAATCAATTATTTCAAAATAAATCTTCGACTTCCAATAACATTATTTTTAAAAGTAATGTTTTAAATTCATTATTTATTCCAACTAAGTTTTATACTTTTCCTAGTCGAGAATTGAATAAAAAGAAACTAAAATTTCAATATAATTGGTTGGAAAAATGGGAATGGTTGACATATTCTAAAGAAATAGATGGCGCCTTTTGTAAATACTCTGTTTTGTTTGGTAAAGATTATGTTGGCAAAGGTTCTAATCAAAAAATTGGATCTCTAGTAAGCAAACCATTCATAAAATGGAAAGATTCGATCGAAAAATTTACATCACATTCAAATACCGATTATCATAGATTTTGTACCTTAACTGCAGATAATTTTCGTAAAATAGATACAGGAGAAATGTGTGATGTTGCTACACAGTTGAATTCACATAGACAGCAACAATGTGAAGAAAATAGAGCGGCATTAATTCCAATAATAGAAACAATTATTTTTTGTGGTGAACAAGAACTTTCTCTAAGAGGTAATGATGACAGTGGACCATTAAATTTGTCAAAACCACCAAAAAAAGACGGTAAATTTCGTGCTTTACTTCGTTTTAGGGCAAATTTTGGCAACGAAAATTTAAAAAATCATTTAATAAATAGTAATAAAAACTCTACTTACATAAGCCCGTACATTCAAAATGAAATAATAGACATTTGCGGCCAACTTATTCGAAAAAATATTATAACAAAAATAAATAAAGCCGGTTGTTTTTCAATTCTTTGTGACGAAACTTTAGATGTATCTGGTACTGAGCAACTATCTATGTGTGTCCGTTATGTAGATCTAAATAATCAGCTCCGTGAAGACTTTTTATGTTTTTTTACCAGTATATGATCTCAGTATCTCACTGGGGAAAATTTAACTCGAATAATTTTAGAAGAATGTGAAAAATTGGGTTTGGATTTAAATAAACTTATCGGGCAAGGCTATGATGGTGCAGGCAATATGAGTGGACAGTTTAATGGTGTACAATCAAGAATACGACAATTATATCCAAAAGCTGTTTTTGTTCATTGTGCATCGCATCGATTAAATCTTGCTTTATCTACAAAAAATGTTAGAAATTGTCTTGGTGTGATGAAAGATATTATTAATTTATTCAGGAATAATGCTTTAGCCGGAGAAACTCTTAAAAATTCCATTTTAGAACTTTCCAGTTCCAGTTCAAGTTTCCAGAAACCAAAAAAACACGTTTAGTCGGCTTATGTGAAACATGTTTTATTGAACGACATGAAGCAGTAAATGTTTTTGTAGAACTTTTTGAACCGATTATAGTTAGTCTGAAAAATATTCAAGAAACAGATCGTGCAATTTCAGCAAAGGCTTATTCACTTTTGGCAGCTGTAGAAAAAAGTTGTTTTATAATTTCATTACTTGTCTGTAAAAATCTTTTAAGTTTCACTCTACCATTGTCACATTATTTGCAAAGCCCTAAACGTGATCTTTCATCTGCTGTTGATTATGCTAAACATATTATAAAGAGGCTGAAACATGTGAGACAAAATCCAAATGAATCGTTTACAAAAATCTTTCAAGATCAAGAGGCTAGTAAATTATCTAAAATTTATTTTGATACTGAAATTAAAATTCCGCGTACTACGAATAAACAAAATTATAGGGATAATTATTCATGTAATTCACCAGAAGAGTATTATAAAATATCTGTATTTTTACCGTGTTTAGATGGCTTTATTTTACATCTCGAAAATAGGTTTGAACAGAATAATGATATTTTATCGTCAATAGAAATATTATTACCAAAATTCGCTTTAGAAAAAAACGTCGAAAAACTAAAAAATCTCACCATTTATTTTGAAGATAAAATTAGTGAAAAAAATATAGCAAGTGAGTATTTACTTTGGTGCGAAAAGTGGAAAAATAATGAAGAAACTCCTACAGATATTATGGCTATTTTAGACTCGTGTGATTCGACTTTTTACCCAAATATAAACCATTTGTTACGAGTTTTGGCAACCCTCCCAGTATCTACAACTGAAGTTGAACGATCATTTTCAACTTTAAAAAGAGTAAAAACACTACTTCGAAACCAAATTGGAAATTACCGTTTAACAGGGCTGACTCTTTTATCCGTTCATTGGGAAATATCAGTTTCACCAAATTAAGTGTTGAATATAATGGCAAAATCAAAAAGAAAATTATTATTAAAAAATTATAATTTTATTATATCTATGTTATATTTATACCTACATTTTTTTTATTTATAAGATATTTTTTTTTTACAATATGTATGTCGCATCCACATAGTGAAACTACTCATTTCATGAACTGGATATCCAGATAGTGAAATTCATCCAGATCGCGAATTTTGACGAAAATACATTATATGGACATCCAATTCATGAAACGGACATCCATTTTATGAAATGGACAATACCTATATCGTGTACTTTGTGTAATTATTATTTTATTATATAATGGTTCATAAACTATCATTATACATTTTACGTATATTATATTTTATTATATAAATAATTATATTTTAACAAAAATATTTTTATTTTATTTTTCACGATTGATTATGACATTGACTGTCACAAAGCATACTTTTCAATATCAATAAAGATAATAATGCTTTATCCGTAATCTATATTATATGAGGCTATTAGAGAGATATCAAATTTAATTTCGGTAATTCCACATCCGATATCATATGAATGTTTCTTTATCGGATATTCAGTTGACAGTTGACGGATACCTATGTAACTCCTAAGTTGTTCAAAAAATAACATTTAGTGAGTGTTTGTGTATAACACAGTTACTATTGTGTTTGCAGTTTATACGTGTACCTATTTATTATTTCATATAGCAACTTTTAATAAAAATGGAAGAAAAGAACGTATTTTATGAAAAGCTAGATGAATATTATAAATTGAAATCTAAAAAAAAACCGTTCCCTAAATATGTTCAATTACAGATGATTGCTGAAATAGAAATGGCTAAAATCAAAACGTAAGTAATTTTGGACTTAAATAAAAATTTACTTAATTAAATCAAATATCAATTTTAACACGTTTAAACAAAAATAAAGAACTACCCGATAATTGATACAAATTGTAATATTTTTTATTATTATTTATTCTAACAGTGGTAAAAAAGATCGACGACAATACTATCTACTATCTACATATGATGTATTAAGTGTTGCAGAAGAAAAGTTTTTAATACACAAACAAAATGCAGCTGGTGAAAAAATAAGGTAAATTAATATAATTTAACAAGTTTTTATTTTTATTTTTAATCTTTTTAATCTATTTTTTATCTTAAAACAGCCCACAACACAAAAAAAGTTTTTTCAAATTATTATCCAATCAGTTATTCAGAATTAATTATAATTAATTATTCTAAAATATTTTTACGATATAATTTTTTTGTATAAAATAATAACATTTTTATTTTCAATTTAGGTATTTGGTGTATTATGAAGACCTTTTTGATAAAATTAAAGAATTTCATATTAGGACAGGCCATGGTGGTAATGTAAAATTACGGAATGCGTTACATGATACGTATTATGTACCAAGACCACCAATTGAAATTTTTTTAGCAGTATGTGAAACGTGCAATTGTAAAAAACCAATGAATAGGAAACTTGTAATAAAACCTATCACAACTGCAGATTTTAATGAAAGAGCACAAATTGCCTTGGTGGATTTTCAGTCGGTACCAGATGGCAAATTTAAATGGATACTAAATTACCAAGACCATGCGACAAAATTTGTAATTCTAAGACCATTAGAAAGTAAAAGAGCAACCGAAGTTGCTAATGAGTTACTATCTATATTGTTGACATTTGGAGCTCCAAAAATATTACAGAGTGACAATGGCCATGAATTTGTAAATTCAGTAATCAACGAACTTAAAGACCTTTGGCCAGAATGTGTTATCGTACATGGTCGCCCTAGACATCCTCAAAGTCAGGGAAGTATTGAGAGGTCTAATCAGGATGTAGAACACATGTTACGAGCATGGATGGCTGATAATAAATCCAAGAAGTGGACGTTCGTGAACTTGGCGGCACTCATGTAACAGATTTCAATTAAACATATCCAACAATTTTGTTGGACGTTTATTGGATATTATTGGAAAGATTTTACAATTTGTTGGACCATCATTAAAAAGTTATAGACAATTTTCCAAAACCGCAGCTAAGTTCACACTAACGGCCAACATTAAATCAAACACATAAAAAACTGTACAAAACTGTTCTCCACGGTTTGTTGGACATTGTTGGAAAGGTCCCGCTATTTGTTGGAACTCCATTTATTTTATACAAATTTTTGAAAAAGTGCCGCTAACTTCACACCATCAGCCAACTTTTTTTAAAAGTTCCAAAAACCATCCAAAACTGTTGTAAACAGTTTGTTGGACGTTGTTGGAAAGGTCTCGCCATTTGTTGGAATTCCGTTTATTTTATACGAATTTTTGAAAAAAAGCTACAAGGACAACTTTTTTTAAAAGTTCCAAAAACCATCCAAAACTGTTGTTAACGGTTTGTTGGACGTTGTTGGAAAGGTCCCGACATTTGTTGGAACTCCATCTATTTTATACGAATTTTTGAAAAAGTGCCGCTAACTTCACACCATCGGCCAACTTTTTTTAAAAGTTAAAAAACCATCCAAAACTGTTGTAAACGGTTTGTTGGACGTTGTTGGAAAGGTCCCGCCATTTGTTGGAACTCCATCTATTTTATACGAATTTTTGAGTAATTTCCCTTGACTTCACACCAACCTCCCTTTTATGTATGTCATCAGGCACAAAATATTTAAATAAAGTATAGAGTGTAAAATTGAATACCTGAAGGCTGAAAGCCACAACTACAAATCTCTAGATAATACTATTATTCAAGAAAATTATAAATTGTATAAAAATGATTTATTTTAATTCAACTTTAATTATTATATAAAAATATTTAAAAAAAAAAAATATCAAAAGTGTAGTCAAGTTGGTACCACTGTGATATACAATAGTTGCAATGTATGTGTTATATTTGAATTCAACGATAAGCCATTGTATACGAAAAATGATTCTGGCTGTTAGCGTTTTTTTGTATTTAATATTTCACATATTATTATTACGGTTGATTAATTCGTCAATGCTTTTCTTTTCCATGGTCACAAGCAAAGTGTTATGAATTAAAAAATGTTAGCGATTTCTTGTAATTATTCGGTGGTTTTTCTCGTAGCATTAAATATAACTATAGAGAAAATCGAAAAATAAAAATTCGAGCATTTTTACCATCCAAATTGTTCCTGACAGACAAAAAAAAATACCCATCTTAGTAATGTATACATTCTTACGCTCCCATTAGAATCTGAAATAACATAAAAATAATACTGATAATTGGGAATAGTGTATACTTTTCCGAATCATAGGAAAAATACATTTTAACATTGATAACATGTTTTGATAACATTGATAACATTGATTTTTAACATTGTTAACATGTTAACATTTTTTATTTTTAAAGGAGATAATATAATACTATAGTATACTATATATTTTTATGTAACAACGTCATGTTTAATTAATACCACATATTTTTAAAAAATTTCAACAAATAAAATATAACGTAGTTATATATTATACAAACAAATAAGGTATCAGTATAAAATAAAATTCCTAAATTTAGGTAATACAAAATGATGAAAAACAATATTTTCTTTTTTTGCATAAAGTTATTATGACATTCAAATTAATATCTATAAAATATTCAAAACCTTTGAAATCTTAATCAAATTAAAATAATTACCAATTACAAAATGTTATATAATAAAATAAAGCATTAATAAAAAATTGAAAGTTATTATTTTTAGTGCTTTATATAAAAAATGGTATGTGGTACTATACGCATTGTATCTTTAATTTGAAATGGCTAATGAAATGGCGAGGCCTTTCCAACAACGTCCAACAAACTGTTTGAAAGAAAAACTCTTTTATTTGGATTGTTTTTGGAACTTTTAAAAAAAGTTGTCCATGTGGCTTTTTTTCAAAAATTCGTATAAAATAAATGGAGTTCCAACAAATGGCGGGACCTTTCCAACAACGTCCAACAAACCGTTTACAACAGTTTTGGATGGTTTTTGGAACTTTTAAAAAAAGTTGGCCGATGGTGTGAAGTTAGCGGCACTTTTTCAAAAATTCGTATAAAATAAATGGAGTTCCAACAAATGGCGGGACCTTTCCAACAATGTCCAACAAACCGTGGAGAACAGTTTTGTACAGTTTTTTATGTGTTTGATTTAATGTTGGCCGTTAGTGTGAACTTAGCGGCGGTTTTGGAAAATTGTCTATAACTTTTTAATGATGGTCCAACAAATTGTAAAACCTTCCAACAATGTCCAACAAACGTCCAACAAAATTGTTGGATAGGTTTAATTGAAATCTGTTACATGAGTGCCGCCAAGTTCACGAACGTAAGAAGTGGAGTGTTGGATTACATTTTGTTCAATTCCAAAAAAATAGTTCATTTCATCGAACAATTGGACGTAGCCCTTATAAGGCTTTATTTGGAAATGACCCAAAAATTGGACTAAGTACATCAAATTTGCCATCTGATCTATTGAAAAAATTAACAACAGAAGAAGATCTCGAACATATATCTCAGATATAGATATAGATATAGATATATCTCAGATAAAGGAAATTAAAAAACGCTCAATTGCCTGCAGCATTTGTAAAGTTGATGTGGATTTGCCACTATCGGAGATTGCTGAAAATAATGAAATTATTTGCCAATTATGCGATTCAAGCAAAACAATACAAATTCAACGTGGACTTGGACATGAAGGTCAAATTATAGCTGCAGAGAAAATGATCAAGGTAAATAATAGAATACAGTTGTATTGTACTTTTATACTATTTAGATCTTAATTTAAATTTACTTTTAACAGGGAAACAACAAAAAAACGGACGATTTTGAAATAAATCAATGTGTTGTATTTGGAGTACCAAAAGTTGATAGGGGACCTACAGATCCCCCAAACATAATTTGTGTGATCACGGAACAAAAAAAAAAGGATTATATAAGCTTGGAACAAAATATGGTTTACTCAAAGGATGGTTCAGTAGTGAATGTTTGAAAAAATCAACAACTCAATTTCTCACTACTGATCAAGTTGATAAAAATGTTAAATTTTCGGTGCGAGAAATGATTAAAAAAATTTCAGGAGAGCAAGAATTTTTGTCTTGTTCGTGTAAGGCAAAAAATCCTTGCCAATCAAGTAGGTGTGCTTGTTTTAAAAATAATATGCAATGTAACAGTCGATGTCATAATCAATCGTCATGTAAAAATAAATAATAAGGACAAAATGTATGTAAAGTTTAAGCCATTTGAGGTATGTTTAAGTTAATCAATTAATTATTTTGTTAGGTAATAAAACAATAGAGAAATATAGGTAGTTAAATATTATAATTATAGTTAATTTCATGAATATTTTATAACACTTAATATAGGACATAGGTAACACTGTTGTTTATAAAATATAATATACGTATGGTTTATGAAAAATAAAATAAAATAAAAATATAATGTAATATGATATAATTTATTGACTATAATTGCTATATTTTTGTGTATAGAACAATATAGAAAATTACCTATATAGTAATCAATCGTGAAAAATTAAATATAATATAGGTACGTTTAAATGTATAATGATAGTTTATGAATCATTAAATAATAAAATAATAATTACACAAAGTACACGATAGAGGTATTGTCCATTTCATGAAATGGATGTCCGTTTCATGAATTGGATGTCCATATAATGTATTTTCGTCAAAATTCACGATCTGGATGAATTTCACTATCTGGATATCCAGTTCATGAAATGAGTAGTTTCACTATGTGGATGCGACATGTACATAATATAGCAGTCTGTAGGTCATTAAGTATTTAATTTTTGATTGATAAGAATGGTTAAAATTACTTATTATTTTTTTTTTTTGACTTGACCGTTCATTGGGAAATATCAGTTTCACCAAATGAAGTGTTTAATATAATGGCAAAATCAAAAAGAAAATTATTATTATAAATTATAATTTTATTATATCTATGTTATATTTATACCTACATTTTTTTTATTTTTAAGATATTTATTTTTACAATATGTACATAATATAGCAGTTCGTAGGTCATTATGAATTTAATTTTTGATTGATTAATAAGAATGGTTAAAATTACTTATTATTTTTTTTTTTTGACTTGACTCCCCCCCCAAATAAAATCCTGGCTACGTCCCTGTATTTTAGGGTATACCCATGTAATCAAAATAAAATTATGCTTTAATACCTAAACTTTACTAGACCAGATTTACTAGGTGCCTACCTGAATTCGGAACCTATTGCACTATTGCAGGCCTGCAATATCGTGTAGAACCTGCATGAGTGCAGCGTGAATGGTCTTAGAAGGCCTTCCCAAACTTTCTGGTAAATTCAAAATGCTCTCTCAGTGAGTTCCGAGAACGTATCACGTGAGACGTTACTAGGTATATGTGTTGAAATTGTAATTTGTATGATGGTCGCTGCAAAAGTTTAAAATGTTTAAAACCCATTGCATCACATCATTCCAAACTTATCTTAGTGAGGCCTCTCTTATCAAAAAAAAAAAATTATCGACCCTTTCACTCAACCCGAAATACTGGCTACTCCTCCGTCGTCCGTGTAAACGTTGTGCGTCCGGTCGGGGTGAATTTAAAAGCTCCAATTTTTGGCGGTGCGAATATAATATTAGTATGCAAATATGCAATAAGCGGGTGGCAACGATATAGATATTCCTTGAGAATATTGCAATATTAAATTATTTCCATTAATAAAATAAAATATTTCAATATTTCCATCGATGAGTGCAGTGACGTGTCACAATAGAACTCAATAGGATTATCTCGCAGCAACGGCCCGTCGTTTGGAATCCAAATTCATTATTTCTACGACCGTTGTTATGTCAACACACCACACACGTATCCCAAAAATTTATATTTTCCATTACATTTTTGTTTGTTTGTTATAACCGTTCACACGTATTACGTTTTTGATTTTTGTTTTTGATTTTCGTAATTCATTTTATCTTTGTACTCGTTTTGTAACAAAATGGTAAGTAACTTAGCTTTATCATTCTATCGTTTTTCGAAAAACCCGTATTTTAATTGCTATTTTAACTTCCGCTAAATATTTTATAAAATAAGTTTTATATTTTCAATTTTCTAATATTTATTTTTATTCACTTTGTCAATAGTGAATTACATTTTATGTTTAAATTTCAATTTATTTAACTAATACTGCTCAATTTTATATTTTACTACTTCTTATATTTTTATATTTTTATCGAGTGAATAAATAAATAAATTATAAATATGTGTAAAAGCCAATTATACCGTATAGTTTTTTTTATGTTACAGTAATTATTTAATTAATCCGATTTCTTTTTTTTTATTTCAATAATGTTACAATTACAATTAATACTTAAGGATTTTTTATCTTAAAACAATGTAGGTATAATGGAAATAAGAGATTTTTATTTTTTAAATATTAAAATATCGATGATTACTGTAATATTTATTAATGTGGTTGTAAAAATAAATCGGTTTTACACTATCACATATTAATATTATACAATCAATTCAAATAATTTTAATTTTCTCTTAAATTAATTTGGTACTTTTTAAATAACATTTTTCACGCACGGTCGACAAATAAAAAATAATTATTAAAAATTACCAAATTATTTTTTTCTTGTAAGTTTATTTTGGGTTTAATTATTATTACTATAAAGTAATATGAAATATAAACCAATTGCTTCACTCAAAATCCGAATTTTGATGAGTAATGATTTTTTTATAACAATAATTAATAATGTTTTAGTTCAAAATATAAAAGTTTTCATAATATTTAAATACAAGTTACAACCAGGTTCATACATTTTTATAATTTAAGTAATACAAACTTATGTTTAGATACATTTATTAAATAATTAAAATCTACGAAAATTCCGTGATATATTTAAATTAAATTAATTGTATGCCTACATTAAAAATATTTTTTAATATCTATTGTTAAATTATTTTATAATATATTTTAATTGACAAATATTATTTGGTATATTATATTTTTCACTTCACGGAAAAACAATTTTCATTAAAAATACCTATCTTTAAAGTTAAAATATCATCCTTTTAAGATGTTGCAATATGATATTCATATTATATTCATATGATATTTATAGATATTCCGTACTAATTAACAATGTTATTTTTCTATGCCAATAAAATAAATTATTAATATTGGTAGATACATAAATAATTTCTTAACATTTAAATAACTGTCAAAGTTTTATTAATATATTAGGCACCAAAAATGTGCACTACAATAATAGTAATATTATGATATTTTATGACGTGTGGCTATAATACATTGGTGTACAGAAATTAAATATGTTCGTACCCCACTATAGGATTCGACTATTTTACATTCAAGTCGTATTTAAAAATGTAATATTTTCGCAATACGACTCGGGGGTTTTAAATTATTGAAAATATAATCCGGATAACACTAATGGCTGTTAATAATGAATCTATAATATCTATGACTTTATCTATATCTATATCTATATCTATTATATCTATAATGTATACCAATATAATGTTTTTAAAATCGTTGAATTTCTTTGACAACCGTTTTTGTTTAATAATTACGTTTTGGTTTCGAACAACTGTTTTCATTAATCTCGCGAACGTTTCTATATTCTTCATTCAGTCGTTTCGTTATTAAATTGTATATTCGTTCTAACATTCATTTCAATCATGGTAAGCACAAAACAATATCATCCCAATTTGATTAATTAATATAGGTAGACACAATACTCTAACAGTCTAACATGGTATACAGCAGGGGTCGGCAATTAATTTATATGGCGGTCCAGATATTTAAAAAAAAAAATTTCGAGGGCCAAAAAAATCTCAAACTTAATTTTATCATTAATATATTTATTTTTTAAGCCGTGACTGCGGCACGTTCAACAACAACACATATACCTAATCATAAACCGTTATTATTGTCTCAGCGCCTAATGAAATCGATTTCTATATTATTTAATTTTTGTTATGTAGGGAGGGGGAGTGATACATAGAATATATATGAAAATTAAGAAAATTTTTGGCGGTCCAGTTATTTCCCTTCCGAGGGCCGGACATGGCCCGCGGGCTGCATATTGCCGACCCCTGGTATACAGTATAATAGGTACATAATTATATACTAACTGGTAGATTGTACCCATCGATAAATCTAACGAACTGAATCACCGACAAAATATCGCCGGTAAAATATCGCGTGACCAAAATATCGCGAAACCATTATATCGCATGGAATAAATATCGCCAGTATACATATAGCCAGCATGAAATATAGCAGTAATTTAATTATAAATAAATAATACATTTCAAGCATATAATATTGTTATATTAATATATAGTAGAATTTATAAAAATGATAAAAATATGTATAATTTAATAAAATTGATTTAAGTAATAAAAAAAAATTAAATATGTATATATTAATTAATGCAAGTATATATTCAATGAAATACCTTGAAGATGATCTTTAAACTCTCGATTATGATAATCTGCTACTGCTTTCTTTATTTGTTCAGCCCTACTGGCTACTGACTGTCTTGTTCTTTTTATTTGGAGTATTTGGATTTTCTACTATACTTTGACTTATTTTTATTTCCGTAAAACTGTATAAAAGTGTGAAACTGTAAAAGCGTCAGTCACAGTGACAGTACAAAGTATTACTAAATAGAAATTATAAAATGAAAAACCAGTGTGCTTGAATGCATTGCTAGGTAAACGGTGAATACGATTATAGATAAAATAAAGTTAAATGCAATATACAGACGCGATAATAATGTACGGTGGTATTATTTCATTACGATATAATGGTTTTGCAAAATTTTAGTTGCGATATTTTGGTCACACGATATTTTACCGGCGATATTTTGTCGGGGTACCTAACTGCGGCGCGGCGGCGGTAACTCAAACCCGTCGGCTGCCGCGCCGCCAGGTGAAAGGGCTTGACTGTATTATTATTACAATAATAATTACATTGTAAATAATAATATTATTACGTTCGACGGCAATTGTGCGTCCACTGTTTCGTTTACGCTATCCTTACGGGCGAGTACCGCGATCGACTTTTGAAAACGAAACGAATCGAGTAGATCGGTATTATGATGTTGCTTACATCAAAAAATTAAATTTCCTCGTTTATTCTTTTCCAGCGCGAATGTATTTCCGTACACGTAGGACAAGCTGGAGTTCAGATCGGCAATGCGTGCTGGGAACTTTACTGTCTGGAGCATGGAATCCAACCGGACGGACAGATGCCGTCCGACAAGTCTGTGGGCAGCGGAGACGATAGCTTTAACACGTTCTTCAGCGAAACCGGAGCTGGAAAACACGTCCCCCGTGCCGTGTTTATAGACCTCGAACCGACCGTCGTTGGTAATTGTATACAACATTTTTTTTTCTTTAAAAATATTTCGGATTACGTTTTTTTTTCTTTACACATTTGCACGAATGATGCGTTTTATTTAGTTTTTAACGTGGTGTATGCTATATTATTATGCGTTTGCGCAGACGAAGTGAGAACCGGAACGTACCGACAACTATTCCACCCGGAGCAACTGATCACTGGCAAAGAAGACGCGGCCAACAACTACGCCCGCGGCCATTACACAATCGGCAAAGAGATCGTCGACTTAGTGCTGGACCGAATCAGGAAGTTAGCCGATCAGTGCACCGGGCTTCAAGGGTTTTTGATATTCCACTCATTCGGCGGTGGCACCGGTTCCGGTTTCGCGTCACTGCTCATGGAACGGCTTAGTACCGATTACTGAAAAAAGAGTAAACTGGAGTTCGCCATTTACCCGGCACCCCAAGTGAGTACCAATATGTGTTTATCGTATATTATTATAATGTCAGTTAAATTTGATAAAAATTTAAAAAAAAACATATTTTATTAAGTTCTTACTAGCCGTTTATAAGAAATTATAGTATAAAATAATTTTTTCCGATCATAAAACGATCAGTAAATCTGTGAGTGAAAAAACGGGGTCCGTTGTGCTTGTTTTTATTAAAATAATACAAAACAATAGGTCTGTACTTCCAACGACAAATTAAAAAAAATTAAAAAAAACTATCCAGAAATGGCGACCTCCCGCCAACACAGCTCATAAGGTAGATATTGTCACCACAAAAGCTAGAATTGGCAATACATATCTCACACATTCTCATCTTTTCAACCATGAAGAACAGCCAACCTGTCACCTCACACTCCACTGTGCCAAGTACAATGAGGAATGAAACATTTTAAACCACCTCACCAATATAGAAGAAGCACTCGGGGAGACCAACGCCGATGCAATATTCAATTTTTTCAAAGCCACCAAACTATTCAACTTATTATAATATAATTATTGTAAATTCTTTCTTTGTATATAACTAATAGCTATGTATAATACCTTTAAGCTACTACAATTCTAACTTCTAGAATGTTTCATTTTGCTGGCTAATGACCACTGTTGTCGAAGCCTTTGTTCTTAATAAAAATTAAAAAAATACATAACAATATATTATAATATTCTATGGCATTATGGTTATAATATGATTATTATGATTTACGGATATTTTTTGATATTTATAATCGAATGTCAAACACGTATTATATTTCGTATGTATACCTAATCACAATATTATTATATTACAGGTATCGACAGCCGTCGTGGAACCGTACAACTCGGTCCTGACCACGCACACCACGCTCGAACACTCAGACTGCGCATTCATGGTGGACAACGAAGCCATCTACGACATATGCCGGCGGAACTTGGACATCGAGCGGCCCACGTACACGAATCTGAATCGGCTGATCGGGCAGATCGTGTCGTCCATCACGGCGTCGCTGCGTTTCGACGGCGCGCTGAACGTCGACCTGACCGAGTTCCAGACAAATCTGGTGCCGTACCCGCGCATACACTTCCCGCTGGCCACGTACGCGCCGGTCATATCGGCCGAGAAGGCGTACCACGAGCAGCTGTCCGTGGCCGAGATCACCAACGCGTGCTTCGAGCCGGCCAACCAGATGGTCAAGTGCGACCCGCGGCACGGCAAGTACATGGCGTGTTGCATGCTGTACCGCGGCGACGTGGTGCCGAAGGACGTGAACGCGGCGATCGCTACCATCAAGACCAAGCGTACCATCGTGTTCGTCGACTGGTGTCCGACCGGGTTCAAGGTGGGCATCAACTACCAGCCACCCACCGTGGTGCCGGGCGGCGATCTGGCCAAGGTCCAGCGGGCCGTTTGCATGTTGTCTAATACCACAGCCATCGCCGAGGCGTGGGCCCGGCTCGATCACAAGTTCGATCTCATGTACGCGAAACGGGCGTTCGTCCACTGGTACGTTGGTGAGGGCATGGAGGAGGGCGAGTTTTCCGAAGCCAGAGAGGATCTGGCGGCGCTTGAGAAGGACTACGAAGAGGTTGGCATGGACTCGACCGAAGGCGACGGCGAGGCCGGCGAAGAGATATGACTTGTTAGTACTTAGTCCCGACCACCAACACCGTTCCTCAAACCGAACCACTTTCGTTGTGGTGTGTTGTCCCCTTTAAATATATTTTCATATGTATCATCGTAAACATAAAAATATTCGTTTGTGTACATTATTTTTATTTTTAAGTTTTATTTTTAACAGTATTTATCGGTTTTTGATAGAAAAAAAATGTACAAAATATATGCATATTATACTATGTGTGACCAATAAAGGGAATTTAGGACTCTAAGATAGATGGTATAATAAAATTATAGATTTTCGGTTACTTCTGCCGGTTACTTCTGCGTTTGGATCGACGAAAAAAAAAATTTGGTAATCCGAGTCGATTTTTTCTTTTTTAGTGAGTACCTAGTTAGGTTAGGTAATGCCATTGATTAAATACTAGTATTTATAATCAATGGTAATACGGTTGAGTAATGGCTATCGACTTTAAAAATATATAATTTATCTTACACGATATTATTAACAACAATTATATTACTTTTTTTACAAGTTTTACCAAAAAACATGTTCGGGGGCTAGCCCCCCGACTTTGTCCAACCGACTTCGGACTTGTGCCAGTATTTAGTAATCTATTTGTTTTTTTGGTTAATAATTTTTATTTATGTTATTCATCAAATTTTTTTATGTAATTTAAATTAACTGCATAATATGTTAAATCTATTAATAAAAATGATCAAAAAAATTTCTAAAAACAATAAATTAAAATTATGCATAATTACAATTAATTCAAATTACATAAAGAAATTTTAAGAATAACATAAATAAAAATTATTAACTAAAAAAACTTATTAAGATAAGATTATTAATAAAAATAGTAGATTAATCAAAGTAAATATACAAATTATGTTTAGGTCTTAATAATTAATAAAACTATAATATTTTCAACAAATTAATACAAGTGTCTCATAAAAATGATTTATACAACTGACTTTTTTTTAAATAACTTTATAGTTTCTGGGACCAGAATTTTTGTATTTGAATTAAATTTTTTATTCAACTTTGCTTTTTTTAAAATTAAATTTGATTTATAAAAAAATCTGTGTTCAATATAAAATCTTAATAGAATAAAAAAATCTTTATTCAATGAAACATCTTGATTAAATAAAACAAATCTAAATCTAAATAAAAAAATCATAATAAAAAATGTATTTGATATAAAATCTATATTTCATTAAAAATTCTATATTCAATAAAAAAAAACTTTGTATCAAAACTTATCTAAATCTAAATAAAAAATTACAATAAAAAATCTATTTGATAAAAAATCTTTATTATCATTTTTATTTAGATTTAGATTTATTTTCAATCAAGGATTTATTGAATATAGTTTTTTTGTAGGAAATAGATTTTTTATTATGATTTTTGCTAAAAATGTTTTTTTTTTTTTTTTAAAGATCGTGTGAATTTGCAAATTAGGCTTACGAATTCGTAAGAATTACGTGCGAAATATCTGCATAGTTTATTTATAGATTTTCCTTTTTTTTGTTGGGAGGGCTGGCCAAACTTACGTCCCTCTATCAGTTTCTTTGTAAAACTAGTAAAAAGGAAGTCGCAAATTTTTTCAAGTACCTAGGTTGCAATTAGTTGCAAATAGATTGTTAAATATATTGGCACAAGTCCGAAGTCAGTAGGACAAAGTCCGGGGGGGGGCTACGTGAAGTGGGCCCCCCAATTTTAATTTTGCTGATTTTGATCACGAAGTTATAAGTTGCTGGTAGCTTAAAAACACCACACATGGTTGACTGTAATAAACTCAAATTAAAAACATTTCAATCAAAACAGAAATATCTAAGTAATTCAGCTAGTATAATGTCATCAAAACAACCATTATCATCAGTAGATTCGTTTTTAGGATTTATATTTGACCAAGATGTACATGTACTGTAGGTACATATTTTATAGTAATATTCATTTTTGGTATAGATACAGTAAAAAGAATCCTAACTGTGGTATTAAAAATAAGGTATGACTTGGAAACTTTGGCCTAAAAGCAACACCATATGGACAAAATAATTAATGAGATGGTGATACAAGGTACTGAAACTAGAAATAAAGCAGTTACAATCATATTTAATGAAGCAAACGATTGTGATAATTCTCTTCCTATTACTAATGAAGAAGAACTAATTGAATTTGAAACAAAACTTCTCAACAAAAATTTTAAGACTAGTGTTGTATGTTCTTAAGGAAACTTTTTGACGATGAATTACTTAGAGAATATAGCTATGTGGGTCAGAAAAAAAAAGAATATTTTCTTCACTGAAAACATGTACAGTTATATTTGGTAAGGACTATGTATATTATGTACTATAATTATTAATTATTATAATATATAAATAAATTCAATTATTATTTGAAGTATAAATTATAATATGTATATCATATAATAGTTTTTAATTATTGATACACAATTGTTTTTTGTATTTTAGAAGCTGTAAGAAAGACTCAACAGTTTCAAAACTCAATAGATGCAGAAATCGAAGTTCCTATTAAAGTTTATATAGCTGGTGCTGCATTCAGAAACAAAAAAGATACCTGTATAAGTTTAGTGAAATAATTCCGTTTTTTTATTTACAGTTTGTAGTTTGTGATAGGAACATATTTTTATGAGAGATTCAGAAATATATCATCACATAATGTTTTTTTATACTTTTTTCAGTTATTATTAGTTTTACATATTGTTTTAATAAAGATATTAATTGTTATTATATATATGCAAACAAATTTAAACTTCTAAGTTATAAGTATATAATATAATATGTGTATATATAAAAAATAAATATTTAAAAGAATGTTTGAAATGAATAAAATATTATAATACAATGTGTATACTGTATTTACTATGTACAATGATTTATATCCTATGCTGTGTCAAACAAAAAACTGATAATAATTTTATTGAGTGGAATTTATTAAATATTAAATACAGGTGATATGAGTCCTCAGCTCATACCTTTGCAATGTAAGCAAAGTACAGCTTGGCAGTAACATCCGTGAGAAACAGGCTACACTTATTGTTCGGTCCAACAATACAGTGATTTAAGTAAACATAATTAATAATAAAAAAGTATGACAAAAAGACATACTTTTTATATTATATTAACATTTTAAAAACATTTGTATAATATTTTTTTTTAAATACTATAGTAATAATGCATACCTGGCCAAATAATAATACTATAATATTACAAAAACATTTTTATTTTCTATTTGTAATGACATAAAAATGATCAAATAATATTACTCATTATATTTGTAATTATATAAAAACATTATTATAATATGTTTTTGCTATCTGGGTATAGATAGATAGGTATACAATTTACACGTTTATTTTAATTAATAATACGTTTTTTTATTAACTATCGGACTAAATGTATGCCAAAAACCTTCTCTGCGATGTCCTCTTTAACTGCACGATGATATAATAAGTAGTTTCGGAGTTTATTATTCATCCAGAACAATAAAAATAGCCTTCATTTTATATAGTAGTATAGGATATAGACATATAGTAATAAATTAATACGAATATTTAGTATACATGTTGTTGGTGTACGTGCGATAAAATTCTCGGAACAACACCGATATCAAACACAAGGGCGGGACCTGTTTCGCCCAAAAATGACCGTACCCGTTTCGACCGGGTACCCGTTTTGCCCAAATTTTGTTTTTATATGATTCCCGTTTCGCCCAGAGTAGTTTAGACCAATTTAAAATTAAGTTGGCAATAGTTCAGTCAAATATTTGAGTATCATTTAGCGTTATCCAGAAAACACCACGAGGAGGCGATACTCTTTGTTTTCCAAAAATTATACGCACTATTATACGCACGTCATTTTTTTTTTCACAAAAGTTTAACACATTTAAAATTTAATCCACAACAT
Source organism: Neotoxoptera formosana (assembly GCA_022818045.1). Taxonomy (NCBI): domain Eukaryota; kingdom Metazoa; phylum Arthropoda; class Insecta; order Hemiptera; family Aphididae; genus Neotoxoptera; species Neotoxoptera formosana. The sequence goes on along the minus strand of CM040630.1, from coordinate 18,353,841 downwards.
TATAAAAAAATCAAATTAAAGTCATAAAAATTCACAAATATCTTATAAAAAAAAATCGATTTTAATCGTTCAAAATATATTTATTAATACCACCTACGGTTTATTTTTAAAATTATCACACATGTTTTTTATGAATTCATAACGAGTAATTTCTTTTGATCGGTACCTCGTTATTTGTTTCTGATTGTGTACTTTCCTTTTAATTATATTCGCATCTTTTGATGTCTTTGGTATTTTAACGCTATTGATTTTTATATAAGTATCAGTTTGAACGAAGTTTTTCACAACATTTAACCAACTTAATATTGATGGAGAATTAGAATAAAAATGGTCATTGGAGAACGAATGAAACGACTAGCACGCATTCGTCGTAAGCAGAATACTCGCTGAATTACATGCCCATAAACAAGGAGAAAATGTACTATCCTCAGAAATATAATTTTTTACTAAATAATCACAATATTTGGTGACTCTATCATTAGTTGGGCATTCTGGCATCAAATTTTCCACAAAACAATCAGATACTTCTTCGGAGTCCAAATATAATAATCCAAAAGTGTATTTAATCCATTTTCCAATGTCCGAATTTGTTTTATATTCTGTTGCTAAACCATATTGCTGAATATTTCTATACCACGCCTGTGTTAGATGAAAACGACATCCAACCCTTTTTGACAGAGGCCATATTTCATTCAGCTGAGTGTATAGCCAGTTCAAAGTCAATAGTTATATATGTAGGTGAAAAATTTAAATTAATTTCTTTACATTTATCAATAATTGCGTTAAGCGTATATAAGTATGTTTCATACTTTTTATCGGGAAGTAGACAAAAAATTAATGGTATATAATGTCCATTTTGAAAACCATGAATGGTAAACATTTGCGTAAAAAATCGCGCACAATATTGAAAAGTTCCATCCATATAAATAGTGTCTACTGTATTTAAAAATATTAAATTAGTCGTACAAGAAAAAATAATAACATTTTTTTCTTGATTATTTATTAAAACAAATGGTTCATTTTTGAGGTTACAGTTTCAGATGTATTTAAAGCCATGTGTGCTTCAATTATATTACTTGGCAACACAGGAAGAACTTTACGTCTACTTCTATATATTACTTTTCTAATTGTATTAAAATCGTTTGATGTTAGGCCATCAGAAAGTTGAGAGTTCTGTGCTAATTCTTTTAAAATAATTTTTTTTGGTTGTATAAAAAGTTCTTCCGAAGCTTTTCGTTTACAAGTTGTACTCACCATTTGTCGGTTAATATCTGAATCATTGCATGGTATATGATTGTGTCGATGTTGATCAGATAATAAAATATTTTCTTCATTTACAACTTTAGAACCAAAAGTATATAACGTGGCAGAACACGAACGTTTTACACAACGCTAACGAACCTCACATGCATTTACGTTATTTGAACGGAAATTTTATTTATAATTATTAAACATTACCATATCTTTGTCTCTTTTACTTTTTAAAAACACAGCCATTTTAGTAAAATTCGTGATATGTTTGCACGTCGACGTTGCATATACGCACTACGCTGGTAATCTTTTTTGTTCATTACTTTTACAAGTTTTAAGTACGTAATTTGTTTTATGGTTAGGTACCAGTTTTACCTAAATTAAATAAGATAAGCTACGGTGATGAGCACATCGATAAATTCGTTTTATAGATTTTGATCGATTTCGATTCGATAACGACTGGATTATTACTATAGGTTTAAAACGTTCCCTAAAATATAATATTTGACTGAACTATTGCCAACTTAATTTTAAATTGGTCTAAACTACTCTGGGCGAAACGGGAGTCATATAAAAACAAAATTTGGGCAAAACGGGTACCCGGGCGAAACGGGTACGGTCATTTTTGGGCGAAACGGGCTACGCCCAAACACAATACAATTTGACGAACAAAAAGGTCAGGTTACAGGTAGCTGGAAACCCGTGGGCCGCACAATATGTACAATAATATATATAGGTATACAATTTACACGTTTGTTTAAATTAATAATAACAAATTATTCATTAACTTAATCGGACTAAATTTTTGCCTTAAACCTTCTCTGCGATGTCTTCTTTAATTAAAAAAAAATTGCACGACGATTGAATAAGTAGTTTTGGAGTTTACCCCGAACAAAAAAAAGAGACTTCAATTTATATAGTAGTATAGATATAGATATAGATTAATATACTTGTTAAATTATTATACACTAATTATTAAATTCAAAATAAAAAAATATATTTATTCAATAAAATTAAAATTTTTTAAATACATTGATTGTAAATAATTTGTCCGCTTAAGATTGTTATTTGTTACTAATAAATGCATTACAATTAGATCGAACTAAACATTCTTAGAAGCATGTAAATTTCAATGACAAGTTGTTGTTTGTACAAAAATGTTATAATGCATAGTTATACATAAAATATGTTGAATATATTTTTTCATTTATTGTTTGAAGTAAATAAACAGTATACTTTATTAAAAGTTACTAATTATAAGACAAATATCATTTGTTATATTTGTTTATAATAAAAGATGATTAAATTGCTATACAGGTGAGGTTAGTATTTATTTTTGGTTATTAAAAGTGTGTCATATAATATATAGTATATTAGTATTGGATTATTGTAATATACATAAAAATATTATGTATTATTTTATTAATTTTGAACACAAATTGTGTAAATTTCATGATAATTATATTAAATAGATAATGAGTTTTCATTTACAAAGCTATTTAAATTGTTTACAAAGCTATTGAAATTTAATTTTGTATACTGCATATTATATTCTACATTTAATAACCAATACTAACATTCAACGATGCATTTAATCAAAATATAAAGTGGTTGTATTTATTTAATTTAAATAAATAAATAATTTTTGGTTAAAGGTAATTTTTGGCACATAATCATCAATATTCTCGATATACTGATTATTTATTAGAAACTTATATACATGAAAATTCAAAATTTCCTTCAAAATTATGGGCGTGCATGACAGAAAGTTTATATCTAACTACTAATAATTATGAATCGTTTCATTCACAATTTAATCAATAGTTTTATAAGTCACATCCAAACATAAGTATATTTTTAAACATTTTAGTTGAAAATGTCCAGACGGACACATATATTAAAATAAATAGCGTCAATTTAAATATTCCGAATACGTCGAAAAATAAATCCACTTTGTTAAAATGTGCTAAGACTAAAAAAAGGCTATAATTGATTTTAAAAATAAACTAATATCACGTTGTTCGTTCGTAAAGAGTGTTGCAATTTATGTTGCAATTAATTATGTTAAATAAATTAATAAAATATTATAAAAAAAATATATGAATCATTGACTTATACTTTATTATTGTATTTATCAAAAAAATATGACAAAAAATTATGTATTTATGAATCAGTGACAATGTGACATTTACTTTATTATTGTATTTATTAAATCTATGACAAAACATTATGTATTTATTATTTGCTTTATTAATTATAAATATATTTTTCAATATTTTATGTCATCAAATAAACCATGTACAATTATTTCAAGTTAAAACATAAGTATACCGTAAAAATAATAGGAATAATAATGCAAATTAATAATACAAATTATTATAATTTTACCATAGCAGATAGATTGGCGGAAACGGGAATCGAACCTTTTTTAAATTGGCGGAAACGGGCGATGGCGGAATCGGTCATTTCAAATGTTAGCGAAAACGGTAACGGTTTAATTTGATATTCCAAAACTTCATTATTTTCCAAGAATTTTGATACATAAAAATCGAATTTAGGACGATTAGTCTATGAGTTATAAGTATTTTACTATTTTAAGTTTAGATGAGCAGCGAGTGGAGTGGTATGGGGTTACGCCGCGAAATGTTTGTCCACTAATCCGCTCATCTAAACTTTAAATACTAACTCATCAATTAATCGTCATAAATTCGATTATTATGTATCAAAGTTCTTAGAAAAATGTGAAGTCTTGGAATATCAAATTAAAACTACATGTTGTCATTTAAAAAAGTAAAAAATTTAAAAAATTATAAGGATCTAGGCACCAGGGCTGTTCAATTGTCATAAAATATAATCGATTGTCAAAAGTATTAAATAATCGAAATTTTCGATTAATCGAAGATTCTCATCAAGGAGTGCTCGATTGTTGAAATAGTCAACGACCATTCGATTAATCTATTAAAACAATCGATTAATCGATTAACGGTTTAAGTATAGCTACAGATATATAAAAATACTAGATAGACGACTCCCTATTCCTATAATGTAAAAATTATGAAGCCTACAAAATGGCCGAAATTCTCTTATCTAAGAGGTAAATGTTTACATTTTTACAAGGTGGATATATGTGAAAATGTAAACATTTACCTCTTAGATAAGAGAATTTCAGCCATTTTTTGGGCTTCAAAATCATTTCCAAGTCGGCTATCTAGTATTTTTTTTTATATATCTGTGAGTATAGCTCAATTATATTTCCTGCCAGGTGACCAGGTTTAACTCACTTCAGAAAAGAGCAAAATTTTAAGGTTAGATTAATAATTAATATACTTTTGTATCGATTAATCGGTGTTGAATACTTTTAAAAATAATAATCGATGCTACAGTCGATTAATCGAAACAATCGAACAGCCCTACTTATAACTCATCAATTAATCATCATAAATTCGATTTTTATGTATCAAAATTCTTCAATCTATCAAGTCATGGAATATCAAATTAAAACTACATGTTGTCATTTAAAAAAGTAAAAAACTTAAAAAATTATAAGGATAAAATATATAATTTTTTAGTAAAAAGTTTTGTAAATTACTAGAAACTATGTTTTTTTTTTTTTACTTTTGAAATTATGTGTTGTTTCTGTTGTTTGATAAAAGAATCACCTGATATACTATAAACATATAAAAAGTATGTATTAATATAAAATAATGTTATACATTTTCAAATATTTTCTTTATACATGAATAGATTAATTTCATTAAAAAAAAAAGGTCGGCAAGTGGGTACAGCAGGCATTGAGTAATCCACTGTAATGGATGGTATTAAATTTGAATTCAATGATGGAATATCATTGTATACGAAAAACAATTCTGAGAGGGGTCTGACAGCTTAGGATATTTTATATTATATTTAAATTGCCATTATTAATAATTTCAAACGCTCATAAAAAATTAGTTGAACTTAACAGTAAATTTTTTTTTAGAAAGTTAGAAAAACATATAGAGATCCTTCTGTTGAAGTTTCAAATCTTAGATTTGAATAGCATTTTTTTTATGAATTAACTAATAAAAAAAAACTGCAACATTTTGTGATTTTTTCAAAATTTCAACTTTAGATGCTTATAAAAAACTATAAGAGACTTAAGCTTAACTTTTTTTTAACTACCACTTACATAATAGATTATGAGAAACCTTGTATTACATTTTTCCCTACAAATTAGTTTGTATATTTTTTTCATTTTGTAAGAATTTTAACTTTAAACGCTTAAATTTTTTTTTTAACTGTTTTCCTATCGAATTTTTTTTTATTACATTTTAAAGGTTTTTTGACAATAGAAAAAAAACCCAATAAAAATCAAAACTATCTTATGCTTATAAATAATTCAAAAAGATTCAACATATTTTGTTTTAATTTTTTATTATTCAATTTGTTCTTTAATTTCAACAGATTCATCATTAATTTCCAATGCTTTCATTCCTTCATCAACTTGGCCCATTTTCTGTTGAAGATCTATCACTTTCATCAAAGCATGGTCAATATTAGGCTCTAGTCTAATAGCCATTCAGTAGTATGTTAAGGCCATTTTATGGTTACCATTTTCTTCAAATATTACTCCACAATCAAGGTATGCTTTTGGAATGCCTGGATTTAAAAAAATAGCATTCTTTAACCTGTTGAAAATTATATAATTAATAAACAAGTAACTGAACTATGATAAATAATAAATATTAAAAATCAATTGTGAAGCAGAAACATAGTCAATGTATAGAAAAAAAAAAGCTACCTAGTGCGCGAGGGAAGTCTTCTCACTGTAAAAGATTTGTTAAATTTAAATTCAATGATATAAAATCATTGTATACGAAAAAAGATTCTGAGCAAAGACCGTTTGTCAGCCTATGTAACTAAGTGTATTTTATAATAAGTGTATAACTAAGTGTTTATAAATTATGAACAACTAGGATAGCGAAAATGGTTTTGATATATTTTCCTTGTAGTAAACTCACTACTGAAAATGTAGTTGTCTGAACTTAAGTTTACCAAGACACCAATAGATACCAGTATATTACAAGACAAACATTTAATGTCTACTATGTAAATTAATTATTACCTGATTAAAGCCAAATCTGAATGACCCAGATTATAAAATGCAAGACCAGCCTTCCAATGACCATGTGCATTCTCAGGATTTAAATAAATTGCACAATTAAATGCATTTCTAGCGTTTTCATTATCTTTATCGTCCAAATACAATTCACCCAAAGACATGCAAATATTGGATGCATTTATAAATTCATTCAACTTTTGGTGTACGGAAAAAAGATGTCTATAGAGATCTTTTCTTTTGGAATTCAATTGGATACATCTTTTTAAATAAAATTTAGCTTCTTGCAAATTGTCAAGGTTGTGAAAGTAGATCATGGCCAACTCTACATAAATATCGAAATTATCAGGTTCAAGTTTCAAACATTTTTTAAATGTTTCTACAGACAATTCCATTTCCAGTTGGTTGCAATAAGCAACAGCTAAATATCTTAAAGCAAAAAAGTTTTTTGAATCCAATTCTATAGCTTTTTGAAATACATTAATTGCCTTTTGGTACTCTTCTACTTTGAGAAAACTTGCTCCCAAATTACCCAAAGTAATAATATGATTGGGATTTAACTCTACAACTTTCTCATAAGTAGAAATAGCTTTAACAAATCTATCGGTCTTGAAATATAAATCAGCTAAGTTATTTAAACAGTCTTGATAGTTGGGCGTTATATCCAGAGCAATCTTAAACCGTCGTTCAGCTTCTTCAATTTGATTTGTTACAAATAGGAGTTTGCCATACTTATTGTGAACATAACATAAAGTTGGTCTGACATTTAGAATATGATCATAAAGTAATTGTGCTAATGCATATTGATTTGTTTCAATCAAAAAATCAGCATAAGCTACAAAATTATTAACGCGTGCATTTTTTAATGCACAAGCTGTAGAAATGTTTAGTTTTGCTTCATCATTTTGAGATTTTTTCCACTGGCATAGTCCTAAGTTCATAATAATTTCACAACAATTTGGCTTAATGGATTTAGCTATTTTTAAATACTCAATACATGTATCAAAATCTTTGCAGTTGAAAAGTGCATGGGAAAAAAGGATTAAAACATCTAGGTTTGCTGGGTTTTGCTTTAGTAAATCTAAACATATTTCTTGGGTTCTGATGAAATTTTTATTTCGACTATTAAATTGTGCGCATTCCAGAAGACCATCTAAAAAAAAAAAAAACAATTACGTTATGATTAAATGAATATAATCACAATTAGGTTCAAACGGGGATTTTCATTATATTATAAAATGCTTAGAACAGAAGCTACAACACTGTAACCTAGTCTATAGATTTGTGGAAAACTCACAAAATATTAAGACTAAGTCTACCCAGGCCTCGTTTCTCCCTCCAATGAACACAACCGTGCATAATGAATGATTGACGGCACATATAGTGCCCCAACTTATCACCGCCCCTAACGGCTATCAGTGATATCATCTCAAAGGAAAAACTTTGTAGGATGTCATGCAGATAGATCAAATTAATGTCCGGCTTCAGTGTATTATCTAGCTAGACAGAGAATAGTGTGAGGTCAATGAACTTTAATTACATAAATTTACAGCAAAACTATAAGTTAGTAGATATAAAACAATTAATTTACAGAAGTAAGAACACAGATTAAGTACAACTAGGGAAATGGTAAGGAATCTAGGAAAAAGTACAAAAAAACATCAGACTATTGTGGCTTGGTATATAGATTTATGTGATCAATTCTGATTTTAACCTGACATAAAAAATTTGGAATAGAATTTGGTAAAGTGAATCATTCAATTTAAATAAAAATTTTCTAAAGAAACAAAAGATTCTTAAATACTTGAATAATGAATGTGACGATAAGCATCGCCTATTTATAAATTTTAATAACTTACCTAGCTGTTTACTGTAATTCTAAAAAAAAAAATAAAATATAATTATAAAATAAAATCTAAAAAATGCAAAATGTTGTTAGTATACTTCTATAGCTCCATAAAGCAGTGTTGAAGAATCTCCGCACAATTTGATTGAGCTGGCTTTTCCAAGGGATGCGTTTGCCAAATCTTGAACTTTTGAAAATCCTAATCGGTCAAATTCAATAGAGATTTCATCAAATCTATAAAAATAAAAACAATTAATCATGATAAAATTAGTAATAAGAAGTTGATTAAACAGACATAAGACATTTATGTTACAATATTAAATTTTAAAGCAATAATAAAGCTTTGCATTCAAAAATGATTGTGGCTACATTCAACTTTTGAAGCACAGTGCCACAAACGGACATTTTTAATGGTAGGGGTGGGGGATACATTCATTATTTCTACGATAAGTGGCAAGGTAGTTACCATTACACCAAAAAATGACTATGATTTTATCATAATAAAATTTAATATATATATGTATATTGTATAACTTATATTTCAACTATATTAATTTATAACAAACCATCAAATAGTAATATTATGTATAAAAAAAAATGTCACGGGGTGTGGGTGGGCACGAGGTTTAATAAATAAAGTACTGATTTTTACACACTAAAAAGTATCATAATACACTTTAGATTATGGTAAATGTACCATGTACACAATTAAATCTTTTATTTGATAATTATTAATTTTTTAGGTAAATAAAAAAAAAGTTAGTAGAGGTTACCTAATGCAAAACAAATATTTTTTATTAAAATTGCTTGATAAGTTTTTTCATGTTAAAAAGATAAGCTGTTAATTAGCAAATTTTTTTATTACAATTTTTGAATTGACAAAATATTATTTTACGCCTCAATCAGATTTTGAAAACAATTTATAATTGAATTTCTTCATTATGCAATAAATATTCCCTTTTTCCAAAATGTACAAATAAATGTTGTCACTAGCTTGAAACTATTAGAATTCATAAACATTGCTGATAATAGAATAATTATAGAATTGTAAGAAAATCTGTGCCCTAGTTATAATTAAATCATATATTTTAGCAAATTATAGTTGCAAAACCAAAGACAGATAGCAAGTTTAGAGGTTAAATTGAACATATAACTTATAACTATGTTCTAAGATATAAGTATATCATAGTCTGTGATTATAACTGTATAATATGTAAATAGGTATATCATATCATGTCTCAGACCAGTATTGACATTAGGCATCTACACGATGAAAGGAAAACATATTGACACATTAAAAACGCTACTAATAACTGATTACTTAATGTATATTGTAACACAGAACATAGGTACTACTAACAGTTCTGACAAATAGTATTGATACAAAAAACCGGGGTAGTAACCCCTTTTTACTAGCTACAAAACAATATAAAAATAATAAAATATTTAAACACAACTATTTAACTAATAGCATAAATCTCACATCTCCATTTTACTGATAAAAACCAAAATTCAGTAAGCCATTAGACTCTTGTAGCATTCACTCTTGTACATCCACCATAACGAAAATAAATCAGGAATTCATATTTTGCATACTGTATAAATAATTAATAATTCCTAATATAAATATACATGCATTATACTTACATTTATACTAGTATTTAGAATTAAAAAAAGAAACCTAGATCCTTATTATACATAATAATATAAATAACTAAATTATTTACTTTGTAGGGTCATTTTTAGACAAGATTTCAGTGATGACAGATATTGGTGCTACACAACCTGAATGTTTTGGACAAAATATATTCTGTAAAAAAAAAAAATGTATTAATTTATATAGTAATTATAAGTTAAAACTAATAGATAGTAATAAAATAGGTTTCAAAAGTTCATAAAAATCTGAAAATAAAATAAACTTTGTCTTATAATAATATTTTGCAAAAGTGTAATTTTTAGACAACTATCTCATTTAATAGATCCTCTGGTCATGCCATCCTCATAGTTAATATGAAAATGCCATATATATATAATATATACCAGATGATCCATTTAACATAGGACACTCATTATTTCAAAAAGTATTAGTGTTTTTACATAGTTTCAACACAAGGCTTGCCACACAACAAAATTTTTATATTTTAATAAAAAGTATTAAAACTACAAAAAATATTTTAAAATAAGTAACATTGATATTCTTCATTTAAATACCTAATTTCATCCTAAATTATCGATAATAACTAAAAATGTCTATAAAAAAAACAAGCTTGTTAATTTTTGATTATACTATTAAGTACATACGATAAACCTTGTTTAAAATTTTCAATCCTTAGCTATAAAAACAATAAACTATGAACATTTTATGAAAAAAATTATTTGCAAATGCTTGATATTTTGGTCAACATATTAACTTTAAATGCTTAAAAAAGAAATTGTGTCTATGTATTTTTATCATTTTTAAACTGTTTGTATAACAACATATGAGGAATCTTGTATTCAATTTTCAAGCTTTTTGATTCAACAACATTTTTATTATTATATTATTCAAACAAAATCTAAAATTTCTCATGGCTATAACTAGCTCAGTGTCAAAATATTTTTAAAATTTAATGGTATATAGAGAATGATAAACCTAACATAAAGTGAACATTTTTAAGTGTCTACAGTTATTTCTTTATGAATTACAACAAAATAAAAAAATTGTTCCTTGAGAAATCAGTAGTTTACTGGTGAATATCCAATATCTATTTTCAAACACACATAATAAATTATTTTGAATTTGTATTTTGTGAAAAATGTATGGAGAATCTTGTGTAGGATTTTCAAATCTTAGATTTAAACAGAAAATATTTTATGAATTCCGTTATGAAAAAAACCTGAACATTTTTGTGATTTTTACGTATTGTGTAAAAATTTTAGACGTTTATAAAAAACTATTTTAGACTTAAGCTCAACATTTTCACTTACAGAACGTTATGAATAACCTTGTATTAAATTTTCAAGTTTTTTGACCGATTGAACAATTTTTTATCATAATAATAAAATGAATACTAAATAAAACAAGAAAATTTATTATACCTATTAATTGTTCAGAGTCAAAATATATTAGTTATATTAACATTTGGAAAACATTTCATATACACACAGTAATTTTTTTTGATTTATGGGAAAAAAACAAAATTAATTTTGTCGTAAACTGGTTTTGTGTAAAAAATAGCGTTTTTCCTATTTTTTTTTTTTAAATTATCGGGAATTTTCGAAAATGACCACTTAAAAGTAACAACTAGATATATTTTCCGACCAGAAAAGATACTGATGAAGATAATCAAAGCATTATTTCAACAAATTAGCATGTATAGTCAGAAAAATAAAAAACACACATTATTATAAAATTAATATATTCCTAGCCCCCCCCCCACCCAAAGAATCTAAAATGTTATGTACACTAATTAATAATAATTAATATGATCATATTGTGTTTTTTTGTTACAAGGTATAGATTCTTAATCCAGATTCAGCTCTATTAAGTGGCCTCTTGAAATGACGATCCACATTTCCTCAAATCCGCCCCTAGATGAGTTATAAGTATTTTAAGTTTAGATTAGCGGAGTAGTGGTCCAACATTTTGCGGCATACTTGTGTAACACACTAGTTTACTTATTTTAACTTTAAATACTTATAACTAGAGTCCGGATTTGTATGCACTTAAAAAGCCTAAAATAGTATGCATTTATGCATCAAAAAGCGTTTAAATATGCACTTGATATATTCTTATTTTTTTCAATAATATGCAAAAATATTCTCTTATCCAAAAGATATGCATTTTTTTTTATTTCTTTCATAAATAATAATTTTATTTAACTAAATTAGATAAACAGTAAATATTTAAAAATATATTCAACAAATAAAACAAAATTTAATACTTTAATTAGGAATATTAAAAAAAAAATAATAAAAAATGTATTGAACCCCATAACATTCCTCTTACACCATTTCTTTGTTAAATATTTATAAAAAAAAATACAAAATGAAGAAATTTTATAAAAACAATTTTTGGTACAAATGATTTTTTGCCATACAAATATACAATTAATGACACAACACTACAAAACCGGCCGTGATACAAATGGTTTGGTCTGTTTTATTATAAAGTGCAATCCATTGTTTTAATAATGCTTGAATACTGCTTTGACTCTTTGTCATTTTAAAAATTTACAATTGTACAGAACGCAGATCACAAAATTATGTAAATAGGATATAAGTAATACTGTATAAGCACTAGTGCTGGGACACTAGCCATAGTCGGAAATCAGGTGGGGCGAGGGTCTAGAGAGGACTAAGTCCTCCCCAGAAGTTTAAAGTACAGGTCTTAGCCCCCCCTGGCCATCACAATTTTAATGTGACTAAATATACAATAATAAGTATAATTGAAAAATGCATTTTTAAAATCTGGATTACAAAATAAATTATAAAAAAATATTCTATGATAAAAATTAAATTAAATTCGTAAGATTTTACCAACTTATTGTCAATTGTCATAACTTGGAAAGATCGTAATCAATGTAATATTAATAATAGCTAACAAGTAATAACATCCGCATTGGTTGTTTCTGTTTAGAAATAAATGTTCAAAGTAAGGCACATTCTTTTTTTTGTACTGTATTATGGTTAAATTGTTTAGTATGTAGAAATTGCTTGTTGAAATAAATAATAGTGAGCGACTCTATTACAATAGGTGCAATGAGAAATATAATACTCAGCCCCCCCCCCCACTAATGTCACCAAATTTCCGCCTATGGGACTAGCGCTAGGTGTCTAGGTAGTAGGTATTGATTGGCAATTATGTCTGACAACACGACGCGGTATGTATACAAAATATAAGACTAAAAATATAATTTTTAAATGGGAATTTAAAAAAAAACCTGTCAGCATTGTTGCTGATGAACGCGATGCGATAAACGAGATTTAATTTGAACACAAACTATCCAGAAATATAACATACGCTGAATAACATTTCTTTCCCAACAATACGTAATGAACTCATAAATCATAATCTGGTTTTTACGGCGAAATAGATATAAAATAATTGATTTAATAAACTTTTGATAAAAATATGCTTGAATACGCAAACATTTTTAAATATGCTGTCATCCCTAAAATATCCATTTATATGCAAAATAAACTTTTATCTATGCATTACCTGTTACCCAAATCGTCCACATTTCTTACTCCTATCGAACTGCATACACTCATTACAAATATGTAAATGCATACAAATCCGGAGTTTACTTAAAACCAAGGCTTAGAATTCTATACATTAGCAGATTTTTTTTAGGAAGTTGTATGTTCATAATTTGATTTGATACAATATCGATATTTCATTATTTTATAGCTTATTAAGTTCTGAGCTCTGCTTGTAACTCATTCAACTAGTCCAAAATTCGAATTTTAAGTATCGAAACGATCAGAAAAATATTCTGCTTTGGAATAAGAAATTAAAACCGTATGTTGTCATTAAAAGAGGTAGAAAACTTAAAAATAAAAGGGATAAAAACACTACAAATATATATATATTTTAAATGTTGTCTTATAATAACTAAAACAATGTAAAAAATATATTTTCAAAAACCTTAATACTTTTTGAAACAATGAGTGTCTTAGGTTAAATGGATCCCCGATATAAATGAAATATTAATATATTATACTTACAACTGATTGTGACGAATGCATAGTTCAAAATATTATAAGCAGGTGACTTTTCAATAAAAGGTAATTTATAATAATTTACATACAATTATGACCATTTGTTGACATTGAACTGCAAAAACAAAATATATATTATAAGTAAGTATACCTATTAGAATGAATAAAGTTGATAAATATTTTATTTGACATTACTTATTACACTAAGATAATTATAGGTACATAGCTATTTAACAATGATCAACAGGGACAGTCTAGGATAGTTTGTCCATGCAACATTTTATTTCAATATATACAAGTTTCCATTTCTGCAACTGGGAGGGGACATGAAGAAGTTTAGAAACTAAAATTTTCTACATTTTTTGAATAAATGGGTAATGATGGTTAAGGAAGATTCATCCAGCTCAAAATTTGACACTTATTGGGTCAAATAAAATGAAAAGTGACTAAATAATTTTTAAATAACTTTTATTTAAAAACATAATTAACTTAAGATTAAAATTGTAATTTTGCTGCTTATGACCATTAATAAACAGTAGTCTAAATATTCTAGCATTTATCATTATTCCTAATAATTATTCTAGGACCTGAGAAATATTATAAACACTTTCAATGAAGGTTACAACTACATTTTGTTATTGGAAAACTCTGCTGTGACAACCAATGATAACGAGTATTCATCAAGTAGGTATTGTATGTACTTTTAAGAGAACAGTATACCTGCATTGTTATGTCTTCGTCTTACTACAATATAATATACCAATATTCATAAATAGAAATTCCAAAGTTGTGTTGTTAATTTAAATATTATAGTGAATTGACCTATTATCAAACTCAAAGGTAAGGACATTATTCATTCACGCTCATCAGATGTTTACGATATTTTAGTTTTTAAGCAAGTGAAAAATATGTAAAATATTTATATTTATTAAATCATTAGTATCAAGCATTGACAAAAAATATGACGAGTTGTCAATAAATAGAAAACCTACGAATAAACACAAACTGACAAAACACTTGTAAGACATACCTAGTTGAAAACAGCAATTGTGCGTTGTATTATTGTGTTGTTACTTGTTATTGTACTTACTATAGATTTATCGATTTGGAAGTAAAATAAAAGATGCAAGAACACAATAATATATAACACGGCCCCACATGCCACCGCAATCTAGAAAGCCTAATAAAGAGATTTTAATAGCACACTATAGTGTTGTTATAAACACTATTATATATTTTATAAAATATTAGTCTTGAATCTTTATCCTTATAATATATGTTTAAGTCTTGTGGGGATTAGTGCTGAACATGCATTTTACATCATGGACGTTTCACACCACCTAGTGTGCGACGAGTCAGTCGATGCCGGATCAGATTGATATGCAGTCGTTAGGAGTTGCAAATTTTTATATTAAGTAACTTTTAAATTACTTTTATGTCTTATCGTTGATTTAATAAGCTATTCGTAACTCTATAATGGTGTTACTTAATTTTTAGACGCCAGAACCCTTTACACTTCCATATTTTCAACCGACTAACGGATATAATACATAGCTCTTGTCGGCCCAACCGGGAGATCTCAACTACAAAAATACAAAATAACAGTGTTATACTTACCAAAAAAAAACGACTGAGTGATTCACAGACACGCGGATGGCGTCAAAACTCGAGGTACACCGCAAAGAACGTTTTAAATGTATTACAGTCGTTTGAGAGCCGTGGTTTTAGACTTCAGTACTCCGGTTACATATAGTGTTCAAATATTAGATTTTAAGTCCAATCAGTGGAAGTGGCCTAGGAAAGATAAACAAAAACTAAAAAGCTCTATGAGTATCGGTATTCGGTAAGGCAAATAGGTTGAAAATGGCGTCGACGTGTTTGATGTTTCGCGTTCGCCGACGTGCGCGCGTCCGTAAAGCTACGTGCGACAATGCCATTGGTCCGCGAGCAAGAGCTCACCGGGCGGCGGCCGGATCACCACCACAGGCAGCGCTGCGCCGTCCGTTCGGGCGTTGGCCGAACACACCTTGCCTATACAGAGTGAACTTTATTGTCACAAAATGCCGACTGTAGTACACGGTTATTACAGTATAATAATCACTGTTGATTCAATTCCCCTGTATATATTATATTCCCCGGCTACCACCACTGTCGCCAACCTAAGTTGCTAGGTTCATCGCGGCATAATGTAGAACAACCTTTGTTCTACAATCACACCCGATCACACTATCACAGTACGTTTGTTCGGCGTTCGATAACGCCACGACGTGACAATATATTTTATCTACGTTGAAATTTCCATATAGTTTTTATTGCGTCCATTGCACTACGTTGCCCGTAATACGGTCCATAGAGAAGAATACTAAAGATAGTTCCTAAACCTCGTCCTCGTGATTCGCGATTTCAACGGTAGAAATTTATGAGGAAAATTTCATATTCAAAAAGTTGATAGAACACAAGCATGTAGATACACGACAAATTCCAGACCGTTGTTGTTTAAAGTGTATTTTACTTATTATTTTTCAACAATCATGGCTTCAGCTCCATACTTGGATCACTATCTGGACAATAAGTTTTTTTTTGGTTTTATATTTCTACGAAATACTAACAGAGTGATATTAATTTAGGTTTGGAGAACCTTCCCGATGAGTTACAGCGAAACATGATGCTCATGCGAGACCTCGATTCGACAGCTCAAGAAGTGATGTGCGACACCGATAAATTGGCTGACGATTATTTGTCAAATGTCAAGAGATACTCGGTAAAAAAAAAGAAAGAAACTCTGACCACGATACAACGCCAGTTTGACAGAGCTAAAGAATACGGTGATGATAAAGTTCAATTGGCTGTACAAACTTATGAAATGGTATGTTGATTTTTAGTTGTTTACGTAACCCTAGAAATGTTCTACTCCTTTGTACCTTTCAGGTGGATAAACATATTAGGAATTTAGATGCAGATTTACTACGATTTGAAGCTGAAATTCAAGACAGAGCCATCAATGCTGTAAGAAATGTAGAGGAAGGTTCACAAAAACGTAGGTATTCAGCATTATATTGCATTATAATAGTGTTCCGCCATTTATTTATGCTTGTTGTTTTCAGGAGGACGTAAAAAGACTAAAGAAAAAGAAATTAAAAAGAAAAGTGCATCAAATGAAGAAGAATCAGTTGCTATAATATCTAAAAAGAAACCATTGAAAAAAGGTTTGTGGACAATAAAAAGTTTTAGTATTATGTAATAATTACCAACGATTTTCAGGTGGTTCAAAAATGACTAGTGCAGCAGCCAGTAAAACATCTTTGGTCAGTGTTGTCACTAATCCGACAAAGCCTACCAATAACATAGCCAGTATTGCAGTAGAGACAAGTTCCCTTACTGGGGTATTGGTTGGTGCCGGAGTTAAACACTCAGCTGAAGTGTTAGACATGCCTGTTGATCCAAATGAACCAACGTACTGTTTATGCAACCAAGTTTCTTATGGTGAAATGATTGGCTGTGATAACCCAGATGTAAGCATTAAAATTTTTATTTAATAAATTATTTATAGTTTTTTTCTTTTATTTTGCTCAAACATTTTATTTAATATTGTAACCATTAAAAGATTAATGATACAAATATATGTAAATTAAAGATCTGTTTGTATTTGTTGTTTTGTTTTTGTATAGTATGTTTGTATTGTATTTTAATAATATGCTTTTATTATTTTAGTGTCCTATTGAATGGTTCCACTTTGCATGTGTCAAATTAATTACCAAGCCCAAAGGAAAATGGTTCTGCCCAAAATGTATTACAGACAAGAAGAAAAAATAACATTTTTTTAATATGAAATAAGTTTTTTATTTTATGAGTACAGTAAACTCTTGTTTATATGTTAAAGCTCAAGAAGAACAAAAAAAAGTTTGAGATACCAAATTTTATTATAATGGTGATTATTTCAAGGGGATTTAATTTGAGTACAAGATTTTAAAATAATTCGAGATATCGACGTTTTGCATAACAAGAATTAACTGTGCATACATAAATGTGTTTATGCATGTATGTACAAATAAAATACAGTGCATATTTTTTTATGGTGATAAAAACAATTAATATCAATAATTGTCATTGAAAATTGAAAATTGCATACACATTTGAAAATAAAATAAAATGTTCTATATTAAATTTGTATTGTTCTTTTATATATATTTTTTTCAAAACTGAAAACAAAATCCTTATTTTAAATTCAATAATTTAATAATTATACAAGTCTTTTTTAATTAAAAAATGTATTAATGGAAATAAAGACAAATTTCTCACATAACATTTAGATGGCCTAACTGACCAGTCATACTCATAGGAAGCCATATTTAAACTCATTACAGTTTTTCATATTTTTATAATTATAATATTACATACTACAGTATTATACTATATTTATATACTATACATAATATATCACAGACTCACATAAATATCATCTTTCATTCATTCTGTAATATCACGAAGTCCCATTATACACGGATATAACTATTTTGATTAGTAAACAAAATCTATTATAATACTAGTTTGGGCTGCTGGCTGCTAGACATATGTCTACCGAACTAGTCTCGTTTCACGGCTTGCTCCGTGGATGATTGCTGCCAGGTCATCGGTAAAGTAAAATAATTTATATTATTACACTTATTTTATTTTTAATATATGTTAAGCGGCGTCAGTATAACTAAGTGTCTTGTCTAACGTCCAAATCCTCTCACAACAATTTAATTTTTAACACCTAACACCACATATTTCCAGACTAAGGAAGTCTTTCAGACTGGTTATACATTATCAGTGCAGTCTCATCATTTCAGGACTATGTTTATGTAAAACTAAATAATAATTTCGACATCTACGACTATGCCATTCTGTATCAAAGCGCCGGTCACGTTTTCTGGTTATTGGTTAGATGGTTTTTCTTGTTATGTTAGCCTAAGGCCCTGTTTTTTGAATTTCAATCATCCAGTTATTCGAAAGACACTATTTGACGGATAAACTTATACGGAACTTCGGAAATTTAGAATTTAGATAATCTTTCGAATAATGTGATAGGTGTTTTTTTCAATGAAATTTTATCTTCCAGATAGCTATTAGACGAATAAAGTAGTTGATGGGAGGAATTGATACTAATAGGTGGTAGACATTGTACATTATGGAACAAGTTACACAGACTTATTTTATTCTTTATTGGTCAATAATATTATTGATAAGGAACTTTTCAGTGATTAACATGAACTAAGATATACTTAGTATATCTTAGTTCATGGTGATTAATGATTATACCACGGACTACTACACTGGACTGGAAACGTGATGGTTGGCGGGTGACGGGAGAACGGGACGCTTAGTGTCCGCGAGAGAGGTGTAGAAAGGGGAATAGTACGTGAACTAATCTAGCGCTGCCTGGCTTACCACAGGTATACTATTAATTCAAACGAATATACGATGATACGACAAACGTATATAACTATATATTACATAACTAACTATATTATTATTAATTTTTAATATTATAAAATTATAATTTTATACACGCCATTGAATTCATATAATAATTATTTTTATTTGTTTAACGATATTTACAATATTTGTCACCAATAATTACTATCATGTATTGAAAAGTTTTGCATTTTTCTTTTTTTTTGCATTATTTTTATTTTGGTCTATGTTTGAGATTTTTGTGTACTGATGCATTCTTGTGGTAATGTAGTATGTTATTATAAAGGTAAGTATCTCAGTTTTATGAGTAACACATGGAAATTTTTTTATCAGTTCTTGTTTTTGTTAAAGAAATCGTCCACAGTCAATTCAAAAACATCATAACCATCACAAAACTTTTTGAATGAATCCTCCATATCTACCAACAAATGAAACAAATACATGTTCGGGTGACACAAACCTCCTCTAGATTTCATATTTGTCAGTGTTGCTTCAGGCGAATTACAATATGAAGTTTTTCCTACACATTATATGTAATAATTAAATTATTTTTAATTAATTAATTTTTTAAATCTAATGCTTACCTTATACTGCTCGTTGACAATCAATGCACTTAATATGTTTGTTTACATGTCTTGAAATAAACCCACATATATAGTATAACACACAAGTTTCTAAGTTAGATTTAGGATAGTTATGATCAGTAAAAATATCCGGTTGAAAGACATCATCCACTTCCACATCTTGTGAAACTAATGTATCAAGCCTTTCTGTAAGTTTATTAATTTTTATCTGTCTTTCTGGTATATTATATTTACTAAAAACACTCTTTAGATCACTAATTGTAATTGTTGGTGTTGTTGAATCCAATATCATGCAGTTTCCAGTTCTAGGAGGCTTTAGTATTGAATACATGGTTAGCATTTTATATACTTGTAAAAATGTAAGACAGTTTGGGTGATCATTAGGACCTGTAGCTTGTCTTGCCATACCAAAAAATTGCTATTGATAGGTATAAAAAAAATTACCAATTATCATTAATTGTTTATCAAAGGCAGTTATGGTACAATTATACAAAGTTATGTACTACTAGCTAAACTTAAATCTAGATAATATAAATTTGTTTTTATTTACTTCCAGACGATCTTGATTCATTTTGGATGTTAAAATATATTTGAACCCACATTCTTCCAAGAGATATTTGGACAATTCAATAACTGATCTAATAGTAACTCTCAGGCCTTCAGCAGTTGACTTTGTGAGAAATTCATCCTCGAGTATGGTATGATTAATCACATTATCTTCCCACAAATCAAGCCATTTTAATGTTTTTTCCAATACCTAATTTCATTTAATACAGCTGTATGAGCTATTAGAATAAATACAGTTTTATGTTTTTTGTATTTGTAACCATATAAATAATTATAGTAAGTAGTAAATTATAAGATAATTTCACTTACATCAAAGTCATTACTTTTACTTTTAATACCCTCTGCTGGGAACTTTCGATTTAATACATCAAACAATTGGTTTAAACGCTCTGTAAATAATTGTGTTTGTTCACTATTCTTAAGCGATTCCACTTTTTGGTAACATCTATAATACTCAATCCCTTTAGCCATTGAGTTACTAAAAACCTGTGAACCCATTTTAAAAATTAAATTGTTTATTTATAATTATAATTATCAGAACTAATAAAAATGTTTACCTGGGTTGCTAGTTTTACGCTCATTTTGCTAAAATTATCAAGTGCCAAATGTCTCTGCGTGATTTTTGGACACACTCTTGATGGAGAATTTGAATCTCTTTTTAAATCATTTGTATGCACATCCATGTAATGTGACCATCTTATATAACTCACATTTGGCGATTCCTACAAAATAATAAATGTAAGATTCTGTAAATAGCTAAAGTGGCGTTGATTAAATTATTTACTCTTAATAACTTCTTATTATGCAATCTGTTGCGGACATTTTTGATCAAATGTGGAGGGTCTGACAACATATAAATTTTTCTTTTAGAGTCTAAAGGATGTTGAAAGGCATTAGTGATTTTTCCTTTCTCGCCATTTATACCTAATTGTGACCAGAGCTTATGATTAGTTGTAGCTCCATCAGAAACTACTCCATCTATTATTGCTCCAGCTCTTTCTAATAGACATATCGCTTTAATTACTAGTTGTGCTAATACTGTTCCTGTAATGTTTTAATTTCAATATTAATTTATTTTCACTACAGACTTATTATACATCAAATTAAAAACATGCTCACCAAATATTGTATTCACAGCGGAGATTTCAAATAATAACAATATGACACAAGCAAAATCACAATTAATGAATTAGGATTCTCTAATATACTTATTGCATATTATGCAACAAATTGTTAAATACAAACATATACTCCCCATCATAGGCACAATGATTAAATACATGCAACAAATGCAAACAGAACTCATATACTTATATTATTAACTCATATAAGAAATTAAAATTGTTAAACAACAAAAATATGCAAAATCATTTAATGTAACTAAAATCTGAAATTGTTTGTATTATATTTTTTACAATATACATGTTACCTTTAACTGGTCCTTTTGAAGTAAAGACTGCAATTGGTTGGGTGAAGTTAACTGTTAGACTCTGAAAAAGGAAAACTAATCCATGGTTAGCTTTCAACCCTGTACTTTTAACTTCCCCACCAAAATCTTCCAAACCAGAGTATGTTAGTGTCTGTGAATTCACATTTATGCTTTCCCTCAAAAATATTTCATCAAATATAAGCATACCATGCTTTTGTTGATGATTCAGCATTGACATTTTTTTTTTAAACAATAAAAAGAATTTTTCATCAAAGCCACACTGAGTTCTAACAAGGGACAAATATTTTCTGATAGTACGAGCGCAAGGTAAAGGAAGTATCTCTTGTTCTCTTAAAAAAGAGTATGTTGAAGTTGACCTGTACATAAAATATATATAAAAATAATTTAAATGTAAGCTTGTTTGATTTTTGTATTCACACCGAATTCATAGTAATAATTATTGTGTAGTAAAAATTGTTACCTTATTTTTAATAAAATGCATAATAGAATCCAATTTTCTGAATATCTCCTATTATTTGGTTTAGGTGCTTTACTAGAATTCACTATTTCTAGTATAATTGTTTTCTGAGAATCATTTAAACTATTTGATAAAAACAATGTGTTGAGTGCACTATCTGACAAATTTGCTGTTTTGTTTTGGACAACAGCTAACATTGAATTTAATTTAGCAATAGTTAATCGAAACCTGTTTATATTAATTTATTAATGTAACTGTATGTAGTAATAGTTTATAATAATTTCACCTTGAATTTGATTTTTTGGCATTTTTCTTCTTTCTAAAAATATTGTTTAACCAATGACGACGAGTAGGAGTAAGTGTAGGTCCAATTCGTTTTGACGTAATAGCTACTGATTTATTTCTGGACTTCCTAAATTGCCGGTATAAATTGTCACATTTTTTGCATCTTTTTTTGTGTCTACTAATATAGAACACCCTTGATGGTGCCATACTGTATTATCAAGCACTGCAGTCTTACAATGTACTCCTAAGTAAATACATATGATATCTATTAAACTAATTAATAATTATAAACTATTTTATAATTTATTATACTAAACTAAACTAATTTGTATATTAATTTATTACCATACAACATCATTGTAACTATGATTTTTTTAGATAAACAAATAAGAAATCTGTTACCTACCTGGAAAATTAATAACCATCGGTCCACCTTGACAAATTTGTTTGCAATGAAAATAATTTATTGCTTCTAGCACATTTTTAACATTGAGAGGAAATTGTATCCGAATCAACCCTAAATTTGTTGGATCTATCATCTTGTTAAAAATATAAAAATGTGCGTCTTCATCGTTTGTGATCACAATTTGTTTTTCAATTACAAGTTGTTCAATTAAGTAAACTGGTTTGTAAAATACTACAGTACTGTTGTTGGTATAACTTGTCCAACCAAGTGGCAAACTTACTGGATTGATGAGAAGCAAAAAATCTTTGAAAAATGCTTGTTTCTAGACAAATTATTTTAATATTGCACAATATATTAGTACTACTTATTAGAGAATATAGTATTTTTTTTATAAATTGATTATATTTACTTTCATACCTACTAAACAAATATGTTTGCATGATGTATTGTTTGATACTGAATCAACAGAATTCAAATTTCTTTTAAGAATTTTGGGAGCCTTAGAATATAAATACATAAGTAATGTAATATAAAAAAATATAATTAATCTATTTTGACTAATTTAAAATACTTCTACTGTAAAAAGTTCTCTTCTATAGGAGTGAGTTAGTTCTTGGTTTTGAATACTATGAGAGAGTACTTGTTTAGAGTCTATTTGATTCAAGGCTGGGCATTAACAAGTTAAAGTTAAGTTAAAAAGTTAATTTTATCTTAACTTTTTAACTTAACTAGTTACTTTTGGATATTCATTAACTTAACTATTAACTTATTAAATTTATTTTTTAATTAACGTGAAATTAACGAGTTGATTTTCATTTTTACGGAATAAGTTAAGTTAATTTTTTTCATTTCACTATTTCAAAAATTATTTATTTATCAAAAATATTTACTTTGATTTGTTTAAAGTTAAAAATTTTATATTTTTCCAATCACTCTGTACTCTAAAGGAACACCCTGTATAGTGTATACATCAGATTATCATAAAATATTTTGTAATAAAAGGTTTTATATTATTAAATTAATTATATCAAGTAACAACTAACAATAATAATAAGTATAGACATAATATATGGCATTATGGCTATATGCCTATATACCTATATGGGTATATTATTGTTATCGACGAGTGACGAACTGAACTGACGACCGAAGTCGTCATTTCGGGAAAAAATAAATCCAACAAGTCTAAAAATAAACAAAAAACAATTACCGATATTATGATTTTACGATTTTGTGTGATGTGGACCTGTAATTTTATCAGTAATCAGTATTCAGTTGTGAACTTTTGGTTATACTCGAACGACACAAACGTCAAACACGTTTATAGTTGAAATATTATAATAATTAAAAATACTTACCTACTCATCATATTCAACAATTTATAACAATATAAGGTTACATTATAATATAATTTAATTTGGTTTTACAAAACAAAGAAAAATAATACTTATAAAGTATAAACATTTGTTCTATAGTGATGGTCCAAAAATTAGTTTTGGGTATCAAGGTTTGTATAACAATAAAATATGCGTAAAAAAAAAATTAACTTTTTTTAACTTAATAAAAAGTTTAAAAAAAATGTGTATTAACTTTTAACTTAACTGAGTTAACCTATAATTAAATTAACTTTTAACTTTTTGTTTTTGGTATATATTAACTTAACTGAGTTAAAAAAAATCATTAACTTGCCCAGCCTTGATTTGATTGAATAACGAGGGTATAGCCCCCTTCTTCAACGAAAACACTTTTTTCTGTTCAAATCCCTTTAAAATAAATTAACTTTAATACCAAATTCCTTTATTATAATATGATTAACCTATTCATTTTAACTCTTACTTCAACTACGTCTGATGGTATTGGATATGTACTACAAATATCTTCAGGTAAAAAATGTTCTAAACAGACATAACTTCAGGTCTTTTACCTGATTACTTATTGTACTACATATTACTGTTTCCCAAGATGATTTATTAGCATTTGTGACACTGAAAAGTGTCACTTTAATATTGCGATTTTGGCTGTTACACCCAGCAACTGAACACTTACACATCTCAAAAATAAATTAAGGCAACATTTAAAAAAAAAATAAAGTGTACTTTGTCAGTATAATATTGTTTATGGTGATGACTGATGAATTATCTTTATCTCTAGTATTCGAAATGTTAGGATGAAACATAATATACGACATGTAATAATATGTTGGTCAGTGATTTTTATAATATAAATGAAGGTTTATTTGGCGGGAATACAATATTTGGTTAATGGTTTATCATTGAAGTATAGATGGCGCCAGATTAGTTCATGTACGATTCCCCTTACTACACCTCTCTTGCGGACACTAAGCGGCCGGCGGTAAACGTCTCGTTTCCAGTCCAGTGTAGTAGTCCGTGGATTATACATATTATTAATTTTTAAATTGTTTTTATGATATCATCCGTTTCACGTTTGTCATTGTCATTTGTCGTACTAATGTCAAAATATAAATATGTATTGTGTAAATTATACATAAATTCTTACACCATTACAATATATTTTTAACCTAATGCTTACTACTGGCGTCTTTCCACATTCTTTCAAAAATACTATCATTCTCCCGTTACATAAACAGTGAAATACCTACAAATGATTGTACTAATTATTATCAACCAATAGCACTTACAATTACACTATCCAGTCTTAGAAAAGTGTATCAAAGATAGACTTTATAACTTCTTAGAAACATGCTTATTTATAAATTATAAATATTTATTTTCAAATAACCAATTTGGGTTCAGGAGAAACGAAGGTACCGGGAACAAGTCTAGTTTAGCGGCCACTCGAATTTTTCGATTTTTTTTTTTCGGAAACCTATGTATTTTAACAAGTTTAAAACGATAGTGTAAAAATAGATCTTTAGCAGAGTTTTTCTGGTTATGTTCTGTAGTATACAGTCGTTGCCAGATAAATTGAGACGGCGGCGGCGGCGCGACAACGGAAAACCAGTGGTTCTCCCGTATTTGAATATTATTACCGAAAATACATCAATAAACCAACAATTGTGACAAAAATTATTTTACGATATTAATTTAAAATAAAATATTCTGATAATAATCTTTTATTTATGAACAAAAAGTAGAAATTGTAAAATAATATTAATAATATAATAATAATAGAGAGTACAGAAAATTTTTTGTACAGAGCCGGGTTCGAACTGGTGACTGCGCGCGTCGTAGCCAACTGTGTGACCTTTGCACCACACTGCCAGCGACTAGTTTGGGCTACACTTACTGAAAAACGCCGCCGCCGCCGTCTCAATTTATCTGGCAACGACTGCACGACCCTGTCGATGGAGTTAGAGACGACACTTCTGTGGAGTCTGGAGACAAATCCGAAACAATTATTTTTTAGTTTTAAAATAAAATATAAAATATAAAAATTGGTTTTACTTTTTGACAGTGTAACCCGGTATCCTTGTATGGTTTTCAATGTAAAAAAAAAACAAAATAATATCCCTCGACTTGCTATGCAACACAACCTCAACTCTCAAGTAGGTCACAGGATAAGTTATGTTGTATAGTATGGGCAGTGATGTCTTGTTAGCGACACTCTCCGCTGCGCTCCTCGGCGCCGTCGCTCTGCTCCTCAAATCGAAAATATCCCTCGACTTGCTATGCCACACCACCTCAAGTAGGTCACAGGGTAAGTTATGTCGTATAGTATATTAGTATGTGCAGGATTACACGTTTTGCTCCTCGGTGCAGTCGCTCTGCTCCGCAAATCGAAGTCTAAACGAGTTTAGTAAATTTTGTAACCGTCAATTTCGACTTGGTAAGAAGGTTTACTGAGGTTCGGTTACTAAAAGGTTTATGATAAAAACGCGATAACAATTAAATACTAATTTATTCAAATTTAATAATTATTAAATATTAATTATACTTTTTAGTTTATTAATTATACATTTATACTTTACCTATAGCTATAATTAAACATTTTAAAATGGAAAATACTGCTTTCGATTTCATTGACTTTATAAAAGACAAAGAGGAATGCATTTAAATAAAAAACAGAGAAGTTTATTGCAAACTTTTGGACAAAGGTAAGTTATTTATTTCCCGATTATATTAATCATAAGATTAAAAATATATAAAACAAATAGATCATTGGTGGATTTACGGGGGGGGTCCATGGGGTCTGGACCCCCCCCCCCAAGACACTAATATATACATATATAATTAAATAATGCATACACAGAGTCTGACCCTGCAGTAGGTATACCGTATAACATAATAATATATGTATATATTTCAAATATAAGTAGGTTGATTATCAAGAATCTACTGAAATAATAGTATAATAAAATATTTTACAATCGTATTTTTGATAAAATCGTCCGTATCGTAACATTAATTCCCGATATTATTTTGTATTGCGATAATGCGATAGTGAGTTTATCTGCATATTTTTCCACTATAGAGGACAATATTATTATAACACTATTTCTGTAATTTTATACCTACTATTAAAATGTATAGATTAGTTGACCGCCGACAATTGACACTAACACTGACACGCTGTAATAACGTAATAGTCGATATACAGTAAATCATAAGTGAGTACAAACTTATTTTTCAATAAAATGTCGTCTAAAAACCAAACATCCATTAAAATTTTTTTTTCAAAACCTATTCAAACTTCAGTAATCAAACTAGTACCTTAAAAGAAAATGTATCAATTAAAAGACCGCTTTTACCTAATGATGTTACTGATATTAATACAAAAAAATCTATTGTATGATTTAGCAACTCCGTCTTCGTCCTTAACTCATAATAATTATGATATCAGTTTATTCTGCAACAAAATACTTTCACAAAATGAAATTGATGACATATTAAATAAAGTTTGGACACCAGAAATAAATTATAAATTTCCGATAACATCAATTACTTCTGGAAAAGACCAAAAAGTAAGAAATCTTAAATTTCAATATGCATGGTTAGTGCGATTTCCTTGGTTGTCGTATTCAGGAATACAAGATGGTGCATTTTGTAAATTTTGTGTAGCGTTTTCGAAATCTCATGGTGGACACAATTCTCAATTGTTAGGTAGTCTTGTCTAAAAAAAATTTAATAACTGGAAACATGCGGTTGAAATATTTACCAAACACTCATCTCTAGAATATCACCAAAAATGTTTTCTTGATGCTACTAATTTTTCAAACATTTTAAAAAATCCAAGAATATCAATTGAACAACAATTAGATACCGGGAGGGTTTAACAGATTACAGAAAATAGAAACAAAATTAAACCAATAATTGAAGCTATTACTTTGTAGTGGGCGTCAGATCATTTCTCTACGAAGGCATCGTGATTATGGTCGTTTAGTTATCACTAAATCTTATGACAACGACTTAAAAAATAATGAAGGAAACTTTTCAGAAATTCTTCGTTATAGAGCTCAAGGAAATTTAAATTTGAAAATGTGTTTAGAAAGTGATGGTACAATTAAATATACGAGTAAAACAAGTCAAAATTTTATTATTGAAGCCTGTAATTCAGTTTTACTCAAAAACATTGTAGCACGTGTAAATGTTGCAAAATGTTTCTCAATACTCGCTGACGAAACAGCCGATATATCGGGCGTGGAACAAATGTCTCTCTGTGTCACATATTAATTTTTTAGGACCCCCCCCCAGAAAAATTTTGAAAATCCGCCACTGAAATAGATATGTAGTGCTTAATATTTTAAATTATAACCTTCACTTAATTTACGCAGCCATTTCGAAGCACAGAGGTACATAAATTTGTATTTTTTCATGGTAAACAGAAAATGTATTGAATTTTTGATGGAGATGTGTTTTTGACATAAACTAAGATATATAACTTACCTATTTCATGGTTTTTGAGGATAGTTAGGCAGTATAGTAGAATTTTTTTACTATTTAAGTATGTATTTTAATATACCCTTGCCTTATCTTTTTTTGATACTTATAATAGCCATAATTTAACATTTAATCATATTTTATACTTGTGTTTAGATGGGAGAAATCATGAAATGTTCGTGAGTATCGAACATCTAAGAGAAATTGGGGCATTGACACAAGATGAAATATATCAAATTACCCAAATAGATACACTTGAAGATATAAATAGTGATTATGGTTTGTATTTTAATGGATTTAAATTTTTTATATTTTAGTATTAAATTATATTATTGGTTATATGTTTTTAATTTTAGATAAATCTGCAGGCGTGCAAATGGATGCCAATCAAGACGAATCTGTAGAAGATTCTTCTATTTGAAATGGTAAGAAATCAATGAATATGAAATAATAGAATAAAAATTGATATCAAAGAAGTATCTGAAATAATGTTACTAAATACCTACATAAAGCTAAAATATTTAGTTAGATAATAATATGTGTTTATTAACTTTTTTTATGTTTATTATTTAATATTTATCTAGTTCTAAATCTTGAAATTTTATTTTAAATCTATTCAAAGGGAAAATGCTTTTTAGTATTAGGTATAAGAACTAGGATATATTTAATTTATTTTTAAATTATTAAGCAGAGTTACTAGTTTCGTTCATGGAAAACTTGGACTTACCATTGATTTTTTTTCTTTGGTTACCAAATGAAATTCAGGGATAGTTATTTAACTAATTAAAAATACTGGAAAATTATTTATAAAATACTTCCTTTAAATAACATAATATATAATTAGCAGATTGTAATAATTATCACAAACATTGAATGCCACCATTGTTATTATAGTATTTTAATATTATATTATTATGTTTATGACAATTTATAATTTGTTCATATTTTGGCCATTTTAATCATGATATTTTTTTTAAAAAATTAGATACTTATTAGTTATTATAATTTATAAGTAGGGAAAACTACTACATTTATACAAAATTATAATTATAATAATTTTTAACAGAGCTTATATGGTCTAGCAAACGTCCTACATCAAAGGATAACGAGGGGACAGAGACCTTCATTTCAATTGTAATTAGTGAGGAAATACAAAAAAAAAATGGTCGACAAGAAAACTGTTAAAATAAAGTCTGGCAAATAGTTTATTCCAAAATAAAAGAAGCTGGATATGTAGTGTCAGATGACATAATAGATGGTGGAAACAAATGTTTCCATAAGTAAAGAAATTTGGAGAAATCCTATCAGAACCATAAAGCTAGATCATTGAAAACAGGCAATGGGTTTATGAAGGCCCCTGCTCATTATGAAATATTGCACTGCTTTATGGAAAGTAAACATAAAATTAATCCACCCTCAGTATTAGATACATTATTACCTAATACTAGTACAATATCTAAATTTATTTCAAATATCAATATTGAAACAGTATCATCTGTTTCATTGCCAGTCCCCAAAAATTCCCTATTTACCAACTTTTCTGATGTTGAAGATGAAGAGCCAAAATGTTTGTCACCCTCAACACTTCACAATCCTAAAACAACTCTAAAGCCTACTAATAAATCTAAATTACTTATTGAAACCATAAACAAACAACATTCAGAGATGATGATGATGCAGAGAGACCAACATTTGGAATTTATGAATGTTCTTAATGAACAAACTAAATATCGCATTCAGAGGGCTGGAATTTTTGAAACAATTGCTTAAAGTTTGAGCAAAGAACCAGCCGAAAAACGAAAATGCGTTGTGTGCTCATCCGAATCTGATTAGTTGTACATTCATAATTCATAATTCATCATTCATAATTAGTATTTTCGTTAATTAATTTACCAAAGTAAAATTATAAAGTAACAAAAATGTGAGACTGATTATTTGTTTAACTATTTTACTATGATTAATCAATATTTTTCTTTATTATTACTAAAGAGTATTCATTTATGTTTTAATTTTGTTGATTTTATTATTCCATTTTATTAGTATAACTGTATAAGTATTGCAAAGTAGCATTATTAGACTGATTATTTAATTAATTACTTACTATGAATAATCAGTATTTTTCTTTATTATTACTAAAAAGTATTAATTTATGTTATTATTTTATTGATTGTTGACGCGGCTACGGCGGTGTTCGTTTGCGGTAAGCCGGTCTTGTCATGTGGTGACCAATAGATAAAGACACAGAATGTTTTGTACGTACGAATTGTTTATTTTGACAACCAAAAAAGATAAAACAAAGACTGACGGCGGTGTGTTGCATATACGTTTCTGGAGTAACGTCTCTCGCCGGTGTCGATAAGTATTGGCGAGTGGTGACGTCTATCATCACAGACGGTTGGCGAATGACACCGAGGTCGCTGGCGGCCGGAACTCGTCCGGCACGACTTATCTTCTCGTCCCACCTGTGCCTTTGCAGGGCGGTGGGGAGTCGACCGTGTCGCGCCGTTGTCACCCGTGGTGGTGGTTGGTAAGAGAGCAGACCGGTCACTGCGGTACCTGTACTTTGTACCGGTTTGCCGTTGCGTACCGTGTCATTGTTATCTATGAGTATTAATTATGTAAAAAGAGTATAAAGTTCTGGTTTATTTGATTATAAATTGATAACATTGATTTAAAGTTCTAGTAATTTGGAGGTATCAATAAATTTAACAAATTATCTCTTTTAAAATTTCCTTGCTGTCTTTCAATATAATATTCTCTATTAACCACTTGCAGTGTTTGGATTTTTTGATAGTTTGTTAAAATTTCACTCATTGAATCGTTGTTTACCAAACAAAAGTTATGTAAAAAGCAACAAGTTAGGATTACTTTCGGAGCATTTTCAATCTTTGTTTTATTCAAATATAATAGTCTTCTCCAACGTCCCTTTAATAAGCCAAATTCACATGCAATTGCAACTCTAGTTGTTGCATGGAGGTAGTTGAATTTGGTTTTTTTGGCGAGTTATATTTCCATAATTTTTAAATAGAGTGATTAACTATTCTCGGTTAGGGTATGCTGTGTCTCCTAATAGATGATACTTATTATAAAATAGAGAACTTGGCCCATTATCGGTTACTTGTTTATATAGTTCTGAATTAACTAATACTCTTGCATCATGAATCCGGCCAGGAAATTCTACAGAAATGTTGGTAAATATTTTTTCCTCTGTGCAAACCGCTTGTAAAATCATATTTTTACCAAGCTTACGATTAGTATAACCATTGATTATAGAATAGATTCTATTCTATAATCAATGATTTTATGATATTATTGCTATTACAATAGTTTATTTTACTAATAATAAATTTGTATTTGTATTAACAATACAATAGGTTGAATTAATTTGTGCAGAAAACATTACATTTGAAAATGTCATTGAGTGTATAAAATATAATAATATACTTTAAAAGTTTCAAGCACCCAAGACAAATATTTTTAAATTACAGTGAAATAAGTAATAACTAACATCATTATTCTTCATTTAAATGGTATCTAATTTCGTCCAAATTTGAACTTAAAATGTCTATAAAAAACAATAATTTTTTTTTCTATAAATATCGATAAAAATGTCTGTTTGCTCATAACTCAGAAATCATAATGCTTGAAAATGCCAATATTGCCATAGTTAAAAATGTATAAAATGTTCAGTTTGTATAACTAAGGATTAAACATTTTATACATTTTAAAACAATTTGCAAAAGTCCGATGCTTTGATGATATTTGGTCAAAATTTGTATTTAAAAAACTTATATTTATAATGCTTAAAAAAAATTGTGCTTATGTATTTTTATAATTTTTAAGCTGTTATTGTCACAGCTTATGAGGAATCTTATAACACATTTTCAAACTTTTGACCCAACAAACACTTTTTTATCGATATTTATGTTAAACTTTCATTGATATTTATTCTACTCGGTTCGACACTATAAGCATAGAAATAACAACGCACTTACAACTGACATTAATTTAATAACTTTATTTAATAAACAGTCTCAATCGCAAATATCACATCAACCGAACAACCGCACAGACAACGTCTCGCGCACAACTAACTAACTTAAGCCGGCCTGTCACAATACAGACCATTTGACTACAGGACAGCAGTTTAGCCAACCTTGGGAGTTAACATTTATAGGAAAAAACCAAAAAAAAAAAAATCAAAAATTGCTCATGCTTATAATTAGCTTAAAAAGTATTTTTAAAACTTTATGGTGTTTAGAAAATGATAATTCCAACATTCGGTGAACGTTTCAAGTGTCACACTCTACAGTTAGAGCAAGTACACCTGGCGAGCATAGGCGGTATTACGGGAGCGGCAGAGTATGCAACTGCCCCTCCTGTGGACCGTACCTTATTATTGTATCTTATAATAATTCCTTGAATTATCGATTTCCTAACTCTAAAAAAATAGATTTTTATAGTGTTTTCAATACGAAATTTAATGTTTTAAAATATCTGTGAATGATAGCGTATGCTAATAAAGTAAAATATATTAAATATAGTTAAAAGTATTTTCTGGCCCCCCCTGCCAAGAGGGTCTAGTACCGCCTATGCTGGCGAGAGTTTGACGCGTGAAGTCACACGTAGACACGTTTAATTTTTGAGTAGGCGAGTAGCATACACATGGTGAGCCAACGAGTAAACCAGCTTTGATGTGCGTTTTTTAATTGAGCTAAAAATGTTGTATCTGCCATTTAGCTTGTAAACGCGTTTCCACGCGAGCTCACAACATGCATTGACCTGTCATAAGATGTTCACATAAACGACGTTTTTTTGTGGCGTTGGACGTTTTAACCTTTTAAGCTCGAATTTCATTGTGCAATGACGTATTTTCTAAAAATGCAAGAAGCATCGTTTGACACAGAATTATATATTGACGAAATAGAAAAACGGAATGCAATATGGGACATGACATCCCTAGAATATTCGAACAAAATTTTAAAGAGCACGATGTTGTGCAGCTAATGATAATGACGATAAAAAAAGTCATTGGTATGTTATGCTACTTAAATATTATACTTTTAAATAAAGTAATAACAAATACAAATAATAATATTAACAATACTGAATATATAATAATATTAAAATTAAACATTACAGTAGGCATCTACCAGTAGGACTCTACCAAATATCAAACATACAGCTTATATAAAAACAATCACTATGAAAAATATTTTTTCAGCATTTGAAGCCTATAGTCTAAACTTTAAACCCTTATAGTTCAGATATTTTCCCAGGAAATATGTATAAGTATACCAAGTTTGAAAACTGACAATATTTTGATAAATTGAAATAATAGATACTGTCATATGGATATTGATTATATCTTTTTAGTTTTTTATGTATCAGACGTTCGATAATAAGGTTGATATTGTAAGGCGAACACATTGCAGCTCTCATAGAGAAAGAATTAGTTCATGTCGGCAACAATAAGCATTTTTCTTACACATTTAGGTATTATATTTATGATTTACAAATGTTTTAATTTATACTTGTTTTTTTTGGTAGGAAGATCAGAAGGAATCAATCAGGAAAACAAATTTGTATGAATTAATTCATAGGACAGGGGCCTGAGACATTTACAGCTTTATGCAGAGTATTAGAAGAAACAAATAACATAAGAGCTTGCAACATTTTAACATCATCCAAAACAAGGTTTGTACCCCTAATTATTTACCTATATTGAAAATGAATTTGCTTTTTTAATTGATTAATTAATTTTTAATTTTACATTTTGAGTGAAGTGTATTGGTTTTAGTGTTTTACAACAATATTTTTTAAAAATTGAGTATTGATTGTCTTCTGGAGCATACTTAAGCATACTGTACCAACATATTTTCTCATTAACCATGGAATATTTTTTTTTTAAATGTGAAAAAAGTCTGGTCCAATCAATACTTTTTAAACATTATTCCTAAGATCCAGTATTCTATTGTTTCCGTTTATTAATCTATTCAAATTTAATATCAAAATAACACTAATGGGTACATTAAACTTAAGAGTTAGGAAAGTCTCATAAACTATTACAAATCTGATTATATAGATCTATATTCTTATTGTTATTACTATTATTTTAAAAAAAAAATTTAATTATAATAGTAAATATTTTAAATAAATTTAATAAATTGAAAAATAATCATACATTTGTAAATAATTTGTGAATAATCATGTTCAGTGTTGCCGCACATATACTTTTGGTTGTTTTCAATTGAACTGCTCTGAATTTGTTTTTAAATAACAGTGTAAATTTCCTACTTCTGAGTACATACTGTTATACTTTTACTAAACACAGGAATACCATTAAGTTATTTATATATAATTAATAAAACCTATTTCACAGTCATTTAAAGGGTAGGTAGGCCAATAAAACTATTTGAACTGCCAGTTTCAATTTAAAAACCTAAAATAATGTTTGGAATGTGATGTGCAAAGTATGGTATTCATTTAGCGTAAAATACTTATTATTTCAAAAACAATTAATGTTTTTATTTAATTATAATGTAATAGCTGTAATAGGTATTATAGTACATTTATATGTATATTATTTCTACCCTACTCATAATTTCAACATCTAAAATATTATTTATTTATTTAATAAATGCATTTCAAAAAACAAGGTTTTAAAACATGTTTTAAGAATGTTTATTATTTAAGATAATTATATTCATTGTAAATTGCATTTATGTTAGAAGTTTTTTAAAAAATAATATAGTACAGAGTAGTAAAGTCAACCACTTAATATGCATTAGGGTTTATTATAGTTTTTAAACTTTCATAATATTAACTATTAATTTACAATTTGTTAACATTTTTCAGTGAGGAAGAGAAACAACAATTAAGTTCAATTGAACTATTATTGGACACAATATTTAAAAAACCCATCTTAGAACATGATGACTCATATTATGTAAAAATGTATCCTAAACGCAAACAATTTGACAAATATGAAGATAATTTACAATTTGGTGTATGTTTATTTTAACAATTATAACACTGCATTGAATATTCATTTTTACAGGTTTATCCAATGTGATAAAATCCTAAGGGCCATGCATTGATTTTAATTGATTCATAATATAAATGTTTCATTTATAATAATAAAAAAGGATTAGATGTTGACACGGAAAACGTATATAAATTATTTAATGGCCTTGGATTTATTGTTCACTTAAAAGCAGATTTAACTAAAAAATTAAATAAGCAAATATTTATTAATATAAAGCAGACAAAGAAATTCCTTGCAAAATATTAACTTTTAAATTATTTTTTGTTTGTAGGAAATTAAAAATGTTATTGATGCATTCATTAATAATATATGCCATAGTGAAAAAGCTAATTCCATAGTAGATTTTATATTATGTCACCGTGAAGCTAAAAAAGATTCAACCAGATCATCAGATTTATTATATACCTACTAACAAGATAATTGATCAATTCATACAAAAAAAAATATTTATAAACATACCTAAGTTATTTTTTATTGATGCGTGTCGGTAAGGTATAAATATTGTTTTTGATTGTTGATGCAAACTATAAATACTTTTATTTATTTAAGAGGAAAAAATAATAATTTTGGATGGCAATACTGCAATGGTGAAAATATTTATTTTCAAAATGATGGTGCTGATATGTTACCAATTGGAACAATTTCCAACCAACGTTGTGAAGATGTATTTATAACATCTGCCACTGTTCCTGGTAAATCATAATTATTAAAAACACAATTAAAATAATATAATGACTAATTAATATAATTTACTTACCCTCTTATCAATAGTTTATTAAATAGTATAAATTGTTTTTCTAGGGTATAATACAAAACGTGATCCGATAGATGGGTCATGGTTTGTACAAAAATTGTGTCAAGTAATTAGTGAAAATGCCTATAATACTGAATTGACTTCAATGATGTGATTGATGAATAATACATTTAAACTTAAAAAATTATTCATACCATTATTATCATAACAATAGAAAATTGTTTTATTCATATCCTTAGGTGGACGTTGAATTAGAAACACTGAGCAGTGTTGAACATGGGTTTCGGGTGCGGTGGCCAACTTCCTCGAGGCACAGAATCCGGATTCTGGTTTGTGGCCCACCTTAGGAAGACCCGCCATCTGGTACGCTAGACAGTTGTCCTCGGCTTCATTGCAGTCCTTTATTGAATGGTTCTTATCCCCTCACCTCCAACAGGCTCCTGTCCTGTCAGGGGCTGTGCAACTCCTTGAGTTGTGACCAAAAGCCTAACACCTGAAGCACCTATTAGGGGGGGAGTGTCCTAGGACGGACACTGCACATGGTCCACCCGACCGGACTCCTGGTGAACTGCGTGGCAGCATGTCTTTTGCGGTCGCGATTTACTGCCCGGAGCGAGTTGGCCAGATCCGAATGTCACAGATCAGCTCAGCCCTGAACACAGGTCGTCCTAAACACGGTCGTCCTAACCGGGGATTGACCGAAGCCCTCTAGGACCTCGTCTATGGATAACGCAGCGTCTAGATCAAGAATCTTTACATTGACCTGGACGCCTGGAGCACTTTTCCAACAGAGTCCCCGAGCTTACTGCTAATGGCCGAAGTCTTAGCCGATAGTCTTAGCCGCTGTGGTGGATTTCGCCCCCTTGGCCAACTTCATAAGCAAGTAGCCATCCCGATTTTCGCTCATAGTCACGTTCACGCCGATGTCTGCCATTGAATGGCCGCAGGAGCGTACTGTACGAACGGTGTCGGAGTATGACCTCCCTTCGCCTGACCTGATTAAGATGGCTGGGGGCTTCTTTGAGTACAAACATCCAGACTTAGGAGCATCGCTGGTTTTAGGCGGGCGTGACTCCGTCGTGCCGGTTTTAAGCGGCCTAGGAGGTTTCCTGACAACCTCCGACCAATTCTCGGCCTCGGTGCCCATGGTGGATTCCGCCTTGGTATCTGGGACTTAACGGCTGTGCTGAGTTCCACCGTTTGAGGTTTTCCGTGCACTTTTCTGCCTGTTAGTTGCCTTCACCTCTATGATGGTGTCGCTGTCCCGCCAACTTGGGGTTAATATCGAGTCAGCCATGGCTGGCTTACCGATGGACTTGGATATCCCATCGTTCAATTTCTTCGGGATAGATGACTATATGGGGGGAGGGGACAGCTTCACTGTCTTGCTGATAAGGCCGTTCAGGGTTTTTAACAGATCTAAGAGGAGGTCGGCGATGTGGGACATGCCAGGGGTATTCCTCTCAGCTAGGTCCGTCCTTGCTGTGTAGGTTGCAGATTTCAAAGCTGATCGCATGTAGTTCATGCCCGCTTCGAGCTCGCCCAGTCCGGGATACTCCTCCCGGTCCGACTATGAGGCGGCCTTTCTCTTTGACTGGGAATTTACGAAGCTCCTCGTAGGTGTGGTATCTCCAGTGGAGAGTTAGTCCATACCTGGTTCATAAAAAGTTCATACCTTGATCGTGGACAGTGCTTCCTTGGGTTCGGTGTTCATGAAGCCGTGGCCTTGGGGGGGGGGGGTGCCCCGAGGTTCTGTGACTCTTCCGACCACCACCCTGGTGGGGGGGGGGTTGACCCTCTTCTCGGACTTTACCGAATCCGATGAGATTTGGTGGGTTGGGACCTTGGGGGGTCACTAATACACTTGCCGAGTTTTGGAGCAATTAGACCAGAGGTTTCCAAAATCCCTTGGTGAGGGTTTTTGACTCCTAACCTAACCCTTGGTGAAGGAACGGGTTCTCTAGCACCAGAGGTGCTTGAGATAAACTTAACCGAAAAAAAGAAGTTGTAGGGGGCGGTGACTTTCAGTATGTAGTGGTGGGCGTCCGCTATCTAACTGCTTTTCCCTTCCCCCGTGCTCTGCCGAAGGTTTCCCGCAAAGGTTAGCAGCAGGCACGTGTGTGAGGATAAGTAATATAACCTATAATAGTTACTACTCACCAAGTCGTCCGGACCGTGTTAGATATATGGATACCGAATAACCATCCTAAAGGGGGGAGTTTTTATGGGGTCGACTCAAAAGCGACACCGACCCCTACACATACTTAGTTACATCTTTAAGCAGAAAAATCACTAGATAATATTCTTATGCAGGACTGGCTGAGCTGGATCCGTGAGTCACCGTTTTAAAAGGTACCTATAGTAGCAATGAGTTCAGGAGCGTTGAGTATATAAAACCATATAGAACCATTGAGTATATAAAATATAAAATATAAATCTACTGTATTGAGTCGAAAGATAAGAATAAGAATATTTAAAAAATGTCATATATTAGTATAATCATGAGTATATGGATGTATTAGATGGATGTTTAACTAAGAAATGTAATTTAAAAATTTGTTTTGTACACGTAACAGTCGTATTTTATTGTTCTTTGGCTAAGTAAGGTTGCCAGACTATAATGATTACTGATCCGTACTCAAGTAGAGACCGGACAAGGGCAAAATGCCGAAACACAAGGTACAGAGGCATCTAACAGACTTAAATAGTTTAGTGTTTCGTATGATAAATCCAAGAATTTTGAGGGCTCTATTTACAATTATATCAATGTGAAAACTAAAACAGAGATTCGACAAGTAGGTAGTTAAAATCAATTATTTTTGTTTCATAGTGTATTATTTTAAATTTGAATAGAAATGATAATAATAAAAGGAAATAAGGAATTTTACTCCCGTATATCAATATATAAACTACAACGTACTTCGTAAACTACTTAAATAGTTATTAATCTTCAAAATCAATATTTTTTGGTGTGGTTGTATAGTATGATTAAAGCCAAATATAGTATGGTATGTAGTACATAGGTATTTCAATATGTTCACTATACTCGGTAATTAGACTTACTTTATGTTGCGTGAAGTTAGACCCCCCCCCACATTGTCGGATCTACGTTAAACCTTTATCAATATTTTGGAACTTATTTGCAACTAATTAGAACCTAGATTATTAAATTTGGAACATCATACTTTTCCCAGTAAAAATGTTTTTCGATTGGGGGTGTATACCTCACATTATCATATCAACCTCGAATCTTGTCCAATATTTTGCAACTAATTTGCAACGCTAGTTTAGAAAATTACATTTGACCCATTCTCTGAAAAATCAGATTTTTTTATTGGCGTGTTAATTTCACGCAGCACCCCCACGTTGAGCCACATACGTCAACATCGCGTCCTGTGGCCTGTTCTATTTGGGAAATTGTATATTCCGCCCGAAGTGAACAGGTAAAAATAAGGTGTATGGTAAATTCAGCCCGGGAAATTATCCAGGTAAAAAAGATACATGTAAATTCTAAAAAATATACAGACACAAAAATAAATTTGTTAATTGTGACCGGAAAAAAAAATTATTGTCTATAAAAAATTATAACTATAATATATTTTTTTGATTTTTTGGTTACACTATAAGCTACTTATATAAAACCTTGTTTTAAATTTTCAATCCTTAGTTATAAAAACTGAACATTTTATACATTTTTAACTACAAAACGATTTGTTTAATGATGAATTTCGGTAAAAACAAAGGTGGGCATTAACTAGTTAAAAAGTTAAAATTAAGTTAAAAAGTTAATTTTTTTTTAACTTTTTAACTTATCTAGTTAGTTTGTTTTACAATCAACTTATGAACTTAACTAGTTTAATTTACAGTTGAAATAACTTAGCTTTTCTCAGTTGATTTTAAAAAAAAACCAATAAGTTAAAAACATTTTAAAATTTTTCGTTTATACGTAAATATTACTATAATAGTAATATTTACGTATAAACGAAATATTATCTGATATTATCAGTATAAAAATAAAAATAAAACTTAAATTGGAAAGAAAATTCTAAAAATAACTTGATGAAAACTAAATTATCGTTTAAAGTATATAGTTATAGTTGTGTATAATATATACATGATAATATTATGCCGGTCTATACTTGTAGACAATACTATGAATTATAGTGCGCTTGTATCGACCAGTCCCTAACGTTGTTTGTAAATCGTTATCGTACTTTATCATAATCGTCATTCGTTTACCTACCATGTGTGGTATTTATTTATATATATTATAGGAATTATGTTGTAAATTACATATTATGCGAGTTGCAATAATATTTTTAATAAAATTAATAATTTTAAATTACAAATTGACAATTGTTATGTTTTGATGTTTTATAACTTATATATATGAAGGTCATGTACTCAACTTCACGTATTATGACATTCAATTGCTATACGATACAAAAAAATGTATTTGTTTAATTATTAATTTGAGATGAGCATAGTTTAAATTAATAAATAATAGAAAAGTAAAAGGGTATACAGTGTACATCATGATAAAAGTTCAATTTGAGAACTTTTATCATGATGTACACTGTATACCCTTTTACAATTGTTTTTATAATTTATAAATTAGAAAATAGGAAGACACATTCACTCTTTATTTGATTAACATAATAATTTTAAAAAAATAGATCAACTTTTTTTAAACTGAGTTAAGTTAATTTTTTTTTCTATATTAACTTTTAACTTATCGAGTTAAATTCATAATTTGTTAACTGTTAACTTTTAACTTATCGATTGTGTGTCCTCTTAACTTAACTTAACTTGAGTTAATTATTTTCATCAACTTGCCCACCTTTGGGTAAAAATTTGAAGTGCTTATAAGAAAAAATTGGCAAAATATATTTTTATTATTTTTGGTGTATTTTTTAAACAACTTATTAAGAATCTTGTATTAAATTTTCAAGCTTTTTGACCTGGCAAACATTTTTAAAATTTCTTAGGCTTATAATTAGCTCAAAAATTAACAGAATATTTTAAAAATTTTTTGGTATATATAAATTGGTAATCTGAACATTTGGTGAAATGTTTAAATGTCTACGGTAATTTCTTTTTGGATTACATTAAAATAAGAAAATCGTTCCCGGAGAAAACTGGTGAATATCCCATGTCTAATTTCAAACGCTCATAAAAAATTTGTTTGAAGTCCTTGACGAAAATACATCAAAGAATATTTAATTAACATCATCTGATTATCTGATAAATATCAATTATGAAATATGCCCCATTAACCTCGGTCAACGTTAATAAGTTATCCTCGAGTCGATTTTGAGACCTAAATGCCGTACCTACATTTAAATTAAAAAAATCTCCAAATGTAGGTACGTTGTAAACAATTGTTTCCAAGAAGACAACAATATGAAGATGATTAGATGAATGATTACAATTTAAAAATGAATATAAATATATAATAAACCTATAATATGGCTATATCTACAACAGGTATTTTTGTATATGACCATTGATTAAAAATTAATGTAAAATACAGGATTTTTGTTAAATCTTTCATGTTTTTTAATACATATTTTGGCAATAATGTGAACATAAATATTTACATATTTTGACTTTTTATTACATAAAAATCCATGTTCTAGTCATTACATCATAATTCATAGTATAAGAAATAAGAATAATCACCTAGCAAGGACATTTTTATACAAATTATAGAATACTATGGTTTTGGTCCAGTTAATTTTTTCTGTACACTGGTAAAAAACATATAAAAATCTATAAGTTCATAATGTTTACTTATTAATACTATGTAGGTACCTACTGATTAATTTGATAGACATTGTCAAATATGTATCTATATTAAATATGAAAATCATAGAACATCAAGGAACATTATAATCACTCAGTAAAATGTCCATAGGCGCCGAGTGCATAGTTGCTCCGAGGCCACAGCCCACAAAGAAAAGATTGATCCAGGGTTTAGCCTCCAAAGAAGAAACTGATTTTATATATAGGGTCAACCTATAATTAAAAAAATTAGTAATTTAAAAAAGAAATTTAAATTTAAAAATGTATTTGATTAATATTATAATTATTGTTAAGTATTTTAATAATTAAAAAATTTAAAATTGAATAGATTAAAAAATCAACTCTTATATTATATCAATTTTATATTAAATCTAACTAAACAATAGTTACTGAAGAGTACCAAATGTTTATTTATAATAATAGACATAATAGTTATATTAAGTAGGTTTACAATAATCTAGCTGTCCCACCTGGCAACCCGTAACAAAGATTTGTTTTTTTTTATAAATATATTTGTAAATAAATGTATTGGAAATATTTCTACTAGGTAATCATAATAGTAAAATAATAAATTATAAGTAACTAATGGCAACCATATAAATAAACAAAAACATTTTTTTTTTCCTGAGCTCAAAACCAAGTTTATATTTTAACTACCTTTTAATTATTTAAGAGGAAAAAAACATACACTATAAACATCCTCCATATTGTGTCAAGGAATCTATTGATATAACTTTGATCGAAAATGGTCTATTATTTTTGAGTATATACTATATAGATAACAAACCTACAAACATCCATTTTTAAAGAATATATTATATAAAGATAACAATACTCGTCAGTCGTCCAAACTAATGTTAAAATTACTGCTTGTATAAAAATGTTAACTTTAGATTCTGAACGGAGCAATGAAATTTCAAATTTTCCAATTTTTAATTTTAAAATTTAAGCTCTATTAATAAATATAACATTTTTGATTTTTTCTCTATTATACCTATAAAAAATAACATTTTTAATACCAAGTGCCAAATGTAATGATCAATTACCAAATAAAAACTTGAAGTTCAAATTTTGAATACATTTATCAATATCATGACTATTTTAATATTTATTTATATAAAATACGGGACAAGCCCAATTACATTGATTTTATTAATAATAATTACAAGAAAATTGCAACAATTTAAGAATGAACAGACAAAAATTACAATAAGCTTTA
Organism: Neotoxoptera formosana; assembly: GCA_022818045.1. Lineage (NCBI taxonomy): Eukaryota > Metazoa > Arthropoda > Insecta > Hemiptera > Aphididae > Neotoxoptera > Neotoxoptera formosana. Next base: position 18,310,053 of record CM040630.1, on the reverse strand, counting down.
AGGAATTGGTCCTAATTGGCCATTTTTATCATGCGTACAATAGGGAGATAAGTTAAATAATTACAGAGACTAAAAGGAATACGGAATGAGAAATAGTATCTGGAACAAAAATTAATAACTCTGAAATTAACTTTAGATAGGAGGGCATCAACTTCACCATTAATAAGTTTAGAAAGAAACCTATTAATTTGTAGTTGAAAGTTTTTAAAATAGTCAAAACAATAATGATCGAGTTGTAACACTAAATAAAATACTAATACTAACAAAATCGTCTATGTTTTACAAAAATAAAAAATAAAATTTATAGTTTGATAAATTTAAATAAATAACTGTTTCTTTTAATGAGAATAACAAATAGATCATGAATCTCAAAATATCAATATTGAAAAATTAGTTTCAGTAAACAATGTCAACTTTTACATTAATTTAATTTTACTACTTATTACAGTAGGTAGGTATTACATATTAATAAATAACTAAAATTACCAAGACAAAAAATAAAAATATGTAAAAAAAAATTAATCAAAATAGAATTAGCATACATATAAAATATTTATAATTTAATAGGTAATGAATTAAAATTTTCATTCGATAATCTTTTCTTTTTTTTTATCTCTCTATTTATTTGAGTGTGTGAAGAGTCCCGCGGCTTTGAACACGTTGAATCACTCTGATCTTTAACATACAAAGTAAAAACAAATGATTATCAAACAATAGATAAAACAGTAAGAAATTTAACAAAATTAATAAGGTCGCCGAATAACTAATAATCTAAAACCAGTCCAGTTTTAAGCAACTATTATAGCATTAAAACTACTAGTCTTTACCAAAATTATACTAAAAAAATGATAATACACCAAAGACTGGACAGTAATATGCATTTTAATTTTGTTAGTTTAAATTTAGGTTAATTTAAATATTTAAAGTTATTTTTGCTTTATTTTCAAGCCCTAGTTTCGATAAATAATATATATTTAATTGCATAACATCATTATTATCAGCCATGTAATAAAAAGCAAGAATTTAATGTAGTTTAACTTCCAAAATATCATCATTTGATGACGAATCAAACAACTAATAAGGGGTAAAAATTCAAGTTTTTCCTTAAAATTTTTTTCAAAAACTTGTCAGGTAAATTGTTTTTTAAAGTATAGAAAGCGTATTGTATTTTGAAATTTCAAGGAAAGAAAACTAAAACCTAAATGTCTAATAGGTACATAAAAAAAACCAACAAATTAATTTTTAATTATAGTAGAGGAGTTTAAGGACTTTTCCAATTCCTTTTAATAAAAAAAGAAAATACACTAATTATTTATTTCCAAACGCATATTACATCATATTATATTTAAATAGATCTCCCAAACCGCCAAACACATTAGTAGGTACATTACAATATTAAAAAAAAATCATTAAATCAAACACAATATATACTATTTTTGCAAACGCATTGACATTTTTACAAATTTGCTCAAGAGCGAACTGTCTGTAAAACTTTACTCACTGTTCAGTACTCTGTCCCCTTGTCGGTCTTTTGGCTGTTTGTGAAACAGAATCTCATTACTACTATCTGCATGTAAAGAACCACCTGAAGAATTTAAACTTTTTTTCTGAAGTTTGAGACAATTATATTTGATTATTTGGTACACTTGCTTGTTATCAATTATTGGTCGTGGGATGTCTTCAATTTTCTGAAAAAATAATAATCGTATTATTCGTATTTCATATAAGTAATTGAAATAAATTCTCGGTATAAGAAATACCCTAATCAAAATTCGCTGGTAAAAAAGTAACTCAGAGTCTCCTGTTAACATTTAATTGTGTGTATTTTAAAATTAACACAATGAAAAAAAATCCTGATTTTCTAACACAAATATGTCAAAACATAAGAAAAAATATTTTTTTAATTGGTTCATAATCATTTACAATTTTTTTTATTAAGTCGAAATGTTTGTAAAGTAATAATAATTTATTTTCACATATTATCAATATTACATTACACAAAATTGATTATTAAAAGTATTTTTTTTTTTTATTTATCTTAAATCATAATATCTATTACCCATATTTAATTAAAAATATTTGTAAAATTGTTAAAATTATATGTAGTAAGTATGTTACCTACTATATAACCTATGAAAAATGTTCTCTTCTTTTAGATAAAAAAAAAAATTAACAAAATCTGATTATTCCACAGTGCTTAAGAGTGTTTCTTGTAAGACGTATTTTTGTATTTAAAACGCACCGGCTCCCCTTAAATGGGTTTCGTTACTCTCGTTTTTAAGGAGTTGAATTTTGTCTATTTCCATAGTGAGTGCGTGTATGTCGTGTATTTGTGTTTGTAGTAAATTATCATTAGTGTGATACAATTAAAGGAAACGAACATTTTAGCACGCGCAAGCACAAGTCAAAAACGTACCGTCACGCGTCACGAATCCCTTAAATATTATTTACAATGTACTGCCGTCTGCCTCAGCTCATTTGCTTCATTGGCCTATATTACGAATACGATACTGTCTGTTGAAGAAAATCATTAATAATTGCGGAAGTTAACCAGGCTCTTGCGCGTATGGGTAAAATCGTGTTATCTGCGGACTTCTATCTGCCACGATCCGTCGCCTCGTTTCCCGGTCTGAAATTAGTATCCGACTTGTCGTCGTGCCGTATCTACCTACGACGCCTTTGTCGTCGTCTGTACCTTGTCTGGTCCACTGTAGACTGTAGTAGTGCCACGACATCTAGTGCCACGACATCTGCAATTTTCACTTGTGCGTTCCTTTCTTGCTGAACTTATTTTGTATATTCACCGGTTCCGCAGTTGGTTCCGCTCGCTGAGCCATTGCTCGGCTGTTGTTCGTTGAGCCGCCGACGTAGTTAACCTTTCGTTGTGTCGTGCGTGTCTACTCGTCGTTCCTGTAACAACACTACGGACATTAACTTTCGTCGTGCCGCCGTCGCCGCTGGTCTTATTACTGCCATAGTTAACGGTGGTATAAATAAATGTTGGTTGTCAATATATACACTTCATTGAACTATATTGCCGCTTTTGTACCTGTCAACGCCATCACCGCAGATAACATATTGTCCTATCGTCATCAAAGCCGCCGCACAGTGGTCTGTATTGTAAATTAGCTTGCCAAAACCTATTTTTAAAAGTACGTTTATTGTATTGTTTGATATCAAATTATTAAAACTGATTACCTAATTGAACAATATTTCATATTATGAGAAACTTTTATATCTTATCAAGCCAATAAAATTACGATTAGGGAACAGAAATGTCGATCAACGAGGCCATATCACGCATTATTTTGTCTTTCACGTTTAACGATCTGTGCGGTTTGCATGTACTTAAGTTATAATTTTTTTTTTTGAAACCTAAAGTATGAACATTTTTGCAGAAGTTAAGTGTATTAATAATATTATTTTTATGTTTTTTATGATGTAGTTGATACAACGATGTTTTATTTATTATGGTTAATTGTTATTATTAGAACTTAAAAAGGTATCACTAATAAATTACTAATTATTACTGTTACAAAACTATTCTATAATATTCTACATACTCTTGGGTGTTTAACCTAATATAATTTTTTTGAGTATACTTGCGTATTAATTTGGCATCATTTTTTCAAATGTGTAATATCTTGTTAGAAAATTTAGGAAAAAAAGCCTTTTCAATAACAATATTTTATTTTTAATTATTTTATTTTAGAGAGTTGTATTTGTGATTTTAGAAATTAGAATTTTACTTATAATGATTTATTTAATTTATTTCGAGGAAACGGACCACTAAATCCTCAGTCCAAACAGTCTAGAGAATTTTTGTTTAAAAAGTTATGTGAGAAGTATGATGGGAAAAATTGGTTGCTTGAGTACACAAATAACATAAATGCTAGCTTAAATAGTTATACGATAGTTTTATCACGAAAATGGATACAATGTAATAGAAATATTCACATTTTTTATAAAAATAACAGTGCATGGCTAAAAACAAGTACTGAGGTACTCAGAAAATTATGTAACTACATCAATTTTTACTCAATTTGAATAATTGTTTTTTTTTCTTAAATGAAATAAAAAAATAAGGGAAATAAAATAGGTGTTTCAAATTTTTCAAAAAAATGTAATTCGCAATAAAAAAATTTTTTTTTTAATTTTTGATTTTTAAAAAAATATATATTTTCAAATTGAGCTTTTTACACAAATTATTTAAAAAAAAATCGCATTTAAAAATATTGATTTACTGATGAGATTTTATGTAAGCTAGTTTACGTTTCAGACCACGCTGTGCGCCGCCCGCCGCTACCGGTCTGATATCTCCAGCACGGTCGTATAAATATATATATTTGTTAGCGTGATAACGCATTATTATTATTATTTTTCACAAAAATTATCTACATCTATATATGTATATATCATTATACCTGTTATATTAAAAGCCGTAACGCTCTTATATTATTATATAAATAATTCGTTATTATTTGTCACACACACTTTCCCTACAAATTGTTAATAGACGCAAGTCGTCAAGCTAACCGCCTCCCCGGTAGGAGTTTGACGGCGCAACACTGTCTATTTGATAATATTTTATTTCATTTTGTATGTACCAAATTTTTTAGCGCATACAACCAGTATTGGAATTCAAAGACGAGCACCACACCAGTTCATCATGTGGCCAAGACACACACTAGTGACAGTGTTGAGCAATTAATTAGTTATCTAGATACATTTTTATCTTATTATGCTCAACACTGCCTACTGGACGTTTTATTATTCGCATCCATACGATCTCATGGAACAGCGATACGATTATTAGTACAATTTTAAATCTTACCTTAATGACATTGTGGTATCCCTCCAACGATGAAATCTCCACGGTACTGCTACTAATTGCTTCTAAAAATTTGTCTGGTTTATAAATTGCAATTCCTTTGAGGGCTACAAAACATTTAATATTAAAAAAACTGTGCATTTCCAACCGAAGAACGTTATAAAAGCATAGTCTATTCGTTTTTTACGAACGGACATAAATTATATAAGTAATATATTATACTCACATTCGATTAATTGACGCAGTGTACCGTCAAACTCGACTTTTAATTCAATATTTGCATTAACTGATTTAAATCTACCCATGTCCACCACGAAACTTTTTCTGACATTCAACAGTTGATTGTTGGCCAAACTAAAACAAATGTCATGTGTATTATTAACCCGTAAAATACGGAAGTTATTTACAGCCAAAAGAATGTGATAGTAGGTATATTACCTAGGTGACAACATTTCTAGGTAAATAATCGAGTGCTATAATTTTTTGACAAAAAATTAAAATATAATTTAATGCATTCTTATACAAAAAAAAGTCATAATTGGCCACTTGGTCAACAAATTACTTAAATATCAATTATTTTGTTTTTATTTTTGTCTAAAATTATCAATATTTTATCAATTGTATAACTAAAAACCTTGGGTTATCCGATAGCATTTTTGAAAACATATTTTAACTATCGCCAAGATGTTTACTTGAAATTGACTTTCTTACATTTTTTAATATTAATTAGTTTACACCATATTATTTATATTTTAAGACTTTCATGATAAAGAATTAAAAATTTAAATTTTGAGGTAATAAAGATTCAATTTTAAAAAAATGAAAATATAATTTTCAATTAAACTTCATCGCCAATTCAAATATGTTTTATGAACTTTTATTTGATAACTAGGATAGTTGGAACAATTGGCATATACGATAGATCTATTTTGTAAAAAATTCAGGTGGAACGAATTTCTTTGGGGGGATTCGACCTGGCCGTGTTTTTTTACCAAACTAGACATATCTTTTGCCTACTGTATTCACTGTCCTAGTACTTAGAAAAATAAATCCGAAAACATGTTTGAACTCAACATGAAGTTAACCTTAAAACGACTTTTTCACTTTTAAAAATGTATCACTTAAACGTTTTAGTTTTAAATTTTGAATTATAAAAAATTTAAAATATTAGTAGTCGTTTTCAAGTAAACTTTATGACATATTCAAATATGTTTTCAGCATTTGTTTCCGATTGCTAGGATAGTACAATTGTCAAAATATTGATACTTTTAGACAAATAAAAAATAGTAAAAGTTTATAATGTTCGTCAAGCTTTAGACGTTTGTGTGTTTGTCTGCGTTTTTGACTTGTCCTTGAGCGTGTGCAAGTGTTCGCTTCCTTTAAGAGGATGTCGTACCTGCATGTATTGTCTCCGTCTTACACAAGTACGACACAGTGAATTTTCGTTCATCAGTTTCAATAGTGTGCTGTTAATTTTGATATAAGAGTAAATTGACCTATTATAAAATGTAAAGGTAAGATTATTATCGAGGGCCCTACGTAAGATTTTATCGATATTATTATTTTTAAGTAAGTTATGACCTTTTCTAAATTGTACATTTTAAATGATCGCTCTAATATCAATGCTATAACAGTACACTATTGAACTGGTGAACGGAGATTTTCGATGTCGTACTTGTGTAAGACGGAGACAACACATTCGAGTACGGCGTCCTTCTTTATGTTTCAGATTATTACACTAGGTAATGATCGTTTACTACTAACTCAATTATACACGACATGCATGCGAAATATGGAAATTGTCTGTATTCAAATCCTTAAAAACAAGCGGTATCGAATGAATTCGAATCCCCATAACACCATTAGATTATAATATTATAATATATTTAAGTGTTAAAGTGTCGTACTTTGTTATGTCTAGATCTACCATGTTTTCCTTTTTCAAAGCAGACTCGGAAAAATTCAAATAGAAATCGTATTTTTTTATCAATATCTCCATTAATAATCTATTTCTAATCAAATTCTCCATTTTTACTGTATATTGCGAATCCACATAATCCATCATTCCTTTTTCGCTCTTTTCCAATTCGGCATAAAACCTGTAACCCATATAATATTATTTTATTACCCATTTAAGAAGTTCAACACTCGTGACAAAATCGAGTTTCGATAATAAAATATTATCAATATAGTATTATTATTATTATTGATGTAAGTTATGTTATTGTAAAACACACACTCATGTACACGACACATGCTTTCGTGCTAGTTATAATACATTTATATAGGTATACAGACTGTATTATGTTTGTCTTAACATGCTGTGTTTTGATGTTAACACTATACAGCGCTGCGGTCGCGGCGCAGAGCTAAGTACAAATAAAAGCTCGTGACTCGTGACAACGGCACTGTATTACACGAGACGGCCAACTCATATATTTTAAACCTATGTTATTTTACGACAAATGGTCCAACCTCTCTGTAACCTAAACTAATGAACTGATTGACTTGAAATTTACACGGGTTGATCCGTATGCCATGTAGATGATAATTTTATACATTTCAAGTTGATAGGAGGATTATGCAAAAGTATTAGCATAATTATTGACCGAAACACAATTTTTTTCAACAATTTAATAATGTATATTATGTTGTACGCGCCTTCCCGTTTATGCTGACCGCCCATATTTCCCCTTCCAAGCTACCGGACCAGCGAGCAGCGCTTCGGTTGCAATCGTTATTTCAACAGTGCGTGCTATAAGGGTAACCACACAAAATGCTGCTGAGTTTACTAAGTTCACTTATTTAAGCTAATGAGCCATTACATAATAATTTAATACATAGGTACCCTTAACACCATATGTTAATATGGTTCAACAATGGTTTTAATATGTTTAAATTGCTGTTCGTGCAGAACACAAATAACTCCAAATTATATCGTTTAACTAACTGTTCCTACCGGAAAGCGTAAAGTGACAATAAACTCTAGTTTGAAACTATTTCAGAACAACATATTATGATCGACGGCGTTAGGTGTGAAAACTGTCTGACTTATTGCCCTCATAAACATCTCAACTAGAAACATAGTTAATGCAAATACATTTATATTTTTACAAGTACAACTATGGTCAGACCCAACCACAAAAATCAATGACCTAATGATAAATGCATTACCAACACAGACATTAAATATTGAAGAAAAAATGTATAAATTACACTCGGTGATTTGGCACCAAGGTAATTCAATGACGTCAGCCCATTATACAATAGTCAAATTAATAAATGGGTTAGATACGATGCTACAAAAATGTATTATGAACGATGGCTTTGTGGAGCTAAAGATGTTTACATTATTGTTTTTCAGCAACATTCATAAGCTACAGATATTTTAGGCTAATGATATCGACAATTTAAAAAAAATGAGTGATAGGTATCCCAACAAAAACACTCCGTCAACTACGAGTAAAAACCTCGCTAAGAAAAAAAAACTCAAGTAAGAAAAGTTGTGTTATCAAAAAGGGGCTAAGTAATTTCTAAATTCATAAGTATAGAAATGGTTAAAAATTGTTTGTATTTGATGAAGTAGTGCGATAATTTAATACAAATAATTTAACTTAGCTTAGCGACTACTCATAGGGTTAATAGTGTTATACGGTAATAATTTTCATGTACATGTTGGCATTTTATTTTTAGTTGTAGTAGTAAATATTAGTAGTCACCAAGCTAAATTAAATTATTTGTATTAAATTATCGCATTACTCCATCAAATACAAACAATTATAAACAATTTCTATAGGTACTTATGAATTTAGAAATTACATAGCCCCTTTTTGATATCACAACTTTTCTTTCTTGAGTTTTTTTTTCTTAGCGAGGTTTTTACACGTAGTTGATGGAGTGTTTTTGTTAGGATATTATAGTTAATGAAATAAAACAAATAATAATTATAATACTGAGCTGGATTCCCATCACTACTCATGTACTATGTACTTAGTTTGGTACATTTTAGTAGACAAAAACCTCTGAAATCGGTAACATGATGGAAAATATTATTATACACGAGTGAAAAAGGCCAAATGTTATCAGTTTTAAATAATTATACAAGTGAGTGTTAAATGGAGATATACTATATTGAAGTCGTGACTCGTGAACCTACATCAAAACCTACCTACATCAAAACTGTATATTATCAGCGATAAGATGAAACAGTTCTTTTAAAATCGGTTATCGGAAATAAACATTGATCAAGTAAAAATTTTACGAAAGAAAATATTTTTAATTCTTTTAAACGGAAATGCGTGGATGATATTTCTATACACCAGACAAAATTATTTCAAGAAAAAGTTCTATCAATTTGTCGTAGATGTAACATTGAACGATGTAAACTTCATTCGTAAAAGCATTTATCGTTTGAGAAGAAAAACCGAGTTATAGTTTTTTTTATATAGGTTTGATTTTTAAAAAAATATATTTTGTAATAGGTTAAAGTTATGTCTACTCGAGTACCTATGATGTAGGCTAACTGTAGTTGCGCGTATTTCTAATTTCATACTTAAATATTTAAATTGTAGCATGTATAAATTTTACTGAATTAGGTAATATTTACTCTTTAAATTTTTTCTTTATTTCTTTTTTCGTTTCAATCTTCTGCAATTTTAGCTTAACTATATTCGACGAAATGAATGATTTTGCTCGATTCACGAAATTTGATTTATCACTGTAAAAAAAAATATGTTATTCTTAAGATATTAATACAGTAGAGATTTGTTTTAATAATTCAGTTTAAGAAAAAATTTAATTTATTGAAACTATAAATATTTTGACCATACCATAAATCAATTTTGTTTTTCATTAAACTAAAACGGATCTCTTCCATAACTTTGTCTATTGTTTTACAGTCATGTGATCGATGACTCAATAGCTGGCATAATGCACAATGCAATTTATTGCATGTAGTGCAATATGCCTCAATGTATTTCTGTAACATAAAAATTACAAACCTGAACTATGTGACATTGTTAAGATACCATTATATAGGATTCAGTTTTAAAGTATTTAAAATAAACACAGATTATAATACAAAAAATATATTCATAGTAAAATATTTAAAACATATTTTCAATTTGATTGAAACATATTTTTAAAAAAACAAAAATATTTTTGAATTAAAATTTTAAAACAATTAATGCATTTTTATAAAACGAAAAAAGTTTCATTTTTTAATTTTTTATTTTATTTGCGTCAAACTTAATTGTCCTTGATTTGTATTTTATTAAAACCAAAGATATTTTTTAATTTCTATAAATCATAATTATTATATAGGTACTTGTACTTACACCATCGCAATTTGGACATGGGGCTTTCGTTATGTATCGACCAAACACTTCTTTTTTGTATTCGTCCTCCGTATAATTTTTTCTTAAAATACTCTACAGACAACATACGAATGTAAAATTTAAACCAAATAATTATGTATGATGTATTTAGATAATATTTTATACAGGCGCAACTTATGAGAGGGGGAGGGGTGTGACTTAATGATGGCTTCGCCAAGAGGTACTGAAAGATTTAAATAAATCAATTACTCATCGAGCGTAGTTATTAACGTGTGTTTAAATTGTTCTTACGTACCTATAGGTACTATAAGCATCCCTCTTTATTACTGACTGCTAGGTATAATATGGATTTTCAATAAATTGCGCCAGTACATTGAGAATACAATACAAGCTGGTATAGAAAAAACTAGTGATTACTTCATCAAACTGTTCACAAAACAAAGTGCAATTGATGAGTCCGTTTGAAATGTCAGTTACCGCTCCACAACTGCATACGAAATGAACTACATTATACAATCAAAAAATTATGATATTATATATATATACCGACGTAATAAAGTAAATAAAATAAAATAATTTAAATACAAGTATTTCAAAAGAAATTTTGATTTACTCGAATACAATTATTTGGATTTTTATTAAAGTATAAAAAAAAACTTCACCCATCCAACAAAATATATTTAGGTACATTTGTACAGACATGAAGAGTACATACAAAAAAACATAGTTCCTATACAAAATTGACAACTAGTGAACTAGCAATGTCATATATTGTATAATGTCATAATATTATGTTGAATATATTTGTTTTACTAAAAGTTTTTACCATCTGCAATGACATTGGTAAGCAAAGCATACAATTTGCATGCAAAAAAATATCTTACATACTTTTATAATAAAGAAAGGATTACAAATTATTATCAATTCTCTTAAATCCTACCAAAAATGTCTAAAATACGCCACTGAATTATTAACCATTAAACGCAGTGTTCCCTAACCTATGGAATAGTGTTTTGCAGATGAGTAGGTAAACGAGTAAATAACAAATGGCAATACTACCAATTTTTCCAGGAAAGTCATGGCCCATTTTGGCCAGTTTATCATTTAAGTAGGGCAACAGTATATATAAATTTAGTAGCGCATTTTAGTAAGAGACATTTTATATTATAATTTATAATATGATTATTGATTAAAAGTATAAAATACGGAACAACAGGAATTTTTAATTAAAAATGCTCATGTTATCTAAAAATATTATATTTTTTAGGTTATGAGCGGAGCGATGAATGTATTGAATTTACAACGATGTGTGTTTTATTTGTTTTTATTTGTTTTTACATTTTTTGGTGCAGTAAAAGTGCTTTGATTTTCTTCATCAGCATATTTTTTTAGTAATTAAGTGAATCTAGTTGGTATTTGGGGAATGGGGGGTCAAAAGTAAAAAATAACTATGAGATTTCAAAAACTTCATGAAATATAAAAAAATAAAGGAAAAACACAAATTATTACGCAAACCAATTTTCAACAAGTCGATCTTGTTTTTTAGTGTACTTAACACAAAATATAGTAAACGTAAATACACGAACCTTTTACACTGAATATTTAAATTAGCATTTTCTAAACATCATGAAATGTATCATTATATTTTGTCTCGTTTCAAACTATTTATAGAGTCTTTCATTTTTTAATTTTTTAGTTTTTTTCTATAACTGTCTATAAAAAAATTTTCTTCGAGGAAAAATGCTTGAAAAATGTATTCAAGATTCATCATGAGTGGTTGTATAGCAGTTGAAAAATATTTATGATACATATTAGTACGATTTTTTTACTAGCATTTAAAGTTCAAATTTTGACAAAATTCATGAAAATCTCGAAAATTTGCATATTGTTTTGTGGTTAAAAATTTATAAAATGTTCAATTTGTATAGCTTAGCATTGAAAATTTAAAATAAGGTTTGTTATAAATAGTTTGTATTGTAAGCATAAAATCTAAAAAATATATTAACATATTTTTTTTTTTAGACACTTTAAATTCAAATTTGAACGAAATTAGATATTCAACGGATGAATATAATTATATAACGATGTTATGCCTAGTGTTATTTAAAAATATTATTTGTGGGTACTTGAAATTTTTAAAATATATCATTATGTTTTATACACACTGTGACATTTTCAAATGCAATTTTATTTTTTAGTAAAAGTTTAATTACCTTTAATAGCAATAATTACATAAAATATTCTTAGTTATATTATATAGGCTAATAGACCTTCGCTCAGAATCGTTTTTCGTATACAATAATTGTATATATAATTGAATTCAAATTTAACACATCCATCAAAGTTACCCACTCGCCCACCTTTTTTTCTTAATTGGTCTTTAAGCTTTATTCCGCTACGACAGCTTGGACATTGTTGTGCTACACGAATTTAAATTAACGCAACTAAATATTAATATTGTCGACAAAATTGTTCACATTATATATAAAGAATATTTTCTTATGTCTTTAATGATTAAAATTATAGATATAAGCAAAATATTAATAACAACTTACTTGACTTATCAAATTTCAAATTGATACATCGGTTGCACACGCCGTGAAGACATTTCAATAATTTTGAAGCAAAGTCTAAAGGCTTATTGCAAAACACACAAATGTTCAATTTCCAAAATTGTTTGGCACACTCGACGACCTTACACTTTTTTCTAGAAGACTCCATCACGAGGGTATTGCGGCAATTCAATAATTGTTTGTGTATTTATTCTCATACAATTGTGTAGACCAGACTTCTTAGAACGGTAATGGGCAGTATTAGCGATACGCAATCGCGGCACACAGCTAAATAATATTGATATAATAAAAAATTTTAAAAAATAAACTATTTGACTTAAAAAGACTTTTTGCCATGCATTTTATTTTTAATTAGATTTATAAATTGCCTATTTTAAATTTGACCAAATCAAATCAAATTATGAATTTTAAATTTTTTGTATTGACAAAAATGTATATGTATCTGTACTTTTAACTCAAGCGTCAATTGTATCAAAAGAATAATAATAATAAAATATTGATTAGAACAAAATTCATTTCATTTTTCAGGTATTTCTGTTACACTCGGTGTATATACAAGTAGGTAATTTTTTTATGTGTACATAAATAATATTAAATTAAAAAAAATTTATAAAAATTACCAAATTAAATTGGTGGAGCTTACTTTTTTTTTCGTGTAAAAAAAAGTACCGGTGAAATTTACATGAAAAAAGGTTTAATAAGGTCATACTCGGTGGAATTTATATGCGCCGTGTAATTTGGGGCCCTTCTGGCCCATCAGATAAAAATATAAAAAGCAGCTCTATTTGAGTAAGATAATGTAAATATAAAAATAATTATACGGATGCAGCGAACGTGCGGTACGCCTGCACGACGAGCATAAAATATAATAACAAATAAATAATAAAACTCACAATTTGTGGAGCGTGAACTGACCAGCTGGCCCTAGCCTAAAAATGAATAGGCTTAATATGATACATATTATAATGGATACACTTAAAATAATTATCAAAACAATAAATATATAAAATTCGCACCGTGACGAGAGCCCAAAAACACGCGAATCGTAGGTATAATATATAATAATGATATATAGTGTGGCGATTATCGCACACTTAAACAATAATGCAATTAAAATAATCAGTATCGAGTTTCCCCTATTGCTTACAAAATTTACAAAAATTTAGCAACACTTTTTACAAAAACTTTAAAAAAAAACTGATATAATATTATGTTTTGCACACGGCGATGTTGCCGCGATAACGTACGGTGCAGAACAACAAAATATCTTACAGCGGTCGTATTAAATATATATTCAAGCTCCGTCTCACTGGCACGGAAGCGGCCGATAACGCGTCTCGCGCGTTATCAACATTATATTATAATATAATATTATTCACAGCTGACACGAATTAATTACACGAGATAAAATAATACGAGATATTATGATAGTTTGTGTGTTGTGTGTGTGTGTGTGTGTGCGTGCGTGCGTGTGTGTGTGTGTCCGTGTCCGATAGGCAGTGGTGCAGTATTGGTACGTATACGCAGGTATAAGATTGATAAAATATAAAATATATATTAATAATAATTATATTATTTATAAAATAATTAGAATGTATATTTTAATCAATGACGCCGTATACGGCAGGCACGTAGGACGTAGCCAGATATTTTCCCATAAAGCCGGTTACACACCTAGCGTGAAAAATGAAAAATCTAAACTATGTGATATTGTGATGCATTTAGGAAACACATTTTTGGCAGCTAATAAAGCCAACATAGATTTTACAAAGAAAATAATAACGAGAATAATACATTATAAAATGCCACAAGCAGATAACAAAGAAAAATACATGGTAAAATCAGACAATACAATTAAAGCCGATAATTAATATATACTACATACAAATATTCAACAGCACATACTGTTTCTACTAAAATCCGAAATAAAACTGAATCATCAAAAAAACCAAAACAAAAGTTTAGAAGAAGAATATATCTTCTTTACAATTTAATACTAACACTACGTGATATAACTATAGGTACTATTAGCAAAGAACATTTAACAACAGCTGAATACTTAACCACAAAAGAAATGTATAATAAACTATATTTAGGCATCTTCGACCATTTACATAATCTTAAAAACGTTGCCATAATAAAAAGCAGCGAAAATATAACAATATCTAATACAAATTTAAAAAATATTGAATTACTACAACAAAAAACAATACAAAATATTATATTAAAGATATTCAATAAAACAATCATAAATACATCAATGTACAATTCAAATAATATTTAAAAAAATAAAGCGACATTCACAACTTTCAACATTAAAAATAATAATAATATAATTAACACGAGTAACACAAATGATTCCAACATCTTTCTGTACATCGAAATATTTTCCATATATAATTTGAAAGAAAATATAACATATAATGAACATCTACAATTATAAATATTAATTATTATCGTGTCAAAAGTGTTCTAGTGCTTGTAGTTTGCATAATTTAATATTATATATTTCCTTGAAATTATAAAAATTATAATCATTTTATTTCACTAACAATTGGACTGATTTTACAATCAGACAGGGGGAAATGCCCACCTTGCCACCCCTCAAACGACGCCACTGGCATGAATATAATATACGAGGCGTGAAACATGATATCTATGGTACTATGGAGCCCCCCGACCAAAAATCTGTTACTATAAATTGTTCTATACCCATGACCAAAAATTTACAAACCGGTGGCGTGGGCTGCAGAGTATTTGGAATAATTTATTATATTTCGTAAAAAAGTTCAATAGTGTTGTCAGAAACGTGGTACATATTAATGGCTTGTTTTTTATACAGTGTGTAACCGTGTACAGCCGTACAGGTAAAAGAAGGATGTTATGATTGCGCGTTTGTCCGTTAGGCAGATAAGAACAATCAATTAATAATTATTATTCACATATGAAAATAGTATAAACACATTGAGATTAATAGGTAGGTAACAAGTTACAACATACTGGAGCGCGGTCTTAAAAGCTAGCTATAGCGTCATAGCGATAACCCCGATCGTCAAAGGTCAAAATATTAAACACCTATATGAACGATAAATACTTATCAGAACGTAAAACGATTACACTTTTTTTCAAACAACATTTCTCTGTAACAAATTATTATCGTACCGCGTTTAGTTTGGATCCAAAAAGTTTGCCTTGGTGTGTACTGGGGACTTCAAATATAATATATTACCATAGATTAATTTAATATGATATAACTACAACTTCCAATAATATAATCATATATTACTCATTAAAAACGATGACCGATTTTCCGAAACTCAAATTTTTTTCCCTCCTAATAAACCTGTACTTAAAAGCTTCAACATTTGCCAACTCTTTGCTTCTTTCGGATAAAATAATTTGTATTTCATTATTTTCCATCATAAAAATCGTAAAATTTGCAAAAAAATAACACGAGCATGAGACATCAGAAAAGACTAACTGTGACCAAGTAGGTACAATTTAATAAAATCGTTGTAGATAAAATTCTGGTTTACTATCTATATCATTCTATCCCGGTTATTTTAAACTTTCGTGGGTACCCATCGATCGATATCAAAATCTTTTTCGACCTCAAGGTTAGTTACTCATCAGTAATCTACACAACATATGTACCTACTAGTGAAAATATGACAACGTTGTACACAATATTTATTTTTTTTATCGTGCTCAATCGGGTCATCAAAAAGGTCAGCTAATAATGACCGCTCAAACGGGTATCACCGAACAAGGTATTATCTAGTTAAAAATGTTGAACATTAGTAGGTACATGCAGGTAGTATTTAATACAGATGATATGTATGGTTACACAGTTAAGTCGTGACTGATTAATTATTTACTAGGTAGGTCGATATGAGGATGTGACTGTAAAGCCTGAGATGTCAATTGTCACGCGATGTAGTTCTTACAACAATTTATGAGTATGTGCTGACGAGGATACAAGGAGGGTATGGGGGTATTGGGGTCTAAAGCCTCCCCTCCCACAAGGACTTAAAATATTTCAAAGGTAACCTTAATTTTCAGTTTATTCTTTAAAGTGAAGAGGTTTAAGTAAAGAGTTCAAATTTGAACTTATTAAATGTCTTTAGAAATCAATCATGTAAAAATATTTTTTATATTTTTTGGTTACACTATTAATTACTTACGAAAAACATTGTTTTCTATTTTCAATAGAAAATAAAAAATGATATATATATATATAGAAATTGCTAATATAAACATTTTGTGAAATTTTCATGTATTTACATTTTACGGTCATTATTTCTTCTGTTACACCAAAAATAAAAATAATTTTTTCAAAAATTGGCTTTGATTTAAATTGACACGATTTAAATTTAAAAAAGTTGGACAAGTGGGTATGCTGTAGTGCTATACAGTGTACATATATCGAATAATCGCGGGTCTTTTATTATTTTTATTACGGTATACTCTAACGTGACCATACGTCCCGCTTTCGGCGGGACAGTCCTGCTTTCAAGCTTTATGTCCCGCTGTCCCCAAAGAACCCAAATTGTCCCGCTTTCAAAATTTTTTATTTTTATCATATTTTATTCATTTTATTCCACTAAAAGAGAGCACGTATTTATTCATCACAAGTCACTACCAAAAACTACCAAAAAAGATTTGCGGATCCGAAAAATTTATAAATTATGTAATTTAATATATTATACTATATATGTATATACTATATTTCTATTGTTGTGATTTTACGAAAAAATTATTATGGTTTTCTTATTAAAATTTACAGGTGTCCCGCTTTGAATAAAAAAAATATGGTCACGTTATACCGTATACAGTAGTATATAGGCGCATATAGCCCACAGTTTCGGTCTCCATTGCCATTCTCGGTTTATAGTTGTTAAAATTTGAATTGATTTCATTATTATCGTTGAATTTTTGTTTGTATTATATAGGCAATAATCGTCGTCAGTGGATTCTAATTCATTAATGTCATAGTTGCTATTATTGATGTTTTTTTTTTGTTGTTTAGGTTGTTATAGCATAATTTTGTTTTATTATCAACATTTTATTATCGTTGATATTGTTAAGATGTTCTCTTGTTTTCCAATTATTTGTTATATTATTTATTGTTTTGTGACAAATACGTATCAATGTATCATTTATATTTATCTAAGAATATTATTTCAACGTTCATAAAATATAAATTTGTTGTCTGGGGTTATTCTATATTAGAATTTTGGAATTCATAATAAATTAATTGTTTTATCATAGACCAATTTCTTTTGTGTAATCCAGCTGCTATTATAGTGGGAATTGTGATTTTATAATCGTGTAATTTATTCGTGGCATTGTTTAGATTTTGCAAGGTTGTTCATATATTTTCTTACGTGCAGGGCTTAAGAAAATATTTTTGTTTTGTTATTAAGGGGATTGCAAACCCTATTCATTTTTCATTAAAACAACCTTACCGACTGACAAAAAATTAAGGTACTTCTAGTTGTTCGATTAAAAAAATGTAAAGATTTTTGAATTGGTAAACAAGTCTACTTTGCATCGGTCGGAGCACGTATTTTATATTTTTTAATATATTCAATATAAAAAAATTACCTATTTATGAAATGTAAAATATTGATTCTCGTCAAGAATTTCCTAAAATTGAAAAAGTGTTTCGACCGATGCAAAGTAAACTTGTTTATAAATTCAAACATCTTTAGATTTTTTAAATCAAACCACTAGAAGTACCTTAATTTTTGTCAGCTGTACAGCTATTTTGCGTTCATAATTGTGTTTTGAATATTTTGACCCAATGATAATAAATGTCATGTGCATGCGCGTGTATATATTTAGCCGACCGCTGCTATTATTAGTTATCAGTAGTATACACACACTAATGCTAATTTACTACGCACACGCCACACACATGTACGACTCGAACAATAAAACCTATAATATTGCCTATACCGAACCCCTTAAAAATTATCCATTTGCAGTCCCCTTAAGTAATACATTGTTCTATTTCCTATATTTATTGGTATTGCTTCACCTTGGTTTTAGTTTATCTAATTGAGCCGATGAGTCTCCAAATTTAAAAAATGACAATGTCAGTTGTTTCGTTGTAATTTAAAAACATTTTTTGTGGATGCTTGAAACTTTTAAAGTATATTATGATTTTTTATACACTCAATAACATTTTAAAATGCGATG
The DNA here is from genome assembly GCA_022818045.1 of Neotoxoptera formosana. Lineage (NCBI taxonomy): Eukaryota > Metazoa > Arthropoda > Insecta > Hemiptera > Aphididae > Neotoxoptera > Neotoxoptera formosana. Next base: position 18,291,109 of record CM040630.1, on the reverse strand, counting down.
TTTTCTGCAAAAATTAATTCAACCTACTGTATTATTAATAGACAATAGTAATAAAATGAATTATTTTAATAGCAATAATATCTAAAAATTGGTACACTTACTTATGTAGGCTGCCAGACAAGCCTCAGACTTTGCTCAGAATCGTTTTTCTAACATTGAATTCAAATTTAATACATCCATGAAAGTTATCCACTAGACACATTTAATACAGATGGGCGGTGCCCACTTGCTGACCTTTTTTATTTTTTTTGTGTTAGGAGTGAAGAGTTTGGGCACCACGTGTAGTAGTGCAACATGTAGCGCTAAGTATATACGTATTTACCCTTTCTTACTTATATATTATTTATTATTTATATAAATTGCATATGCACTCCAATATACTACCTTCTTACACACATATAAATATATATATATTTATGTGTAATTATTGTGTATATTTATATACACACATACACGTAAACGTATGTAAATACACATATTATATAATATATATGTAAGGATTTAATTATATGACGAGTTAACTCACCCCAATTTGACTGCATATTTATTATATATTATTGATGAACAAATGAGGAAGAAATATGTTTAATGCTGCCGTTGTCCAGATTGGGGTGGAGGCCGGTTTGTGTTGTCCGAGCGATGAAACGGTTTGTTTAGACGAGATAGGTAATGAGGACATAACAACCTAACCTAGCAAGATTACAGATGTCTATATCTCATAATATAAACATCCGTGTCTATGTAGTGTGATATATATATAGTAAGGGATATGATACTTTTGTTAACGTTAGTTATAAAAAAATAGCCATCATTACAACTTAAATGATAATTTAAAGTATTTGGGTGGCTTAGTGTGGTGCGGTCGTACGCTCAACTGCGGAAACGCTCTGAGTGTACGTACCGGCCGCGGTGTTGCTAGCTCCCGGATGGGTGACCACCCGGGTTTTTAGCGACAAATCCTTGCCACACATACTAAAACGTTTTTTAACCAACCGTTCTCCACCTCACACTTATAAAATCTACCAAAAAAAAAACACTTAGAAACAGCTAATGACCATAATTGCCGGGCTTAAGATCAATAAAAAAAATAATTATTTGGTGCATCGTATATTATTTTATAAGAGAAGAGGTCAGGCCGTAAAAACTCGTCCGCCGCTGAGCATTGTGAGAGTAGTGAAAATGGAACTATGGTGGGAGAAAATCCGGTTTTCGACCGTCCGCGTCAGTCGGTTACGCAGTTTACGGTCGGACTCTCGTAGTCTCGCGGACCGGAGTATAGACTCTGTGCAGTATTACAACTAGCGCTCCCAGTAGTCAACGTGCGTACTTTTACCGGGAAACGAATCACATGTGAAACGTATTATATGAATGTATCGTATTGTAAATTTTCACATAAGTATTTTGATAATTTGATTTAATAATAAATAAATATGAATAGGGGTTTCCAGGGATAAAAACAGGTGTTGATGATCAAAATAGTATTCTTGTAATTCCCCCCATGCTCCATAATGGTAGATTTACCGAGGAAGAAGTTCTAAGCACTTATAATGTTGCTAGTGTAAGAATACATATTGAGAGGCTTTTTGCTAGGTTGAAAACATTTAATGTACTTAATAAAATAACATCTGATCTATTGGTATACATAGATAACATTTTATTTATGTATTGTGTGTTAGTAAATTTAAGCAATCCAATAATAAGACAATAATACACATGTATGTAAAAACAATTTATTATTTTTTTAATTAACAATGTAAAATAGATGTAAATATCATATGACTGTATAATACATATTAATCATTTAAACCTCTTTCAATATGAGTATTTATTTGATTTTACACAAGTCGGGTAAATAATATGAAAAATAAAATGTATCAAACTTAGGAATTAAGTTAGACAAAAAAATTGGATCTTTTTTGATAACCAACAATAAAGGTTCAATAAAATTGAAAATATAAAAGTGACAATTACATAAACCTGTACAGTACATTAAAATTTGAATTTGTGTATAATATATATGGCTAGATTTTAAAACAATTCCTTCATTTAAAATTTTTAAATAAGATAGATTTGGTATTCCAGTACTTGGATCAATTATTGGTTTTTTTTTACAGGAACTAGGACATTTAATTTCTAATACTGAGATAATTTTTCCATGTTTCAAAATCAAACCATCAGGACTTGTACAAATCCAAGGTTTGGATGAATGAATAATTAGTCCACTTTTAATTACATCAACATTATATGAAGAAGAGAACAACGTAAATGCTTTGTTTTCAGTCTGCAATCCATATAAAACATTAAATGCTCCTTTTCCATTAATTTCAATTTCATTTATTAAAGATATGGCCAATTCATTTTTATTTTCCTCAGATTTAGATAATAATGTTTTTATTCTATGAGCTTTTGAACTAGCTGAAATGCAAAATTTTCTGTATTCTAACCAAAAAATGTTTCGAGATTGGTCCAGCGTTTGATTGAAAATCTGTTTAATTGTATCAGCATTAACAGAAATACGTGTATAGAAAAAAATGTGTTCAACCCTGTTTAATGGAAATATAGAATAATTTGAAGCCTCATTATGAGCTTGTTTTTTAATAAGATGAGATAAGTGTATAGCATTTTTTTTCAATTTCTAATTGTTCATCAATAGTATCAATTATATTAAACAATGTGTTAGAGCATATTCTATCAATTTCAGTTCGTTCCTCTTCACAAATATTTCTAGATACAGAGCTTGGTATTGAAAGTATATTATGTTCCTGAATGAGTATTTTATGATTTATTGCAGGTACATCAATATTCAAACGTTTTTGTGGGAAAAGTTCTGAAATTGTTTTCCCTTTTTTATATAAATTTTCACCAAATTTTGAGGGCTTTCCCCATACCTGTGGCTCATTTGTTTTTGAGGTCCCCTCATCATTATTTATAAAAATCATTACAGCTGCTATATGTTTACAGCATGATCCAGCTCCAGCTGCACATTTACAATAAGCATTTTTAACATTTCTTAAGCCATCTAACTGTTAAAATATTAAAATTAAACAAATATAAAATCTACTACTAATAAAAAATTCTACTAAAAAATCTTATTTAAATTACCTCAAGTTTCACTTTATAAGTCTCTAAAGTAACACTTGTTTGTCTAACAATTGAACCAGTTATTACACTTAACCCATCAATAAGCTTCAGTTCCTGAACGCCAAACACATGATTACTTTCATACAACATTTTACCCTTATTATTTGTGTACAAAAAATGTGGTTTAATATTTTGAAACCCGTACTTTATTATTAAATTGGCCAGTGTGATAAAATAAATTTGTACACTATACAATTATAAAAAACTTATTACTAAAGGTAATAGCTAAGCTAATATAGGTAAGTTTAAATTTGGAAAATTATAATATAATATAATCAAATATGAAATATTAAGAAATAACATCCTCGATCAATGCAACTATCGTCTATAAAATTATATTATTGATAATAATGATAATAATATCATGATTAATTAATTATGATTGTATTAATTAAATGTAATTTGTATTACGGCCCAGTCGAATGTTTAAAAATAATAACATCGTCCCGGAATTAGTATTCCTATTGTCCACCAAAGCGCAATGTTTCTCGGCGTTTGCACAGTCTCTGTGCGTGGAACACTCCTAGTGCAATCAAATTCTGCCGCCCCCTCCCGTTTCAGTTTACATAAATATTAATAATTTTTTTTAAACAAATAACAAATTACGTTTACAAACAGCTTACAGTTGCAGATAAATATATTAAGAATAATGAACTTACCAATTGAAAAAAGAAAACCTATAATATATTTTTATTTTATTTTTTTAATCAGTATTAATTGTAGCATATAGACATATAGTAATTAGTAAAGTTAGATCTCTATAATATTATATAAATACGTTTAAATGGTTAAGTTCTGCGGACAATAACTTATTAACATTTTTTTCTACATTTTAATGAAGCAAATTATTCAATTACACCATTGTAATCAATTTTTGATGTTAAATTCGCTTCTATGGTTATCATTGCCAAACTGTTCAGTCTATTTTCTTTAGAACATGACCTAAGATACGATTTTACTCTCTTCAGAGCTAAGTATGATCTTTCCGTTGAACAATTGCTAATAGGTGTGCATAGCAACATTCTCAAAGAAATATCAATATAAGGATAAGTATTTACAACATTTTTTTGCCTTATAAATGCACACATCTTGTATGCCTGTATGGTATTTGGAGCATCACTGCCAATACTTTTTAAATGGTCTCTAAAATGTAGTTATTCATTTATAAAAGACAGTTCCAAATCATTGAGATATTCTTTTTGTAGTCTAGCAGCGTACATATAAACATCAGCAACTGACAAAGTAGTCAGCTTAAAAAAGAATTTATAGTTTTCAAGAAGGTGGTCATACGATTCGTTCCTTTTTTCTAGTTCATTAATTAATTTATCCAACATTACAAAATAGATTTTGTAACTCACTTATTATATTCACTTTTGAATATTTCTGCCGAAATTAGGTCCATATTTTTAGACAGTCTTTCATCAAAAAAAATTTTTCGCTTTTTTTGACGTTTTAAATTGTTTTTAAAGTCTTTAATACCTGTTTTTTCAATTTCTGAAGATTAAAAATGTTCGTAAAATCAAAAATCTGTCACATAAACTATTAATGAATCATACAACTCAACTACAATACCCAAATCAATATTCACAGATTGTAATTTTTTACTGACTACATTAAATCTTTGTAGAATATTACCCCAAAAGATTGATAAGAAACCTGTTTCTAGAGAACAAAGTCTTTTTTTATTCCTCTAGCCTCACTTCGAGTATATAGTTGGCTTTTCTTTTGTTTTAAGTGATAGCAATCGTTAATCGAGCTTAATGATAGATAAGAATACAATTTAATATTTTTAATCTGTATCCATCTATGCTAAATGATAATTAGAATCTATAGACAAAATTATTAATTACAATAATATAACAAAAAAAAAAAATGAAAGAAAAACGAAATATAAAACTCGTTAGTTAAAATTAAAATACTCCTAGGACAAATTACACATTGGCACTTTTTCCAGGAGTCCATGACCGCCCCCTTAAATCTGCCGCCCTGTGCAATCGCACCCATTGCACCCCCCTAAATGAGGCCCTGTCCTCGCCCGCTTTCATTTTCCAATAACCCCACAATTATGAGCTATGCAAAGCGTATAAATAATACTTTGAATCAAAACACAGTCGAATCCGCTTATTATGATGCCGTGTATAACGATATTCCGTATAAAACGATTCATAATATTCACGATATTATTTATTCATAAATATATAATTTGGTTTGTATAGTCAACCGGATATAACGGAATAATAACGATCTGATTCTCTAGGTCCCTTGAAGATCGTTATAAACGGATTTTATTGAATCTCAAACCTTGTATAATTTTTCATTTCGTCGGAATTATGAAATATTTTTTAATTTTAACATAATTATGTTAGTATCGCATCGTTTCCGAATTTTTATTCGTACTTAAATAGGTAGTCTATAGATAACAAGTCATAATATAATGCGATAATAATATACAAAATTAAGTGTATTTACACTAAGGTCACAATACGTCCTGTTTTATACAGGATTGTCCTTTATTTCGGCTTTGTGTACTGTTGTCCTGGCAAACTTCTCTCAGGACTTCAGGACTTCCAGGACTCGTTTTGTCCCGTAATTTCAAGTCTGTCCCATATTAACCCGTTTTTTGCCGTATTTACTGTTAATTTATAATTTTTGAAATTTGTTTTATAAAAAATGGTTTTTTTCTATATTTTTGTACGACATTATTGAATAGATTAATAATATAAAAATCTATATTTTTCAGTTGTTTTTTTGGATTTTTGTTTTTACCTATTGTTGCATCATATTGTTGTCAGCGACGTATACCGTACGATTAAAAATCAACAACAAAAAAAATATATACCTAATAAATACTTATTAATTTAAAAATATTATGTATAATATTTTCGTCCTGTATTTTATTTTTTTAAATATGGTCACCCTAATTTACATTCGAACTTGGCAATGGAATTTTTCAAATACGATTATTTAAATTTGTTGCACCACCGGCTATTAACTAGCATTTGGGCTGGTGACTAAGACAAGAAAAGATGGGTTCACGGATTTGATGTGGATTCATGAAATAATAATGCCGTATTGTGGACATACGATAAACGCGTATTGCAGCAAAATAATAACAATAATAATAATAATAATAATATATTGTAGGCCTTCGGCGAAGACGTCTTCGTGCGAACAATGACAATAATAATAATAATAAACACTCAGCCCACGATGTAGAGAAGATAATATTATCTTCTCTACATAGTGACTCCCACTGAGATAGATAAGAATATACTGGAGCGCGTACTCGCCTATGCTCGTATGTTGCGAAAAACGGGCCGACGTATTTTTCGTTACCCCCACTCCTGTATGGCAAGAAATTGAACTTCCATACCAATAACATTGAACGACTACACATTTTAAGATTTTTAACTTGACATAACTCTGGAATAAATGGTCGTATTACGTTAACTTTGGTATCAACATTTTTGTTTTTATGTGTACTTCAAACTTGTATTTACCAAAAATAAAAATAAGAACTCTGAACAACATTTTAATTAATAACAATATAATAGTGTAACATTTTAAATACGGTTAGGTTTAGGTAGGTACATACAACTTGTATAGGTACCTAATTTATAGAAAAACATTAATTAGTACATAAATTTACTTGTGCTCAAAAACATTTATAAATTTTTAAATAATACTAATTTGGAAAGCTTAACACTTAATGACGATTTATTTTTTTGTACTTCACGAATATTGTATTCTTTTTGATAGTGACGTATTCTTATATTAATACAATTTTACTAATTGCTTTAAATAACGTATATTCATGACTAGGAGCACCAAGATCAACATTGATTGGATGGAATCCAGTAAAAAAGAAATTATTACTTTTAGCTGGAATACTTTTCTTAGCACACTCAAAAATATTTAAGGATACATTTTTATGTGACTCTTTTTCTTTCACAACAATAATTTGAAATGCTTTTTCTAGATGTTGAACAATTAAAAAATGGCCTTTGAAACAATAAAGAGTTTGCCTCTATTAACAGAAGAAGTATATGTTAAACTGTTTGCATAAGTGTGATCAGTTTGATGGTTTGTTAAAGCTTTAATACAAAAAGTACAAGATATTTTTTTTACCATGCTTCGAATTATATATCCTGAAATATAATCTAAAATATCATTAACGTATTCTCCTAACTGTAAATTATTAAGTTGATCTAAATAAGTTTGAATTTCACTTACATCATCATCAAATGTTGTTTCTTCCTGTACACTCATCACACTTCTTTTTTCAGAGCGAAATTCTAAAATGTCATCTTCAAGTGCATCAAAATCACAGCAGTTACCACTATTAACAGTAATATTCCTTGTAAATAATAGCTGTCTCAAAGTATGTTTAAACTGAATACAATTAGGATTATTGTTACAACTACCTCTAGAACGCACACAAGCAAAAAAAAGCTCTAAATGATCTCGAGAGACTTTATATGTGAGAATACATTTTAATGGATTCTGATTTTTATACAATAGTTTATAAGACGTTTCCAATGTACTTTTCATGTTCACAATACATCCTATGATAAACATTTTCCTACCACTAAAATACACAGGGGATTCTTCAATCCTTAATGTTTTTAAATAATCAAAATAGTATTATTAAAAACTGACTCAATAGACTTTATGTTACTAGCATTAATTGAACTTTTGTACCCTTTTGCAAAGGGGATTCTAGAATTTAATATATCAAAAAGCCTGTCAATCTGTCTAATAAAGTAAACAGTTGATTCACTTTTTTGAAATGATTTTTCACCTTTTTGTTGTAGATATTAAATTGCATCTGCCACACCACTGCTTAAGGACTGCGCTGCTAATTTTACTTTCATGATGCTGTTTCTGTAATATACATGCTGTGATGTTAATTTGTTTGCAAATTTTAACCCAATATTATTTTGAAAATTATTTAAAGCAATTATAAATTTCCACTGTACAGTGCCATCATGATCACTATGTTTAAAAAGCTTTTTATCAGCCAAAGAGTTTCTAACTAGCTTTAACATATGGCATGCATCAAACATAGCATTACATTCTAACTTACCACCAACAGTAAATTTATAATTAAAATCATTTTCATTGACATTAAAATTGCACCCCAACTTTTAAAAACACTGTACATTTGATGATGCCTCATCGTAAGTAACACTCCATATACGTATGCCGATGTCGTAAAGCTTTGAAATAGCTGAAGTAATAAGTGTACTTAAACACTACTGTTAATTTTGTTTACAAAAAAATAAGCTATAGGACATTTAAAACGTTTTGTTAAACTAACAACAAGAAAAACCAATGCTTCAGTAGCCAATTCTGAATTTTCTGATTCATCACCAAATTCAATATTTCCTAAAAACTTTCCTGTGCTTGATTCCCAAATAAGTTGTTTCTTAATTGCCATTGAATCAATTGGATACTAATTTATATTTTATTACAACAGTTATAGAACCTAATAATTGCAATAAACAGCATGATTTTAAATTAAAAATATAATAATTAGATAATATTCACCTATGGAATTGAATAGATTTTAATTTACTTTCCTTGTTCTACCTGTTTGTACATCCAAAAGCCGAACATGACAAAACCATTTCTATATGGAAATGAACTTAAAGTCTTAATTACTTTATATAATTAATAAAATGTTATTAGTAAATACACAAAACAAAAATAGTGAATACTATGCATGAGATAAGCATATTAGATTTTCTAATAGTTTAATATTTCTAATAGTTAGCCACAACATTAGAAAACAATGCTTTTATTATGATAATTATTTTTATTTATTTCAATTATTTTAAATTTTTTACCACCTTTAAACATTTTTTAAAATTATATACAAATAACATCTATTTTATTTTATGTTATTCATATTATGATTAATCTCTTATAGGTACTTCAAATATATATTTATAAATATAGTTTAAAATACTTGGTGTATTATTTTATTAAATATTATTATGATATAAAAGTATATACAAATTATTAAACGAATATTTTATATAATATATATTTTAGATACCTATGTCAAAAAAAGTGTTACATAATTAAATTGATATAAAGGTACATTATAAAATTTAAAAAAAAATGTATTTAGTTGGTAGGTACGGGGCTTTTTTTTCCAAGATTCATTATAAATAATATAAATTATAATATGGTATCGCGTGACGAGTATTATACTATTTATACTACAGCGTAGGCAAATTTTTTTTAAATAAAAATGTTGTTCAGAGTTCTTATTTTTATTTTTTGTAATTACAAGTTTGAAGTACACATAAAAACAAAAATGTTGATACCAAAGTTAACGTATTACGACCATTTATCCCAGAGTTATGTCAAGTTAAAAAGTGTAGTCTTTCAATGTTATTGGTATGGAAGTTCAATTTCTTGCCATACAGGAGTGGGGATAACGAAAAATACGTCGGACCGTTTTTACATCATAGTCCGCGCTCCAGTATATTCTTATCTATCTCAGTGGTGACTCCATAGATATTAAAAGATATTTAATATCTAATATCTTTTAATATCTATGAGCGACCATGGCTATAGATACTATGGTTGCCCATCGGCCTATGTTTAATAACACCCACAGGCGGCGTACAAGTTTCTCGCTGAATCATAGTACCACCTAGCGCTACCTAGTGAATTACTATAGAAACAACATGATTTATAATTTTAGCGGGCTTTATATCTTTATTAATAACATGCAAAAATATTACATAGACTATATTATCATTATTATATACATCATACATATTTTAAGACCACACATATTTTGCTAAGATTAGACATCAGTCCATCGCACGGCTATTAGTACAGCATTAATATTTTTTATATTTTGTAAAAATGTCTGATTTTTATTGTAGTGTTCGGGTACCTCATATAAAATCAAAAAATACATTTGGTATACCAAAAAATGAAAAAGAAAAAAGTATGTGGGAAATAGCTCTTGGCATGGCTTTGAAAAAAAGTCATCGAATTTGTTTAAATCATTTCCAAAAAAGTGATGTTATTAGTACATGGAGTTCTGGTGAAGGATGTAGTAAATATACGGTATGTAAATAAAGAATGAGTATTACCTATATAAAAGTGTGTACTATTTTAATTATTCATTATTTAATGGATTTGAGGAGAATGTTTATATATTTAATAAAATAGTCTATAACAATGTGTATGTTGGCGTCATAATAACACAAACTGGAAAGCTAGGGATTTAATTATAATATAATTATAAATGCTAAAATTGTTGAATATGTTTTGTATTTTGATCAAGATATGCCTAAAGAGGTATCGCTTGAAAGAAGGAGCAATACCAATAAAAAATTTCAGCATGACCACAGCTATTTCCACCAGTGATGAGGTTTGTTACATCAATACATTTTTTTTATAGACCCTGAAATGATTATTTGTATTTTGTGATGATTACCTATAGATTCTACAATTAAATGATATCTCATCAGATTCATTAGTTACTAAACCAGTAACATGTGAAGTAGTAAGTATTGTTTATTGTGTTATACATGAGTGAAAAAAATATTTTAAAACAATTTTCATTTAGACTTCAGATTTTAACCAATCTGCTCCCATTATACAAAATAATTGTGATCTCATTTTGCCAGAGTGTTCAGAACCAAAAAAGAGAAAAGTACATTATTTTAGATTTTAAATTACTAAACAATAACATTATCTATACATTTATGTAATATGTTAATAGTTAAATTCAGTTACACAATTGGAATCAGATTTGGATGATACATTGTACACAAATATTTCTAAAAATATCTATTCTATAAGTATACCCGACAGATGGCAAGCTAATATAGAATGTGTGCAAAGTACTGGAAATCTTGTTGTTGTATTTCATAAATTAAGCTCTTTTGAAACAAATTTTTTAAGATACATTGAAAAACAACTTATTATTACCAAAGGTACTTACAGTAATATAATATGTTTTTATATGAATAATAGTATAAGCAATACATTCATTTTTATTTTAAAATAGATTCTAAAATATTAATACATTTGAATGGAAAAGAAGTACTAATATCAGATTTAGAAATAGACATAGATCAGCTTAAAAGTGTTCAAGATGTACAACAACTATTATTGTTACTTGATAAAATTAGATGTTGTAGAGGAGCTACTTCATCCACAGAATATTTAGATATTAAATCCATATTTGGTTTCCAGTGTATTGAAAGTAATGGCCAATGGAAACATATAAAGTGTTCAATATTCTTAATAAATGATGATAGGTATTCAAATAGATGACATATATTTAACACTAATCAAACAATTTTTTTATTATACATTTATACCCAAATTATGTAACTGTTTCATGAAGTTCCAAAAATGCATGCATATGGTGTCGAAGGTTGACATATTCAATTGCCAAAAAACGTTTAAGATTGCTTCGCCAAAAAAATGTAAGAACATATTTTTCACCTTGTAACGTCACGGAATTTTAGGCCTCTTTAATAAAAGCATTATTCATAAATTCCCCATTATTATGTAACAAACGCGCGCTATAAGTAACATCAGTACAAAGACAGCAACAGCGTTGTGTAATACCTGTTCCCCGACCCCCACACAAGGCAGTGTCTGCGTCTCAGCTGTTGCCTGTTTGTCCTGCCGACGCCGTTGTGCGTCGCTATCGCGGCCGCCGTCGCGTGCCGACAGTGCAAACAAAATTCCCCAATATTATTGTACAAATCCCCCCGACCGCCGACACTGTCAACCTCAAAACGCCTGCAGGCCAACGGCCGAAGTTTGAACACCGTCGTACAACAGATTTTCTCAGACCGCTGACCGTGCAATTAGTCGCTCCGTCACGTCATTTTGTTTCCATAAAACCACGTTCTACCAAACGTTTATTTTGTTTTTTTGTTCTACGGACGCCGAGTCGCCGACACCATGATGGGCTAAGCACGACTGCGTGGGCCCGTGGCCGGCAAAGTTCCAACACCATTTCAACACCAGCTCAACATGTCGTCGTAAAGTATATTTCCCCAAAAACCCCCAATATCAGCACAGTTCTTTTTTTGTTTTTCATTTGTTTCCTTGCCGTACAATATGGTACAACATACCCCGGTAACCGTATTGCGGAGCCGCGGGAACATATGTCATAAATGTTAATTATTACTATTATGATGTATCTACTCGGTAACCGCACTCCGGAGCCGCAGACACTATATCATATGTTGTAGCCACGGCCATTTTTTATATTAATTTGTATTTGCCCTGTGCCCAAACTTATATTTTGTGCACCTGCCACGGCCATTTTTTATATTAATTTGTATTTGCCCTGTGCCCAAATTTATATTTTGTGCACCTGCCACGTGCAAATTTTATATATATATATTGTGTTTGCCACGTACCCCTCTTTGACATGCTCTCAGTATGATTTAAATTTCCTGTACTTATAATATATATGAACATGATTACCCTAACGCATATTTTGTTTTCTCTTCATTTCACAAATGGTCACCTTTTTACCCATAAAACATTTATTCTCCTTTTCATATTTTTCTCCTGTATTAAAACTGTACAAAAAACCCATAGGTTCCGTTGATTTGTCCCTGGACAGCACGCGGCGCGGCTTATGGGTCATCCCATGAGTGTTCCCCTCGTGAGGTGGGTGGTTTACAGTCCCTAAAAACGGCCGTAATCTCCCAACCTACAAAAAAACAATCACTTCAAAGGGTTAAAAAATGTGTCAATATTTTAAAAAGAAAAAATGCTCGTGCTCGTTTATCCATTGCTAAATTCCAATACAAGTTATATCAAATCAAATTACAAATGAGTAATATGAATGATAAAAATCTAAATGAAATATTGAATCAATTTAGTATACCACAAGGCCAATGTGAGCTTATTAAAGAAATATTTTCTGCGGCAAAAGTTAAAAACTCTAAAAATAGGAAGTATAGTGAAAATTGGGTGATGTTATGCTTACTATTTCAAATAAGGTAGGTACCTAAAAAAAAAAAAAACATTAAAATATTAATAATATTTTTAATTTATACGTAACAGATCTCCTAGTGGTTATAAGTATCTTAGGAATCAGAATATTTTGCCATTGCCTTGTGTTAATACAATACGTAAACACCTACTAGCGCCATAGAAATAGGGTGTGGATTTGATGGACAATTTTTTGAATTACTTAAAAAAAAATTTGAATCGAAGACAGATCATCAAAAAAAAGGTATTCTCGTTTTTGATGAGATATTTTTAAGACAGAGTTTAAGTGTCAATACACGGTCATTGACATATCTTGGACTTCAGGACTATGGTGATGGGTTAGATATAAAAACTCAAGGTTAGGTAGTATCTATAGTCATGTGAGTGACTCAGCCGATAATATCTACGAGCTTGTGATAACAAGATAATACAAAACGATACGGACCACGGTTCGGGGCGAACTAGTGTCGGCGGTGCAGCAGCCTGCGACGGAGATAGCGACGATGGCGGAGGCGGCAATAAGTTTCGTCGGTAACGATGTCGTATGACGTAACGCATAGCAGTCGTATGCAGTGGCCAGTGGGGTCATTTGAGGGGTGGCAAGGTGGCCATTTGCCCCTGTCTGATTGTAAAATATCAGTCCAATTGTTGGTGAAATAACATGATTTTAATTCTTAAAATATTGAGGAAATATAATATTGTGTAAGCACTAGAAAAAAAAAATTGGAAGTAGCTTTAGGAATATTATTTAAAAAATCAAATCGGGTTTGTTCAAATAATTTTCATAAAAAAGATACAAATAATACACGGATGTCAGGTTAAAAAACAAATCTATTTACAGTAAGCTATAATGTCTAATTCAAATACCTATTAAAATATCAATATAGATGTTTAGTTTATAATATTATAACCAAAGTTTATTTTATAAATAAAACAATAAACATTTCTATGATTAATATTAATTTATTAATCGTAAGATACGATTTTTTAATAGGTTTGATATGGGCAATTTGATTGAAATTATGAGACAATTATTTTGAATCATCAATAGTTTATATGCAACTAAAAATTTAATAAATAGGTTTTTAAGCACAATTTTTTAAGACATTTTAATTTTAAATTTGGACGAAATTAGAAATCTAAACGCTAATAATTACGATTTTAATTATTTTGTTGCACCTACCTAATTCAATAAGGTATTATCGATAATAATAAAAAAAAATTATTTTATTATAATTATTTTTTTTAATTATCTCTACAAAATAAATTTATGGAAAAAAACTAGAGGTTTACAAGAAAAAAAAACATGTAATTGATCGACTAGCACATGATACACATCCGCTGATCAACAAAACATTGTCAGTAATGGCATTTAGATTTTAGGCATTTTGGCATGTTGCATATTGTGTGCGCAACAAGAGGGCACAGGCCTAGAACGAAAAATGAATTATGCTTGGTTGCGCCTGTTTTTCGGTCAGGTAAACAACTACACTTACTCACCGACGCACAGAGGATAGGCAACCGAAGACACACTGACTATGCTATAGGAACGGAATTACATTCAACTATTTGAATGAACTTATTTTTTATTTTAAAGGATCCTTAGTCCTTACGGAAGAAATGGGGATCGTACAATTTAGTTTTTGGGGACGGGAGCTCTATGGCCGATCAGGGCTGGTACAATGACCACTGAGTGAAATTATAAATCCGGGGGCTTACGAACTAATTTAAGTATATATCATAAAAATGTGATTTAATTACTATTTATATTATTATTATTCATTTATATTATATCCAGCGCCACGGTCGTGGCGAGAGCTAAGTAAAAAAAAAAAAAAATAGCTGTACGACGGTGTGTATAGTATATCGAAGCAAGAGTTGCCCATTTAAACTGTGTAAAATACAGGTATATTTGTTAAACAACATAACTAATTTTCTAATGCATCAATTAACTCCTAGTAAACAAAAAAAAAATAAGAAATATTGTGTAGAATGTGCTTTTGTAAAAATCATCAAAATCGTACGTTTAGAATTTAAGTTATACATGAAAAAGTGCGACATTTTTAAAGCAAATTTATATTAAATTCAGAATCACGCTAGCCGTCATCGTCGTCTTCATGGGCTGCTAACTCGTATTCCCAAATGGTTGATGTCTAGGTAGACAAAAGTAGTGCCAATGTACAAACATTGAGAGTACTCATGTTGGCATTCCTAACAGTTTTTAAGGTTATGTACTTATTTTTCTATGATAGTATGATTTCATTTAAAATTTCTAATTTTTAATTTCTGCATAGAAAAATAAATGGCTGTCAAAAGTCGAAACGCTTTCCGTTTTTTACGTTTTACTTTTCTTTATTTTTTAGTGTTCTATTCAGCCGTTGTATAAAAACTGTTTGTAATGCCATCGCCAATATGTGTTGTCTTTAGCTGCAAAAGTAGAAATAACATTTCAAAACACCGTTTCCTGAAAAATGATATACCACGATTTATAAAGTGGGTTGAAAGGTCTGGTAATCCAAAATTACTGACCATGACACCAGAGAAAATTTATAAAAGTTATTTGGTTTGTGATCTTCATTTTGATACAGATTGTCATAGTAAAGGGACAAAATTACTGAAACATAATGCTATTCCTACATTATGTCTACCAGTTCGTGAGTTACCTAATTATTGTGTGAACCATAGTCATGTTCAATTTTCGTGTTAAATGTTTGTGTTAATTTATTAAAAATAATTAAGATACTTACATTTTTTAATTGATATCAACGTACTATGTGTATAGATACTCGATCATAAACACTCGAAATTAGTGTAAGTAGATACATCATTTAAGTGTTAACTACCTATCTAACATTCAGCGAAATGAAGTAATTGTCTAACTCTACTTGTGTTCCAGTCAATTTTGTGGTAAATTTAATTTATTATATGTTGCTTTATTGAGACTGCTATTTGAGTATTTGTTTTTTGCTAACTGCATGATTGAATGATAATTATTAATTTTTTTTTTATTTAATTATTTAGTTATTATAATTAGGGCTAGTAATTTGTTTGTGATAACGCTTTTTATCTTATTATACTTAATATAATTTTATATATTAAAAAGTATTGTTAAAACCTATTAGGTACAACTTATTTTAAACATTTTAATTTGTTGGCCAATATTTTTCCAAATATCTATTGTAGTTCTCATATTAAATCTGGAAATGGTGGTGGGTCAAATATGGTGAAAACATACCTAACCATTACCTATACAAACACTATTTTATATGCATAATGTCATTATACTCGTTTGAATGTTACTTATATTAAACTATATATATTATGTCATTATTACTTTTTATATATACTGACAACATGTGTAGGCATTTTAAAATGCAATTAAAATTATAATAAATAATCACAATTTTATTTTCCAGCCATGAAATATATTTTGCCACAGTATATATTAGCAACCAACTCAGATAATACTGCTTGTAAGTATAATTTATTATAATAATTATTCTAAAGAATTTCAATAAATATGCAATAACATATAAAATATATTATACAATAACATTATATTTTGTTAGGTAACTCTGATATTGATGGAATACAACCAATTGATGAAATAGATCCTGGAGAAACATATCCTAGTTCCACCTGTAAAGTGCCCGTTACAGATATGTCTAGAAACAGATGTAAGTTAACAATTTAATATTATGAAATTTTTTTTTTTTCATATATATTTCTTAATTTGGAATAGAAAAAATAACTCTCATAATAAATAAACCAATTTTGTATATTATTTTTTCTATGACAATTAAAGATTATCAAATCTGAACATTCACTTTGGTTTAATGTTTATGTAATAAAACACAGTTTTAATAACTAAGTACAATGCTCAATAACATTATAATTTGTTAGGTAACTCTGATCTTGATGGAATACAACTGTGTGATGATACTACCACCTCAATTATAGTGTGTGATCCAGGTTCTAGTAGTAATGATTACACTATTAAGAAGATAAAACGTAGAGGCTGTCTAATGGATATTAATGTTACTAGAGCTAAACATATGACACCAAAAAAAAAAATATCTTTACAAAGCAATTGTTGACATGAAAAAATCATTATCGATCATGAACAAAAGACGGTTATGTACAAAACAACGATTGAAAATGTCTGAAAAGTTCATCAAACAACATAACTTGATGTTAAACAATATGAATGATATCACCAAGAAATTTTTCCAGTGCCAGATGAAAGCACAAAGTTTACATCCTCGTGGAAGAAGATATACTCTTGATGATAAAATTTTTGCTTTGTCACTATACAAAGGAAGTGCTAAAGCTTATAAACTTATGTCCAGGGTATTTGCATTACCTTCAAGAAAAACTATAATGGATTTATTACGTAAAATTCCGTTGCAGCCTGGAATTAACAGTGAAATTATCGAGCATTTAAAGCTCACCGTCAGTGAAATTAAAAACCAATTAGACAAAACTTGTGTTTTAATTTTTGATGAGATTTCGTTATCTGCTGGTGTGCAATATTCAGAAGCTGAAGACAAAATTATAGGAGTAGAAGATCTTGGAAGAAACATTCGTCGACCCAAATTTGCGGATAAGGCTCTTACATTCATCGTTCGAGGTGTTAAACATAAATTTAGGCAGCCTATAGCTTATTATTTTGTACAGAGTGGAATAAAGACACCAGATCTTGTGGTAGCTTTGAAAGAAGTTATATGCGCTGTTCAGTCAACTGGCCTTAATATTGTTTGTACTGTATGTGATCAGGCGCCTACCAATGTTGCTGCAATTAATATTTTAATGCGTGACACTGAACAGGAATATGTAAAAAACAAAATCTATAAACGATCATTTGGATTTGAAGTTAACGATCAAGAAATAGTTCCTCTTTATGATCCACCTCACTTGTTAAAGGGAATACGTAATAACTTAGTTACTAAAGACCTATCTTATTCAATAAATGGTACTATGAGAACAGCCAGGTGGAAACATATTGTTGATTTCTATGAGATTGACAAAGGGCGTCTTGATATTGGGGAAAGAAAGGTTCCAAAGCTCACAGATTCTCATATTTATCCTGATAAGTTGCGCAAAATGAAAGTTTCTGTGGCAGCCCAAGTTTTAAGCCAAAGAGTTGGAAGCATTATGCTTTTACTTTCCGAATGGTCAAGTAAGTAACAATAAAACATTAAATTATTGCATTACATTATATAATAATTATTAATATTTATACATATTGTATTAATTATTTAAGGTGACAAAGAAGACAAATTAGACAAAGAAGCATCAGACACAGCAAAATTTTGTCTTTTTATTGATAAGCTGTTTGATAGTGTGAATAGTAGCTCAACAAATCTTCAGCCAGGAAAAGAATTACGCAGTGCAGTAACTTCTACATCAGGTCATTGGAAGTTCTGGGAGGAAGCAATAGTAATTCTTCAAAGTATGCAGCTGAATATAAAAATTCCTAGCATAAAACATTGGATATCTACTATTAAAGGTTTTCAGTATTTGTGTAAGAAGTTACTAAGTTCAGGTTTTAAATTTATAACTCTTCGTTCTTTCAACCAAGACCCTGTTGAAAATTTTTTTTGTCAAGTTCGCAGCCATGGCATGCGAAATACAAATCCCACTTGTTTTAATTTTCAGTGTTCATTTAAATCTTTATTTGTAAATAATTTAATATCAACTCATTCTGTTGGTGCAAATTGTCAAGAAGACAGTTGTGTAAATATAGCCAATCTCAAGCAGTTTTTAACATTAGATATGTCCAATTCCAATATACCCATTATAAATAATCAATTTCCGATAAATGTAAAAACCACCCAACCTAGAAAATCTAAATTAGCCCTCGTATGTCAATCCTATATTGCTGGTGCAGTAGTGAAAAAAATAAAGTTAAAAACTTCAAATTGGAAATTTTGTTTAGAAGTGTTAAGATCTAAAACTTTAAAAAATAATGAAATTATTAAGGCATGCCAATATAACAACTGTACATTACAAACCCCATCACTATTGTCAGCCAATATTTATGGTCAAATTTTAACTGAATTTAATTCTCATATCAACATTATTTTCAAAGAACCACATATTAAATATAATTTTATAAATAATATAAGTCCTAAAATTAAAATTGGTAATTTATGTACAGTTCATGATACCAAAAACTTATTTTTAAATTATTCATTTAATATACTATTTTTTGCTTTTACATCAAATGTTAATAGACTATTAAGAGGGGAGAAGTTAAAAATGCTTTGTTCTGAAGGGGGTTCAATTTTTTATCTTGCTGAAAATTATTATAAACATTTCAAATTAAAAAAACACAAAATTCTAAAAAACTGCAACAAATTAAATATATAATAGTTAAGATTATCCTAAGAATAAAACCTACCTGTTTTAATTTATAGTGTTCATTTAAATTTTAAATCTATATTTGTAAATAATTTAGTATCAACTCATTCTGTCGAATAGTAAGAAATGTTGTAATTTTTGTTTAATCTTTATAACTGTAAGATATCCATATTCATGTAAAAAATAAAATTTAATATGCTTATTTAGAACTGTAATATGTATCATAAGTGTTCAATATTTTTAGTTTAATAAATGTGTTTAATCACCTGTAATCAGTATTATAATATTTATCATATTTTGTATTAATTTTAAAATAAATTTTATTGTAGTAGTTAAATTACTATAATACAATAAAATGTAAGATTATAACAGACAGAAATATATTTAAAAAGAAGAATAATAATAAAATTTACTGAAATTTAAAAAAAAACGGTAAAATAATTTTTGAATATTAGTCATGGTAGACAACCACCGGGAGCGCTATTACTTCTACAAACACTCCGCTGGGAGTGCTCTTTCTATTTACTTATTTTTCTATGGTTGTCTTCGTCGCATCGGCCGGTTCCCCCACTCGATTTCGTGTATGCAGCTCGAGGCCTAGGTGGGAGTAAATGATGAGTGTCGGCGGTCGGCGGGTCGCATATTACCATACCATACATTGTTTCACAACCGGGCTCTCCTGATTGGCTGGATTTAAATCACCCGCCGTTTTTATCTTTATCTCATATCATATCATATAATATCATTAATTAATCAATAAATAAAATACAAAATAGAAAAATAGACATCACCTACAACTTTAAAACTATAGAGTCTATAGTATAGAGTATACTGAGTATAGTGCTAAGATAAAAATGTATCCTAAATCATTTACCAATAAAATAAAAGAGGAAAAATTAAATTTTATAGAAATTCAAAGTAATTTAAACTCTGTAGATGATATTAAGCAGTGGGTGAATGAATATGGTTCTTTAACAAATACTCACTGGATAGCAAGAAGCTCCATTCCAGCAGGAACCAAAATTTTGTGTTCGTAAGTGTACCTGTGTATAGTGGTATCTACCTATTGGCTATTGGCTATTAGCCTATTACTAATAAGTAATAGACAATAGTCATAGCAATAGATACTATATCAATAAATACTCGAATAAATATTAGTACTTAATAATATTAGTACTTAGTAGTTACCTACACTTTTTTATATTATTATTATATATATTATATTAGTTCATAATACTTTGTACATTTATTTTTAAAATTAAATTGTCTACTACTAATTTTTAAGATAATATGGAAAATATAAAATACAAAAAAACTATCCTACAAAAATTAATAAATTTCATAGTGATGGTAATTATTATAAAAAATGTATAAGGTTAGTACATAAAAACTATTACTATTAGTCATTAGTAGTTAGTACTATTATATATCATAATTTGTAACTGAAACTGTTCTGAATTTAATTTTACTTAATGTACAATATTACAATTAATAATTTTCACTGAGAAAATATTTCATTTTAATAGTTTAAGTAAATAAAAAAACATTAAAGTAGATAATATGATTTATGAGCCCTAGATTATTGAGCCGCCATGTTTCATACCAGTTTTGTACACATCTATATGTTGGATTCAGTGAACCATTGGCATAATCCTGTTGCTTAAAACCATGTTTCAAGGACAATACATTTTCATGGTACTTAGATGATTCAATAATTCCCAAACCATTATTAAAATATTCAATAAATGTACTCTTCAGATTATTGTCAGCTGGTAAAAATCTTAATGTCTCGGCAGTCTGTAGTGTATGTCCATGATTTGAATGTATTTTAATAGAAGCCAATAAACCTTCCTAATCATATAAATATATAGGTTCATACTAAAGATTATTATCTCCAAATATACTTTTTTCTTTTATATAAGCAAATATTTGTAATTATTATTATTATTTTTAACTATTTATTTATTTATTTCTCAGAAACAAGAATACCTATATTCCCTATAATACCTATTACCTATTTAATACCTACAATGTTAGTCCTACATTATATATAGAATATTAAATGATTGATTCGTAAAAAAGTTTTCAATACTCCTTAATTTCAAAAAGTACCTATTTACCTATTTAAGTATTTTACAAGTTTGTCAATTCTTCCTATAAATTATCCTACTTGTCCACCCTGCCACAAAGATATGTGCAGATTGTTAATACAAAAATAACAATAATTTATTTTACTATAACAATCCTAAATAATTATATTTATTTTTAATAATCTTGAGGTCTTACCTTAACATAAACATCTGTTTTTTTTGTCCATGGTGTACTAAGTTTTATACTACACAATATATAGGCTGGGCACATAGCATTTTTTGAGTTTCCTTTCTTATTGTCTTCTTTAGAAACCTTTTGGAAACTATTATGATGACAAACATACTTTTTTCTATAATGAGTATTATTATTATTAAAAATTAAAATTATCATTTATTATTCTCTAAACTAGTTAAATAATAATAAGTTAAATATATTATTTGATTTTAAAGTAACATGTTACCATTAACCATAAATAAAGTAAGTAATTTAATAATGTTATGATTAGAGCAAGGACTTTCATGCATTCACACATTTTTCTAGTTAACTTTTTCGTATGTTGAGTAAGTACACAACACATTTCACAATGTTTGTGACCAAAGGCTCAACATTTTTAGTGCATATTTTTGCATATTTTGAAATTTTTGGGTTTAAAGTATATATTTTTTGATGCAAAAGTGCATGTTTTTAAATGCATATTTAATGATTTTTTAGTGCATGAAAGTCCTTGCTCTAACTTATGATACATCAACATTCAACAGTGGTTAAAGTGTAAAAATTTGAAGATCCCCCTTTAGGTCAATAAATTAAAAAAAATTGCAAGTGTTACAGTCGTTCCAGACCATTATTATTTAAATCATAAAAATACCTATTTTTGTTTTTATTTAACTAGATATTATTTGAAAAGGAAAAGAGTTTTTACAATATTTTGCCATTGGCAAAATACCTTATTGTTAAAAAATAAAAAGATACAACTGACTGAAAGGATGGAAACTAGAGGTAATAACATATTGGAAATCTTGGCTCTATCATTATCAATACTGATACAATTATAATTTTCTTTCCAAAAATATTATGTCAAATCAGTACCTATTTATATTTCATAATTAATTTTATATAATAATAAACCAAATATATAAAATATTACTACTTGCATTGTTTGGCTTTAGTATATAGCCTATAAACTATAATCATATATTAATAGGTACCCAACTATTAGAGGTACCTCAATTTCTTTATACAACCATACATTATAAATTATAATATAATATAAAATATTGTTCCATGATATAATAATATATTTTTAATTGTTTTCATTATATAAAAATATGTAAACATATTATAATATTATTTTTCTTTATTGTAATACACCTAACTGAATTTATATATAATTGAACCATTGCAATTAAAACTACATGGGATGAAAATCTGTAACTTTATATAAAAGACAGAGAACTTTGTTTAACAACAATAAACAAATTATTGGAGCTTCAATATAATACATTCATATAGGTAGGTACACATAATTATGTAATTTCAACTTTTTTTTAACAAAAAAATCCAATATTTAGATTAGTTAGGTATAGGTAATTAACAAAATTGATGTCGTTCTTGCTATGACTATTGTCTATTACTTATTAGTAATAGGCTAATAGCCAATAGCCAATAGGTAGATACCACTATACACAGGTACACTTACGAACACAAAATTTTGGTTCCTGCTGGAATGGAGCTTCTTGCTATCCAGTGAGTATTTGTTAAAGAACCATATTCATTCACCCACTGCTTAATATCATCTACAGAGTTTAAATTACTTTGAATTTCTATAAAATTTAATTTTTCCTCTTTTATTTTATTGGTAAATGATTTAGGATACATTTTTATCTTAGCACTATACTCAGTATACTCTATACTATAGACTCTATAGTTTTAAAGTTGTAGGTGATGTCTATTTTTCTATTTTGTATTTTATTTATTGATTAATTAATGATATAATATGATATGAGATAAAGATAAAAACGGCGGGTGATTTAAATCCAGCCAATCAGGAGAGCCCGGTTGTGAAACAATGTATGGTATGGTAATATGCCGGCGGGTCACCACTCACCATGCATTCATTAATCATTTAATCATTATTCATTTCGTTTTCGTTGTCTGGCGTGGTTTCACGTTTGTGGTTTGTGTTTCGTGTTTTGGTGTAAAATACACGTGGTTGCAATATGTGTATATACAAATATAATTATGGAATGAGTTATTAGAAAAAATGCAAAATATAGCATTAGTATCTCTACCAACAACAACCTTACAAATTGACGACAACAGTCAACACTTATAACTTGTGTTCTGCAATTTGCCACCACGGAGAATCATTACACAGCGGTCTATATCATTACACAAGCATAATCAAAAAATCGAATAATTGGTTTAGGTGTAATGATCTTATTTCTAATAAAGAAAGATGGCCTCGTGGTGGCAAATACGTGTATATAATAATTCTAGAAAAACAAAACTAAAACAATTATAGTCATTATAGATATATTATTTAGATAAAATTAAAGATAAAAATATAAATACATTATCATTATTATTATTTGCATTTGCATTGATGATAAAAATTGTGATATCACAACAAAAACCCTTCGTAAACTTCGTGTAAAAATGGCTAAGTAAAAAAAAATATTAGATCTTTAAGCACTATAAAGTTGTGATATCATGAATTAATGCTAAGTATATTGAATTTAAGTAAACGTATTTTGTTTCAATAATTTATTTACTTGGCGAGGAATTATTTCTTAAAAAAATTTAGAATAATATAAATATTAATAATAATATTATTAAAATAATCATAAATACCTACCTAACGAACAGGGCCGAACTTAAGAGTCTCAGGGCCTCAAGGCAGCTACTAAAGAAGGGCCCTTTTAAATATATATTAATAAAACTGCTTTTAATTTGTATATATTCAACATACTAATAGATAAAACAAATATTATATACACATACCATTATCATAATTATAAAATAAATATATGTATATAAATTAAACATAAAAGAACAGATTTATAAAAAAATGATTAACACATTTTTACACGTCGAGCTTTTTGTTCTGCGAAAGAACGTATCACTTCACTGTAGTCCACTCCTTGCATTACTTCTGACTCAATGTATAACACGGCGAGTGAAGTAAGTCTTTTTTCCTCTGTATTTGATCTTAAATAATTTTTTATTCTTTTAAGAGCCGAAAATGACCGTTCAGCTGATCAGTTTGATACAGGGGTACTCGTACTCAACAGCATCCTAAGTGATATTCCTATATTTGGATGTTTATATACGGTTCCATAAAACTAAAACACAATATAATAATATTAATTTCTAAATTACTTCCTCCCATTTCTCAATAATATTCTATATTATACACGAACTATTTTCCGTGTTAATCAATTTATGTGTGTGATACCTTTTCTTTTGTGTGTGTGTGTTTCCCCGAGGGCGGGCGGCCCCAGGAAGGCAAGGGCCCCTAGGCAGCTGCCTAGTTTGCCTAAGCGGAAGTTCGGCCCTGCTAACGCAGCAGCTATTATAAGATGCTAAAATCTACAAATTTGAAATAAAAAATTACCACAATCTCGTTGGTCTAAAAACATTTTATAATTAGTTGCATTGCTTTCAGTTCTAGTAACATATTATAATAAAAATGTAATATTAAAAATAATTTGGCACCCAAAGCACTAGCTTAAAGTGTTTACTGGGAAATATGGCACTGGCCATTTAATTATTTTGTTCATCACACTTTGTTTCGTTTAAGAAATAATTCCTCGCCAAGTAAATAAATTATTGAAACAAAATACGTTTACTTAAATTCAATATACTTAGCATTAATTCATGATATCACATCTTTATAGTGCTTAAAGATCTAATATTTTTTTTTATTTAGCCATTTTTACACGAAGTTTACGAATGGTTTTTGTTGTGATTTTAAATAACACTAAGCAGTTCATATCGCCATATTGATATTCAAACAAGTGTATGAGATTACGGGGAAATAGTATGAACAAATAATAGAAAATTATATAAATAGAAAAAAATAATCGCGTTCGCGACAGCCAGTCGGCAGTCGCCTCGTCGGGGACGGTGTTGTTTTGCATTGTATTCGGTTTAATCGTAATTCGGTAGTATCGTAACTACGATAATATACAATGATAATCATTGATTATAAAATAGACAGATAGCCAATGGTATAGGGATTTTCGGTGACTAAAATTTTGATTAAAATAGCTGCCGATAGGTAGCGTTGTATGTATTAAAGTTTTATTATTATTACCGACTGCAATTATTCTTATACCGGTTTGTGGCCGTGACAGAAAAAGCGATAAGCCAATATTTTCTTAGTATCGCACATTCGCACTATCGTCTATCATCTATCGGACTATCGTCACAATAATATTGTCAATAATATTAAACGTTGAAACTGTTGTACGCAACAAGGGAGAAATAATTTATTTAATTATGAAAAATAACTTACTTTTACAGAACATTAGACACACTATAGTAGATTTCTGATTTAATAAATTTTAACAACAGAGCCAATCTTTAACCATATGTCCATATCGTATTTTTTATTTTTAATGTATTTTATTAATACTCAATTATATTTTTCAAAAGAATAAAAATGCAACAACATAAAATGTAATATACCTACTTAATTAAATTATTTTTATAATTTATAAATAAAAACAGCCGTTTGGTTATTGAGTAGATACTAAATGTGTTAAAATTAAAAACCAATGAATATCTTTGTATGTGATGACTGATGAAAATGATTCTGAGGGAAGACATACCAAGATTACATTACACAATGTGATTTTAACAATGTTTGTATTTTTTGTTTCAATAAAATAAATAAAAATTGTAATGTTTGTTGGTTCTGAAAAGAACCGTTTAATGAAACCGAAGCGAGTAGTCCTAAAAAGGACTGTTTAAAAAACAGACGCGAATAGTTCTGAAAAGAACTTTTTATATGTAACGGATGCGAATAGTCCTGAAAATGACTGTTTAAAAAACGGACACGAATAGTCTTGAAAAGGACTATTAATATTGCTTCTTTGCCAATAGGTAGGTACAATGTCAGAACGAGAAAAAGAAAATTATGAAAATATAATTATTTTATTTAAATATGATTTAATATTTTTAATTTTGAAAGTTTTGCTAATTTTGAGGTAGTTGAAAATAATTTTGTTTTATTAAATATTTTACACATTAAAAGATGTTTGATTATATACATTTTATGCTCTATGCAGTTTGTCAAAGATTCATCAAGCCATTTTTTAATTGTATTATTATTTTTTACACGCTCAGTTAATTGAAATTTGATTTTCTTTTTATGCAAATAGTTTTTATAATTGTTTTCAAAAATATTTAAAACTTTATTTACTACATTATTTAAACTATTTGATGGTGCTTTAAGTCCACTTTCATTTTCAATTGAAGTATAATTTTTATTAAGCAGTGTAATGATATCCATATATCATACACAATGAATATTTTTTATAGTCAATTAATATGACATTTTATTGTAATTATTATTCACTAATGTATGAAGGCTAAGTACAAAATGTCATGATATAATCATTGTACATATCAAATTACTATTGAGATTCTAAATAATCTATAATCACAGTAAACATACCTTGTGTCCTTGTTCCACAATAACAATTAGTATAATAAAAATTAAAATACGATAGTGACGAAAAAAAAAGTAGCATAAAAACGCCATCCCACTGGCTCATGGCGACCAGTCTTCTAGCGTCTTACATACGTACACTTTCAGTGCGTAAATGTGTAAGGGACGTCCATAAAGGCTGCAGTTATTACTTTCACGTATCGTCACCATCGTAGTTGTGTTTTAATTCAAAGAAGTGTGTTTTCTTTTTTTCTTTATAATTATACTCAGATTCTATCTCCCCCTATCCCTGGAACTCTGTCAACTTCCATCATCAGTGCAGCGCAAAGCAAATACACATCCATCTTCGCAGAAGGTAAAAGGTTATATTACTTATAAACCCAATCTCTCTGCATTGGCAATTTGGTTCTAAAATTCAATCACATAAATTGGTGAGTTTTGCAAGGTATTCTGTATTTATATATATAATAAACTGGGTTCCTTAGAAGAACAGTTGTGTTCTTCATAAGTAATTTTGTAGTTGCTTGTAACAGAATTCACGACCCCAACAATAATACTTCCTCTGATAGGAAAAGGTAAATAAAAAATATAGGTATACCTTCTTACCTCTTTATTTTTTATTACAGCAGATGCAATTGTTTTTTATCATTTAAGTTTTTATCAACAAATAATTCATTTTGACAATTGTCACAGTTACATTTTTTCATACATTTATAACCTAAATATCCTGCAAAGTATGAAACAGAACAGTCCTCCAAAGTAACATCATTATTTATATTTTCACTATTAATAGAATCCTCATCAGATGACATAGAAGAAGAGAGAGAGAAATTAGATATGCTTTCGCTGTGTCAGAATTAGAAGACAATGTCAAATTATTAGAATTTATTTTATATTGAGGTCTTACTGGGTCAAATATTATAGGATTTTCATCTCTAATGGTTGCCTTACAATTTGTACCTTTAGATGTACACAAAGAAAAAATGCTATTAATTCTTATAGAAGTTCTAATTGTTCTAGTTGTTGGATTTTTGTTATAACCACCATTTTGTCGAAAAATGCTAAAAAGATTTTCTAATACATCCTGATTTAATCGATTAGTCATTAAAAATACAATATCATTAGATTTGTCTTCTTAAAAAAATTGCAATACACTATTAATTGTCTGAGTAAAGCCTTTAAACAGGGTGGTTGAGTTAATTTTCCTTTTTTTAATTTTTGTAAATTAGTGAAATATTGTGAGGCTTCTTTTAATAAATTGTGTATAGTACCTGAATCAGTTAATGCACATAGATATGGATTTTTGCTGTATAAAGATCTGCTATTAAGACAATCGAATAAATGATTGATGAATTCAATGAAATCTGCAGTATTTGAAGAAGTGTTACTTTGAAGTTGTCTAGTTTGAATACAAGTACGGATCGTTGCTGACATGGAATGGCTTAATAATTGTGCTGCTAATTAAACACTCATTTTTTGAAAAGAATTTGGGTGAATATGTGCATCTGTTATTTTGATGAGACACCTACTTTTAAGATTTTGTTTATCTAATTCATATGTTTTTTTTATGTCATCAAATGAATTTATATTATCACCTTTTATGTAACAGGCTTCAATTAAATTATTTCTAACACTTTTAAGTAAATGTGGCACATCAAATAAAGAAAATATTTTATGGTCATTAATAAAAAAATATGGTTTATCTTCAGAAACATTTAGTGATTTTAAAGTACTTTGATTGTTTGTGCCTTGATCACATACTATGACTTTTGGACATCATCCAACTTCGAATAATTTTTTAAGAACATCTTGTATCAAATTTTTTAAAATATTTTTGTTTACTCCAGAATGAGAAAGAAAATATGCAATTGGAATTTTCCATTGAGAATAAATACCTCTGGCCATAAATACTAGAACACAGTTAGCACTTTTATCGGTCCTTCCATAGTGACCTAAGTCTTCAAAACCTTCTATGAAATCAAATTCTTTGGAATATTCTACAAATTCTTTTATATACATTTCATCAAAAGAAACAGAATATGCTTTTTCTTTATAATCAGATGAATCGAATTTTTTTTGAAGATGACTAAAGAACTACTAGAACTAAAGACTAAAGACTAAAGAATTACTGAAACTTGGTAAAAATTTTGATTGACTAATCCAATAACGAATAGTTGATAGCCCTGGTAAATTTATTTTTTGTGACCGTAAAAATTTATATGCTGCTGGTGATTTATAATATAAATTTAAAGCCAATTGTTTTTCATTTAATGTCCACGGACGACGCCTATCTTTTAATTGCATGGTAACCATATTGCTTTAGAATTAATGGAAGAAAAGTTATGCATATTTATTGAGCTTTTGAAACTATAACGAGTATTAAGACTATTTCTTTTTTTTAATTTTGAAATATGAACAGTTTTATTATGAATTATTTTGTTTTTTTGTTGTAATTTTTGTTTTAATTTTAATTTTCTAGGGGTATCGATTTCAATTAAATCATTTTTTCTTTTTAAATTTGGGCTAGGCATCTGTATTATATTTGTTATTTTAGCTTTTTTAGTAGTAGAGAGTAAAGAAGGAGGACTTGGGAAAACTAACTCTACCATATCTGATTTTGTATCAGTATATGTTTTAGTTGGAGTTAATATTTTAATAGATTCTTGATTTTGATTGTTTGAAGATGAACATGGCTGTTGCTCAGATTTATCATTAAAATTATATGGAATAGCAGTGCTAATTAAACGGTGTTTATTAGAAAAGTTTGAGAAACTATCAGGTGGGAAATGTTCGTGACAAATGTACCTATTGTTCAATTTTTCAGATTCGACTGAAAATAGATTTGTGTTGCCTGTGAATATAAATCAAATATTAAATTAATAATATTTTACCTTTCAGGATTTAAGTTAGTTTAGTATTTTAAAACCATATCGTATTTTGTGTTTAAGACAATTGAGACTATAAAAATTAATTAAAATTAGTAATGTTGTACCTTATTTCAACTTTAAAGTTTGTTAATAAAATATTTAAATATAAAAATCATTAATTTTTTTTTCATTACAATTATTTATATTGGTACTTTTATGTTTTACAGGGACAATATTAAAAATAAAATATAAATAAATTACATACTGGATTAACACTAAATTGTCTTTTATATTATATAAAAAAATTAATTATTTATTACCCAAATTTCGCTCTTAGCGGCTGCATCATTTCTACACTAGCGCTTACCTACCGGTTGCATCATAAACTAACAACTACAAAAGCGCTTTTAGCGGTTGCATCATTTCTACACTAGCGCTCTATAGTGGTTGCATCATATCAATGGTCACCAAATATTAACATTGCATTGGCTATTTGTATAAATTATTATATTTAATTTCGTTTATAATATTGTTAACGATTTTAACATCTTATTCGAAAGAAACACGTACTGTTGTGTACACGTTATTACTGTTATTGCATTTTTAACAATTACCATAAATACCTTATAATATTTTTTATTTTGAGTGCCTATCGATAATATTTAAATTCCAAATGGCTGGTCGAAAACCAGCGCTTCCACCATCCGTAGTTATTGACGCCGTTTCACAATTTAAAGATAAAATAATATCAATTAATGACGAAGGAAAAAAAGGTAAGTATCTACTTTTATTTTTTAAGTATAGGTCTATAATATAGGTAGTAGATCTTTTAAAACAGTACATTAATCAAGTAGAATAGTTTCAAGATGATTTAAATTTAGTATATTGATACGAACAAATTGAGACATTGACGTTTGTCATAGCATAGTATCTGCTCAGATACAGTAATACGTATCTGCCTTAAAATTAAAATACTAGAAATAAGCTTTTACTCGTACAAATTTGATCAATTTGACAAATAATTATTAACACGTTAACCGCCATATGCCTGCCGGCGGTCATACTGCAACGTTCAAATTCTATACTTTTATGCCCGCCGGCGTCCATAGTAACAATTTCGGTTCATACACGGTTTACAATCTATATAAAACAGCGGTGCTACATTGCGTTCAAAGTTCGTCCATACACGGTCTAAACAGTAAAATGCATACCAGATTTAACATGGGGTGCACCGCGTTCCACGAATGAGCAAGTTCGGTGTTGAGACGGTTGTAAAGCAAATTTATTTCCCAGACACCAAATTTTTATATTTTAAGAACGTTGAATTAGTATTCTTAAATAAAATAATCTTTTAGCGCAAATGTTCTGAAAATATTTTTAGTAAAATATTGTATTTATAACATAGTTTAATATTTTGAGAATGTAAGAATTAAGTTTCTAAAATACTATTAATTGAATGTGTTCTGTGCACATTAAAGAGGTTTCAAAAATGTTATGTATGTATATATGTAATATGATGTATGTAATATCATTGATTATACATAGTATGTATAATCAATGGTAATATGTATTGTATTTACGGTCATTATTTCTTCTGTTCCACCAAAAATAAAAATCAATTTTGTCCATAATTTTCTTAAAAATTCCCGTTTTTCAATTAATATTTTTGCTTTTCCCGACGCGTTTAAAAACTATTGAGACATTTTTACTTTTGACCCCCCCCCCCCCACAAAGTACCAACTACATACACTTTCCTATCAGAAAAGATGCTGATGAAGAAAATTGGAACACTTTTACTGCCCTTAATCGTGGTGACATATATACAAAAAAAAACACACACATCATTGTAGAATCAATACATTCATTGCTTCTCCCAGTATCTAAAAATGCAAAAAATCTCGACGGCCGTATATAACCATTAGGCCGCCCAGAATCGACGGAGCGGGATTTGATCTTCTTGTGCCTACCTAATACCTATACACCTACGATTGGGAGAGCTACGCCTAAACCTACCGACCTACTGTTGTCATTGCTAATTAAAGTCAAATCTTGTTTACTTAAATCATCTCTATATGCAGTAACGTACAAATTAAAAAATAATTAAATACCTTATGGCTTATACTCTAACACAGTAGCGGCGCCAGGGGGGGGAGGCTGGGCGGGCCACGCCCCCCTCTAAATATGTCTTGGCCACCCCTTGGCCCCCCTAACCACAAGAGAAAAAAAATTATTTAAAAGAACAGATTATAAATCGAAATATCGAATAATTGTGGTTATAAATTATTATTATTATAAGACCGTATGATGCCCGTCTGCACGGCTATATAATATTATATCCGCGAGCCGTGCCTATCTGTGACATAATGTCATTTGTCAACGATTTAATATTTTATTGACAATGAGTATTATTATTTTTGTCTGCGGTTTACGTTTACATTTTACAATTTTACAGTGCATAATACAGTTTAATCGGTTTAATGTTATCTATACCATGTCGAATATGAAAAACGGGAAAAACCCAATAATAATACAATTTAAAAGATGCGTAGTTAAACAACAAAGATTATCATTATACTTACGTACTCGTAAAGGATATCATCTTAAACCTTGTATAATTTTTAACTTAATAATGTCCAAACGAAAAATAAATGACTTTTTTGCATCAGTAATAAATAAAAAACAAACTAATAATTCTGATTCAATTTTGTCACAAAAAAGTAAGTAAGAGATTTTAATTTCAATTATTATTTTAGAATAATAAATTAGAGTATATAATTTATTTGTTTTATATTATTTTTTTTAATTTAGTGACTTTGGTGAACTCATTAGTGAAGATAGTGAAGAAGAAAATGTTGGTAGTTTAAACAGGTACCTATATAATTAAATATTCCATTTTGATTTTAGTAACAGTTCCAGTGATGAATCTACAGATAATCAAAATGTGTTTGAGGCAAATTCAATAATAACTCCTACACATGTAGTTACGCCACTCAATGTTCGTACAGCTCTTGGTCCCAAAGATATTTCACAGACTATAGATGAAGGACCAACCCAGCCAAAACTAAAATATTACCCAAAGACCATTTATGGAACTGGACATTCTAGCCGAGTAAGAGGTTTTCAAGTAGGTTGGTTTGACCAGTTTAAATGTTTGGAATATAGTATATTAGAAGATGCAGTATATTGTTTACCATGTAGATTTTTTTCATTTAAACTAAAAACTGATTGTGATAATATTTTTAAAAGCACTGGGTTTAAAAATTGGAAAAATGCACTATCAAATAATAAAGGATTATACAAGCATGATAATTCTGAAGACCTTAAACAGAATATTGTTACTTGGATCGATTATAAAATAAATAAAACTAACAAAACATCAGTATTATCTCAATTAGGTGATCATCATGCTCAAATAGTTGTTGAAAATAGGAAATATTTGGAAGCTATAATTATTTCTCTAAGAATGCTTGCTATACAAGGTAGTGCATTTCGGGGTCATATTGAAACTGAGGATAGTTTAAATAGAGGGAATTTTTTAGAATTAATGAATGTAATAGCTAGTTTTAATGATATTGTTAAAAAAAAAATTACTGGTCCAAAAAATGCTCGGTATTTACACCATTCAATTCAAAATGAAATTATCCACATTATGGCTTCTATGATTCTTAAAAAAATATCTTCTGAAGTAAAAGAGTGTGTATATTTTTCAGTATTAGCTGATGAAACAAAAGATATTTCTAAAACTGAACAGTTATGATGGCGCAAGTGTGATGTGAGGTCATATTAATGGTGTTCAGACAATTTTTAAAAAAGAAGTTCCCCAAGCATATTACATGCATTGCGCAAATCATAGACTTAATTTAGTCCTTGTTGATATTGCTAAAAATAATGAAGACAAATGTAATTTGTGTATTACCTATATTATAATAAAGTACCTACTCATTGTTTATGTAAGTTTGTTGAAAATGTTATCTAATGTTTAAGTGTGTAAATATTAAATAATATACCTATACCTATATGATATTTATTATCAATTAAAATGAAAACCAATAATTATATGCAAACTTAGTATATGCAACACAGTCTTTACAATAGATAGTGTGTAAGCCCCTACCCTATACTGAGCCTATGAATGGGAAAAAGACAACGAATTGGGACTTTTTTGGCCCTACCAAATTTTCAAAGGTCACCAATGGGCCCCCCCAAGATAAAATTCCTGGCGCCGCCACTGCTCTAACAAGTAAAACAAATGATTAATGACCAACGAAGTACCGACTATCGAATATCGGCTATCGAACAATAAAAATAATATTTATAATTTATAACATTTGAGGTTATTTCATTATTATGTCTTAATTTAACGTGGTACTGCAGCATATACTGGCAGACAGAAGACAATAGAAATATTACCTGTCGCGCGGCGGGCGATTATATAATAAAATATATAAATACTCTTTATTGAATTATAATATTAATAATATTATTTGTACATAATATTTATTGAACTATACTAAATGCTCATTAGTATATTATATAAATATAATGTATAAAAATAGACCACATGGCAAAATCGAACATAATTCAACAATCAACGATGTACCTACTTATACAATAGTACATTAATACGATTTAGAATAATTTAGGTACTATTATACTACTATTTACTTCACCTATACCCCGGGGCTGACTGAGACCCATTCCGCCAACTATTATTGAAAAAAAAAAATGGTGCGTGTGGCAAGTACGCGCGGTTGAAGTGAAACTTCTTTCTGAATGGTGGAATTATTTTACGAGGCACGGTAGTCGGGAATAGTACGAGTTCGGGGGTTACGCGGTTCTATGAGGATAACTTGTAGGCAGGGCCGTCTTAAGCTTTGCAGGGGCCCATGGGCACCTGGAGCTAAAGGGGCCCTTTTAGTAGGCCTACAAAAGTTGAATAAAAATATCAAAAGTTTTTTTAATATGATTTATTTAATATTAATTAAAAACTATGTACATTTCACCGAATAAAAAAAAAACAATGAAACTTATATTTTATTTTTATGTGTTTATTATTATTATTTATGTTTATATGTTTATTGTTTATGTGTATCGTTAAGTAAGCAACGGCTTTTTTCGAGATTTCTGTTGTGCAAAATCTTCAATTATATCTTCGAAGTTTAGTTTTTGAAGGAGATCACTTTCTATGCACATTATTGACAAATTGGTTAACCGTTCTTGCAACATAGTTGTTCGTAATTCGTTTTTTATTCTTTTTAGTTGTGAAAATGAGCGCTCCCCACTGCAATTGGTGATCATGAGGCAAAGGAAAATCCTTGTGGCAACTTCCACGTTTGGGAATGTTTCTGCTAATTTGTCTGCTTTTATTAAAGAATGTATGTCTAAGATACTTAAGTCCATGGATTCATTTTTGAAGGTTTTCAAGTATTCCCTTAAATGAAAACATTCTGAATTTAACTCATTAGTGTTTATGTCTTCACAATAGAAATCTGCCAATTCTTTGCATTTTTTTTTCAAATGATTAGGTTCAATTGTTCGTAACTGAGTAAAAAAACTAAAACGTTCATTAATTTCTTTGTACGATTCCGATCGTTGCATTAAATGTGTATTTAGCGTGTCGATTATGGGAAGGAACGTTTCTACATAAAATTTTTCTTTACCACTCAACTGCGCAGTCTCTGATGGATTTTCCAAAAAAGTAATACGTGTGCTTCGAATTCTTATTCTTTGAAATTTATCTTTATAGTCAGAATTTGGATTAATTTCTTTGGCGGCCGATTCATACTGATCAAAATTATTGCGTGCATTACAAATATACTCGCTAAGTGATGCAAACAGTTTTGTTGCAACGTCCATTGTTATAGTATTATTCTGTAAACTTAAGTTTGTTTTATTTATAGCTCCCAGAAGGTCATTCCATGTCTCAGTTAGGATAACGGTCTCCAATTTTTCCATTTTTTTGCCAAGACTTTGTGCCTCGTCGTTTTTCGTTTCTGCTGATTGATCGGTGTTTTTAGCAATTAATAATAAAGCTTCAAAAATATGATTATAACCATTGTGCAAAGCATTAATAGCATCAGCTCGTGCCGACCATCTGGTTTCAGATAAGTTTTTCAGAACTTTTTGTCCGCCTAAACATCCTTTTAATATCTTCCATCGATTGGTTGAACTTGAAAAAAATTTGAACAATTTCTGGACTAATTGAAAGTATGATACTGCTTCTGAAACACATCCAACCGCTTGAACCCCTACCAGGTTCAATGAATGTGCTGTACACGGGACGAAAATTGCAAATTTACATTGCTCTTTAATTCTTGCCTGTAGCCCAGAATACTTTCCTGCCATATTTGCTGCGTTGTCGTAACTCTGCCCACGACAATTTTTTATTGGAATTTTATGGTCTTCCAAAAAGTTTAAAACCGTATCTGCTATATATTGCGCTTTATGCTCTTCGATAGGCAAAAATTGCAAAAATCTCTCAATAGGCTTTCCGTCTTTAACAAACCGTACAATAAAAGTGAGTTGGTCCACATGAGATAGATCTGGAGTGGAATCGACGCTTATTGAATAGTATTTTGTTGCTTTTATTTCACTAATAATTGTTGTTAACACTTTTTTCCCCATTATATTAATAAATTCGTTGCAAATATTTGCAGACAAATATGATGTACTTCCTTTTCCACGACTTCCGTAGTTTTGTATATGATCAGCTAGAAAAGGGTCAAATTCGCTTATTAATTCTAAGCATCCCAAATAATTACCGTTATTTTGAGATCCCAACATTTCATTATCACCACGAAATCCAAGTCCCCTTGAAGCCAAAAACTTTACCACAGCAACAATCCTTTTGAGTACATTCTTCCAATAATTGATTTCAGCATTGTATTGAGAAATCAATCCATTATCCACTCGAGCAATAGTTTTGCTTCTTGAGACATACTTCATCATTGATTGCTTGTGTAGTGAACTATTCTCATGCTCCATTAAAAAGTTACTAATATGTTTCCAATCTTTGTATCCATTAGAAGAACTCAAACTGTTGCCTATAGTAATAGTATAATTAAAAATACGACAGCAATAACAATATACAATTTCTTCAACGGCGAATATATGAGCCAACTTCTTTTTACACACTCTCCATTCGTCAATTTGCGGGTGAAAACATTTCTAGTCAAGCTTCTAGTTTTTGTTTTACCACTTACATCTGAAAAACTTGTAAAAGTTTCGGAGAAGTCACTATTTTTATTCTGGAAAAACTCTGGTCCTTTGAGTATCCAAATATCGCGTTTTTCTTCAGTTAAAATATCATCACAGTAAGTACCAGGGTCGTGAGATATATATTCTATAATATGTGTATTTGTAGTAAAATTTGGAGTTGATGAACTCAAAACACTAGTTGTATCATTAAAAGTGGGTCCAATTTCTGGACTTTCATATTTAGAGGTACCTTGATATAACGAGGTCGAAAACTCATTCTGCCTGTTAGTTTCCTCGAGTGTAAAAAATGAAGTAAGCTTAGGCAATTTGTTAATTTTTTCTTTTTGGATCGCAAGTCTTTTTCTTTTTTCTGAACCACTCAAATATGTCCTTTTTGACATAATTAAATAAGACTACAACTCTATTACAGACACTAATAAAATGTTATATTTTATATTTTTATTATAGTTAAATAAACTAAACGAAACGGACAAACGGCGCACTTATACTGACAGTCAGTTTTATTGTGTATTTACTGAAAACGTTCAAAATAAAATTCCTATTCAATTCACTGCTTTGACATAATTAAGATAAGATAAATAATCTAGTACATAAACATAATGCGGGCAGGTGGAAACTGATATAGATTATTGGCACTGCAGTAATTGATTTATATATTATATAAAACTTGTTGTAGTTTCTTGCATTTGTGTGGGTAACCCCTCCCGCTCCCGATCGAAACATACTCCGCGAGTCGTTGCCGATAACCGGTCGTAATCGTATAGGATCGGTAACGACGAAAACATTACAATTTAAAATTGTAATTTCGATTTGGCCGGGGGCCCCATTTGGATGGGGGCCCTGGGCACGTGCCCCACGTGCCCATAGGGTAAAGACGGAACTGCTTGTAGGGCATTTTCACAAGATGATATGGAAAGAATAATTTTAATATCCTCCGCATGCGCAAAATTAGTAAAATCGTACAAATTCGTACAAATTCATACTAATTACGTACTAATTATTTGCATATTCAATGTTTCTGTAAATAGTATTTAGGCGGTTGGGAGGGGCTGGAATAACGTTACCCTGGCCCCCCCACACAAAAATGGATTTTTCTCGATGAACGAGTTGCGTACAAATTCCAAAAATGGTCGTACAAATTCATACTAATTACGTACTAATTATTTGCATATCCAATGTTTCTGTAAACAGTGTTTAGACGGTTGGGAGGGGCTGGAATAACGTTACCCTGGCCCCCCCCACACAAAAATGGATTTTTCTCGATGGACGAGTTGCGTACAAATTCCAAAAATGGTCGTACAAATTCATACTAAAATGGTTGTACAAATTCATACTAATTACGTACTAATTATTTGCATATCCAATGTTTCTGTAAACAGTGTTTAGACGGTTGGGAGGGGCTGGAATAACGTTACCCTGGCCCCCCCACACAAAAATGGATTTTTCTCGATGAACGAGTTGCGTACAAATTCCAAAAATGGTCGTACAAATTCATACTAATTACGTACTAATTATGTATAGTGAAATATCGTTTATTTTAAGAAGTGGGGGGCCGGCGTAATGCACGTAGAGTTACGTGGTGTAACGAGAGAGGTCACTACGCAGATAATTGTACAAACTCAAAAAACGATTAGGGTCCGAGTTAGAAAAATAATCGGAGCAGCTAACTCGGAAAAACACTTATGAAAATATGAACTAAATAATATCACGACTAATGAAATAAAAGAAATAGAGAAAATTAATTATATACACTTTATTAAAAAATGGTACGACAACAAATTAAATAAAACCATGGTTAATAAAAACCTAGATATAAGTGAAACAGAAATTGAAAATATGTATTTAAAAAATAACCCGGAACCAGAGTCAGAATTTCAAAACTTTTTACTCAGCAAAATACGAATGCTACACAAGCGTGCGACTATTTAGAAGTAACAGGAGATATTTTTTCACTAGACAAAACCTGGGCAATAGGCCACTGCGTCAGCAAATGTGTCACAATGTCCCGAGGAATAGCGTTAAAATTTAAAAACAAATTTAATAATATAAAACAGTTAATTAATCAAAATAAAAATACTAACGAAATAGCTTACCTTAAACCAGACGGTCAATGGTTATTGTATCTAATTACAAAAGACAACTGTAATAATAGACCAAAATATTATAATATTTTCAGAACCTTAGAAAATACAAAACAATTTTGCGTGGAAAATAAAATAAAAAGCTTAGCGTTACCTAAAATATGCTCAAACTTGGACAACAAAAAATGGGAAGTCGTTTCTAATATGATAAAATTTATATTTCAAAATATCTTTATAAAAATTAGAGTACTATCATTATACCCCAAGAAAAAGGTGACAACCGTTTACAAAACTATGAAAATACATATCCCATTAATTACAACGAAAATAACAGTTCAACGATTGAAACAAATAACATAAAAAATAAATATTTAAATAACTCTATTAACAATGAACCAAAAAATATTAATAAACATATCGGCACGTATGTAGACAAACATTACAATACAAGAGTATTATCCATAATGGTAGAACTCGAAGGTATTGAAAGATATGCAATAATAGATACCGGATCTAATATTTCATGCATAGACATTTCTTTAATCAATGATATGGGACTTGTTAAAAATGAGGAGAACGTTGTTATAACAGGGGCAGACAATTCCAAATTAGAACAATTAGGCAAAATAAAATTAGTTGTTAAAATAAATAAGAACACGTACTCAATTAAAGCGTACGTAATCAAAGGACTGAGCTGCAAAATATTACTGGGAAACGATTTTAACATTAAAAATAACTTAATCATCAATTTCAAAGATAAAAACTTGGAATTAAATAACAATGTCTTAATACCTATGGATGAACTATGGTATAAATATAACACACAAAGCAATACTAATAATATAGGAACAGAATATAATATTACAAACATAAATGACAAACAAAAATATATAGGAAAAATCGTATCAAATCACTATATAAATAAACCGCTGAAAAATAAAACAAATATTAAAAACTTCGACATAAACACAAATATAATAGACTCAAGTTATGTAATAGAACCAATTGAACGATTAAGCAAAAACAAGTTTTTAACCTTAGAATCATACATTGTCAATAATGAAGACGGTATAACTTTGTACAATTTTCAAACCTTTACAGTAATATTCCCGTAGGAATGACAATAGCAAATATCGTAAAACCAAACACACCCAATATAAAAAGAGAATCAGCAGAAACAAAAATAAAAACAATATATACTACTAAGTAAAAGCATTATGACGACGAAATTATTAATGAAGTCACCGATAAACAAGGAAACGTAATCAAAATTTCTCAAGAATTAAATGACAGACAACGTAAAGAAGCATTAAAACTAATTAACAACTATAAACACTTATTCACATCAGACCCACTAGATATAAATATTGTGCTAACATAGAACCATGCGAAATTAAATTGAAATCCGATAAACCTATATTTCAACCACCATTTAGAGTTTCCCCGTCACAAAGAGAAAAATTAAAACTATTAATTGACCAAATGAGAGAAGCGGATATTATTGAACCAAGTAGGAGCAATTACGCAGCACCTGTATTCTTAATTCCCAAAAAAGAAAAGGATGAATACCGATTCTTGGTAGATTATAGAAAACTGAATAACGAGACTATTGCTGACAAACACCTAATACCACGATCACAAGATCTCTTTAGAAGTTTAGAAGGAGCCAAATATTACTCTACTATGGACATGGCTCAGGGTTATTTTCAGGTACCAATAAGACAAGAGGACCAAGACAAGACAGGATTTATTACGGATTTTGGATTATTCGATTTTAAAAGGATTCAAAAACTCGGCCCCGATCTTTCAAAGAATCATAAACAACGTGTTTAGCGACTATTTGTATAAAACAATGATAGCATACCTTGATGACATATGTTGTTTTGGAAACAGTTTCGAAGAAGCTTTAATTAGATTAGAACAAATTTTTATTAGACTAGAAGAAACGGGTTTAAAACTAAAAACATATAAATGCACCTTTTTAAAATCAGAAATAGAACTACTCGGCCACACAGTCTCTAACGTTGGATTAAAACCTCTCGGAAAGAACACAGAAGCAATTGTAAATTTCCCAATACCAAAAAAAATTAAAGATGTACGAGCTTTTGTTGGGCTCACCAGTTACTACAGAAAATATATTAAAGACTTCGAAAAAATTGCAAGTCCACTAACTAATTTAACAAAAAAAGAAAATAAATTTATTTGGGGAAACAAACAAGAAATAGCCTTTGAGACTTTAAAAAAGTCAATAACAACTGCACCAGTTATGGCACATTTCAAAGACGGATATCCTGTTTTTGTTACCACAGATGCTTCACTCGAGGGCCTATCGGGAATACTCGAACAGGAAGACGAAAACGGAAAAAGACATCCAATAAGCTACGCGTCTAGGAAACTAAAAGGGGGTGAAAGAAATTTTACTACTACAGAATTAGAAATGTCGGCTGTAGTATTTGCGACTAATTACTTTAGAGAATACCTTATAGGAAGAAAAATAACAGTCTTTACTCTTTAGTGACCACTCAAGCCTACAATATTATCAAACTATAAAAAATCCATCTTCCCGAATAACTAAATTTATTTTTAAATTACTTGAATTTGATTTAGAAATAAAACATCGCCCTGGCTCATGGGACACGGCGGCAGATTGTCTCTCACGTTACCCCGTGTATACCACAAAAATAACAGACATATTATACGAGAAAGACAATGAAGAAATTAAAACTGACACTATAAAACCTGAGACACTAAAAATACTACAGCCAGAAGACGAATTTTGCAATGGTATTATTTTATGATTACTGGGCGAAAAAATAAATAAATACTATAAAAAATCTAGAAAATATTTAATAAAGCAAGAACTACTATATTTTAAAAATTGGTCACCGCACGGGTCAAATAACCTGTTAGTGACACCTAAACGCTTAATTAACACTATCCTAAAATCTTACCACGAATCAGTTTTTAGTGGACATTTCGGAATTACAAAGACATTAGCTAAAT
The DNA here is from genome assembly GCA_022818045.1 of Neotoxoptera formosana. Classification (NCBI taxonomy): domain Eukaryota; kingdom Metazoa; phylum Arthropoda; class Insecta; order Hemiptera; family Aphididae; genus Neotoxoptera; species Neotoxoptera formosana. The sequence continues at coordinate 18,248,672 of CM040630.1, read as the reverse complement.
TTATTAAAACAAAAATATTATTGGCCCACAATAATAAAAGACACCACAAATTTTATAAAAACATGCAAATCTTGTCAAATGATAAAAAATCCACCAGGTAAAGGCCATGGTTTACTACAACCAATATCCTTATTTTCAGGAAAGCCAATGCAAAGACTAACATTCGATTATTTAGGACCGTTACCCACCTCTAGAGGAAAAAAATACCTCATTGTAGCTACCTGTAATGCCACAAAAATGGCTTTCGCAAAGGCGGTAACAAATGCGAACGGAGCAGCAACAATAAGTTTCTTAATGGACTTAATAACATCTTATGGAGTACCTAAATTTTTGTAGCGATAGCGGCACCCATTTCAAAAACAAAGAGGTAGATTAAGCGTGTACAAAATTAGGTATTACTCAAATTTTCTCCAGCGCTTACCATCCACAAACACAAGGTATGACCGAACTTATCATCTGTAATAGTTTATCACATTATGTAGGTAAATGAAAACCAAAAAGACTGGTCATTATATTATAAAATGATCATTTTTGCTTATAACACAAGCCCAAGTTCGAGATTAAAAGTAAGCCCATTTTATTTACTCCACGGTATAGAAGCAAGCCAACCTATAGATAATAGATTAACTACAGAAGACGAATTGTTTGACTTTACTAAAGCCCTAAAGCAACTTCAAAAAATTAGAGACACTATACCCAAAATCGTCGAAAAAGAACAGGCTGTTCAGAAAAAACAATATGACATAAGTCACAAAAATATTAATTTTACACCGGGGCAAAAAGTCTTAATTAAATTCGATTTCAACGAAAAAGATAAATCAAAAAAACTAGCAAATAAATATAGAGGCCCTTTTACTATTATTGAAAAATTATCCGACGTTAACTACAGAGTAGATTTAATTTTAAAGAGGAAAAAAACCATAGATACCATACATGTGCAAAGAATAAAACCTTTTTACGAAACAGAAGTATCAAACAATGATAACAAATAATTTTTATACAACGCTAGCTAACTTTTTTTTTTTTTTACAAATCCAAAACTAAATTATAGACACTATCATATAGCAGGTATAATAATGTATAATACTTTATGCAGCATCTTCATATAAATATATATTATAAGAATAATTAATTAAGATTTCTTTTTTTTTATAAAAACGATAACTATAATAAACTTATTATATTATCATAAACCTAATTTATTTATTATTATATACTATAATATGTCTATATTATTTTTATATTATACTGTTTTTTTAAAATAAACATCAATAATATTAATAACATATAACCATGTATTATAAAATAATCACAATGTTAGACTGATTTCAAAATATGTTCGAATATCATAATTTATTACAATAAAATATAAACTATATCATATATAGGTACTTACTCAAAAAAATTTTCTTATGTAGTTTTACTTATAAAATCGATAAAATAAAAATGTAACTAATGAAATTAAAAAAAATGTATCATAACTTTTGTAAAGCAAATTTAACACCAAATTAGTATCAACTCAAGACTACACTACTAAATAGTTAACACTATTAACCACAAGAAAAGGACTCCAACAACACAATACAACAAAGTGAAATAGTAAACTCAGCAAACAGCATCCACTATCTTTGTAAATTTTTTTTTCTCTCTCTCTCTGTCTAGCTCTTACATTTTTTTCCCATATCCTACAACCTTCTATATAAAAAAAATAATAAACTCCTACTTTATAATATTGAAAACCGCCTGATAAACAAAAACTAAAATCCTTATGTAAATCCTACAAACGAGAAGAAAAAAGAAAGAAATGCAAAATAGCGTAAAAAAATCAAATTAAAATTAAAAAATTAAAAATTGAATTTAAGCAGACATAAGATGAAACAAAAACACCATTTAACTTCAATAGTTAATTCAATAGTTAACACAGAAGATAAAAAGAAATAGAAGAAAAATATAATTCTGGACACAACAATAAGTCAAGGTTTCGACACATTATAAATTTAATCCTATCCCAAAACACTTCCGTTTCCAAAAAAAAAAGCATCTACTTATAAGCTGTTATTGTGACCATCCTAACCATAGATAACTAATTTCAAATATGTAAAAAAAAAAAACAAAACTAACCAAACACTATTTTTTAATATGTATTACGTTCATACTTGTCAAGCCATAAATTATGTTATATGTACATTCTGTTAGGATAACATAAGACAAAAACTGTGCTTTTTTTTTACCTTTTCTTAATTTTGTTTCATTATTGTATACATTTAATTGCATAGCATAAAATTTAAAATATGAAGACATATTTTTTTTTTAACATAAGGGATTGTTGTATGGTAGTATAATATTAAGCAATAATAGGCCAATGAAGCAAATGTGCTGAGGTAGCAATTGATTATAATATTTAAGTACGTAAGCACCGCGGTAAAGGGGTAGTATGGGCTCTCTAGCGAAAGCCATACGACGGTAATTTTCTAGAGACCTTAGTAGTTTTTGTGTGTTTTATTTATGTTCAATAAAGTTATTCTATACTGTGAATTATATTAATTATTCTGTGTACCATCGAAAGATAGGTATACGACAAGAGTGAAGCTCAAAAGTGCCACAGTGACACTGCCATACAAGTACACAACACACTGGAACCATGACGTTAGTACAGGATCAGCCATATTGTATTGTTTTTTAATATCTGTAGCAGCAACAATAACAAAATGAGATACCAAATCATAATAAAATTGAATTATATAACCACCATATCAATAATCATAAGTTAAATTAAATTATTTTGTGCATCTCCTAAAATCCTATCGTCTAACATCAGTTACAACTTTTGGATCATTGACTAAATCCATAATTCTAGCTCCAAGGTATAGTCCAATGTCTTTAAGTTGTAAATCACCATTATTAGGATTAATGTTTTCTAATGGTGTTTGTAGTACATAACTTCCTTTAAGAAAACATAATAACATTTCTTTGTAAATATTTATCATTTATCATGCAATTCTAATATGAGTACTTGTTCTGTTTAGAAATATGCAAATGTCAATATTTATTAAGCCTATAGAATAAACATATTGATAGGATTATGGAAAAAATAATAATATAATGTAATTTGTATACATTGTAATTAACCGCAAGTTCAAACATAAAAACAAATACCTAAGCTTAATGAATGGATCATTTATTTCATAATAATATTACTCTTAGTTGAAATCAGGTACAGTGATCTTTCAGTATCTTTAAATATTTATCTACATTTTGTGTAAAAAGATTATTAAAACAAAATGTCTAAACTTTAAATATAATTTATAAATGATAAAATTCTCCAGTAAAGTGTTTGTTTGTTTATTTATTAATGAATTATTAAAAATTGAATATTTATTTAAATTATGTAAAATGGTATGTAATTACCTTTTTATTCTAAATTACTAATTAGTAGTACCTAGTATTATTATTGATTACCACCAAAAGAATATTAAGAAATAAAAGTAATAAACCATTAATGCAATATTAAAAATTAAAAATATATGTGTAAAGAAAATTCTAAGGTGTTTTTGGTACCACATTTTATGGTAACTTAATAATTGCGTTATGCATACTTTTTAAACTTAAATTAAAATATATTAAATATTTTTTTAGAAAAAATTAGTTTTGTGATAGATACCTTACCTATTAAACGATTAACTTTTTTTTATCAAGATAATGTGTAATATTTTATTTTCATCTAGAAAATTGAATTGTGAAGTACCTATCTTTTATTTTTATCTTGATACATTTTCTGTCAATTATCTTTTATCTTTATCTATCTTTATCTTTATCTAGATTTATCTTTAGATATTTAAAAATGTATCTTTATTCTTTATACAACGCTAGTTGCAGATAATAAAATAGTTATTGTGACAATATGATTGGATAAATTCTTCTGTTCAATATTAATGTCATTATTTATTAATGTTATCATCTTTTTCTATTAATATTATGGACGTTTAAATTTGTTAGCTTATTTTCATACAAATGAGATAGGTACATCTTGTTTCCTATTGAATGTTTACCTATATCAGGTTAAATTTTTTTTAACTTATAATTATAAAAAACCACACAATGCCATTTAAAACACAATAATTTTGATGATATCTAACACTTTTTTAAAACCCCTGCTAACCTTATAATTGTTTTATATTATACTTATTAAAATAAACCGGAGAAGACGCACTGCTGTATATTATAAAGTGCCATGTGCTAAGTCTACCTACTAATATTATAATTAAAACTGAAGGACAAGAATCGTTATTATACGAATAAATAAATAACATATATAACAATATATTTTAACATACATTTTGTAAAAATCTGAGCATATTTAAACGCTTATAATAAAAAATTGTAACATTCGATTTTTGAATTTCAAATTGATCTAAGTAAATGAAATTAAAAGTTGTAATACAGAAAAAGATATATTTTTACAAAAGTATAATGATATATTTAATGGTTTAGGTAAGTTTCCAGAAAAAATTTCTATAAAAGTTAAAGATGTTGCTAATCCTAAAATGTTTCCACTAAGAAGAGTACCTTATAAAATAGTAGATAAATTAAAAGAATAATTAGATAAAATGTGTGAATTAAAAATTATTGAAAAATGTAAAGAACCAAGTGAATGGCAAAGTCCTATAATAATTATTGAAAAACCAGACAAAAGTTTAAGAGTTTGTTTAGGTCCCAGGGAGCTTAATAAAAATATAGTTAGGGAAATGTACCAAATACCAACACTTGAAGAAATTAAATTAAACTTATTAAATAAAAAATATTTTACTTTATTGGACCTCCGTGATGGGTTTTATCAATGTGAATTAGATCAGAAGTCACAAGACTATTGTTGCTTTAGTACACCGTTTGGAGGTTACAAGTATTTAAGATTGCCGTTTGGCTTGTCTTTTACCCCAGAGAAGTTTCAACAAATGACATCTAAATATTTTGGTGACATTAAAAATGTAAATGTTTATTTTGATGACATATTAGTATCAAGCTCCACGATAGAAGAGCATGATTTAGCGTTGAATGAGGTAATAAAAAATTCAAGAAAATTTAATATTAAGTTTAATTCTGCAAAATTGCAATATAAAGTGTCTAATTTAAAGTTTTTAGGATTTTTGTATAGTAGTGAAGGAGTTCAACCTGATGAAGAAAGAATAAGATCAATTAGGGAATTAAATGAACCATGTAATAAAAAAGAGTTACAGTCATTTTTAGGCATGATCAATTATCTCCGTGGATTTGTTCCTAACCTATCTGAGCTAGTAAACCCTTTTAGAGAACTATTAAAAAAAGATATTATGTGGTATTGGAATGTAGAGCATAAATCAGTTTTTGAGAAAATAAAAGAAATACTATGTAATTTTCCAATCTTAAATAACTTTAATTTCACAGAACCATTTGAAATACAAACAGATGCATCTGAGAGAGCATTAGGGTGCTGTATTTTTCAAAATAATAAACCAATACATTACGCATCAAGATGTTTGAGTGAGACTGTTATTAATTTTGCACAAATTGAGAAGGAAATGTTAGCTATAGTTTTTGCCTGCACAAAATTTCAGTATCTCATATATGGCCAACAGTCTGTTAAAATATATTCGGATCATCAAACGTTAGTCTCAGTGATGAAAAAAGAAATACATAAAATACCAAACAATAGGCTTAGGAGATTGAGAGTCAAATTATTAGTATACAGTGTGAATGTTGAGTATCTACCTGGTAAACTCATGTATGTAGCTGACTTCTTGAGTAGAAATTATATAAAAAGAAGTGAGAAAAGCGAAGAGTCGTTAAATGATGTGGTACATACTATGGAAATAGTTGAATTTCAATTTGAAAACAACAAAAAGGATGATTTTAAGAAAGAGTCTAGGAGAGATGAAGCGTTAAGTCAAGTTGTCAAATAATTAAGTATTGGCTGGCCAAACAAATGCAATAATGTTGGTGAATTAAAACATTATTTTAAATTAAGGAATGAATTAATATTGGAAGATGGCTTAATATATTTTGGTATGAGGTTAGTAGTACCCAAAATGTTAAGAAATTATGTTATTAAAATGCTACATAACACACATCTAGGCATGACAAAAACCTGGGCGATGGCTAAACAATTATTTTATTGGCCCTGCATGAAGAAAGATATAGAAAAGAATCATGTAATGTTTGTATAAAATTTAGCTGTTCTAAAATAAAAGAGCCGATGCTATGTCATGATATTCCTGAACTACCTTTTGTTAATATTGGTATGGATATTGCACAGTTCCAAGGAAAAAATTATATAGTAGTTAATGATTATTTTTCTAGATAGCTTGAGGTGGAAGAAATTAGAGGTAAAACTACTAGTGATGTTGTTGAAAAACTTAAACAAATATTTAGTAGGTTTGGAATACCCAAAATTATTGTTGCTGACAATAATCCGTTTAACAGTTTAGAATTTGTAAATTTTTGTAAACAGTGGGATATACAATTAAGTACATCTAGTCCATACTTTCATCAAAGTAATGGTTTGGCAGAAAAGTCAGTAAATATAGTTAAAGGTATGTTAAAAAAAATATGTGAAGAAGGTGGTGATCTTAACACATACTTATTACATTACAGAAAAACAGTAACACACCTGTAACAGGTTTAAGTTATTCACCTGCTCAGCTGTTACAAAATAGAAGATTAAGGTCTTTAGTAAATAACTTTAATGAAGAATGTGGAGTGAGGAAATAATCAAAAATAAAAATAAACAGATAATGAATTATAATAAAAATGCAGGAAAAGAAGAAAAAGAGTTTTACACAGGTCAAAAAGTCTACATTCAGAATGTATTTAATAAAATGTTGTTCCCAGGCATAATAATTAACAAAACTGAGTATCCTAGATCTTATATAATTAAAGATGTAAATGGTAAAATACTGAGGCGCAATTCAAGGTTCATTAAAAAAATTAAAGATTATGATTCAGTTAGTGATTTTGATGATGAAAGTAATATGGGTGATAAAAAATGAAATGAAAATAATATGGTTGAAAAAAAAGATAAAATTCTAGTTGAAAAAGTAACAATGATGTACAAGGCAAAAGAGACAATAATATTACTAGGTATGGTCCAAAATAATAAATCATTTATTACATTTTTACATCTTTCTATCCTCACATGACCTTCGTGTACTATATATTTTAACATTTCCGGCTTTATATTTTTAAGGAATGAGTATAATTTTATTTTTAAAAACTAATTCATTGATTACACATAAATCTTCTGTAAAACTCCAGTATAGTTTAAAAGTGTCATCAATTGAATTTCGATTTTCTGGCCAACTATTTTTTATAATTTCAATTATTTTTTGAATGTTTCTTTCTCTATCAAATTTAATTTATTTTTTGAAATAGCTAAGTTTTGAATTAAACTTTGAACATTCAAGATCATAATATCATCTTCAGTTACGTTAAGTGCTGACGTGGATAAAGTGTCAGCAATTATAAGCAATTTACCAGGAACAAATATTAATTTAAGATCATAAGATTGTAATTTAAGCATCATGCGTTGAACACGGACAGGAGTAGAATGAAGAGGATTTGTAAACAATGTGACTAGTGGCTTATGGTTTGTTTGCACATTAATAGCTTTACCATACAAATATTGATGAAATTTGTTGCAACCAAACATTATTGCATGAGGTTCTTTTTCACTTTGAGCAATATGTTACAAAATAAATATATGAAATTAATTATTAACTATAAAATATATGTAGAAAGAAAAAAAGTATAATGAAATTAAATAGGTATATTCAAAACATATTTAAATCACAATAATAATAATATATTTAAAACCTAATTATTATAAAAATATTTACATGAAAAAAAATATAAGAATGATTTAAAATAGTTTACTACGGTAGATACATTCTAAAAAAAAAAATTATTTCTCAGAGGAAGAGTCAGGAAGTACCAAAATCCATTATCTTCTTGTGGTGGAGTAGAAATTGTAGTCGTAGTTGTAGTTGTAGTTGTTGTTATTGTCTCTATTGAAATTTGAGAAATCGTCGTTGTTGTAGTAGAGGAAGGATTTTGTACACTATGCCATTCATTTGATCTGTAAATATTAAAATATTAAGTAGAGTAGGTATTGGTTAATTTGTTAATAAACAAAAATTATGTGATTGTATTCGTATAGACTTCAATTTCAGGTCGTGCATAATATATTAAGATACTAAAAGCCTCAATACTTAAAAAAAAAATTAAAAACCTTATAGACCTATATCAGAAAATATTTTATCTTGTTGAAGTAAGAAAACTTTTTAAAATTAAAAATTATATTAAATAGAAATGTAAAAATATATTACACTTAAATTCAATAAAACTTAGTGGAAAGAGTAATAACTAACAAATGTTACAATATTTAAAAACAAAAGCATATATGTTTTTCTAAACTATATGAAAATATAAATGAATAATATATAACTTGTATGGAGGAATTCGCATTTTTTTCCATGACCTCAAATTCATCTACATTCCTGTCTACTATGTTATAATAATATCTACACTAAAAATAAATTCTTGCTACATGAAGATTAATTACAAATTAATAAACCATTTAGCCTATCTTGGTGCATAATACCTATTCTTCAATTGACTTTTACAATTATTATTGTTTGTTTTGAAAATACTCTGTGAGTACAGCTTGTAAATAGTATTGCATTAAATAATATTAATATTTTGTAAGATGTATAATGAAGATCAGTGGTGGTGTAGAATTTTAGAGTTTAATATAAGCAGTTTTTAAAGCGGGTGCGTTCGTGACTTGCTACTGTGTGTGTAATAAAATATGTGTCATACGGAATCGCACGTACAGTCATCACACAGCGGCGTCACGCACATAAACGTTTCACAACGTATTTAGCTAAAAGTATCTACTTTTTGTCAATCTTTTAACGATCGAATAATGCGATAATACTTCTGAAAACTGGTCTGAAATCTGAATTGACTATAATGTCTACTATTTTTCGGATTTATGTCTACGTTTTCTTACAGAAGTTATGATGGTTTTATCAATATGTTGGTTTTATTGAATCATTGATTAAAGATTCAAATTTGAGTTATCTAATCATAATCATTAATCACAGGATCATTATAATATGAAGTTAAAAATTGCATACATTTCCTGATCAGGAGCGCAGTAATTGATTTTCAGAAATCTCCTCGTGCACGGATTGAAGCAACACTCCTCGACGATGCCTCTTTTGAATTTCGAACTTTGAATGCCTAATAATGCAGGTAGGTAAATCATTTGTCAAGATTAAAATGGTTATGAGTTTAACAAACTCATCTACATAATATAATATAATAATTATTATTATTCATTTATTTTATGATTAGATAACAGCGTGATCCATACATTACATTTATTCTGCGAATTACAGTCTATACGATTTTATAGTGGTTTTTGTTATACAATTAAATATACTCTATACCAAATTTTGAAAATAAATAAACAATTTAAATTAATATTAATTGTTCCTACATCAGATAATATTTTTTTAATTTACATTTTCAACCTAATACGTGATATTATAATAATATTATTGTGCATTTTTTAAGATTTTGTTTATCTTTGATGTTATTGACAAATTTTCACTCTTTATGACTACCCACCAATAAAAGTAGCTCTTGAGAGAGCCACAGCAACGGTGAATGTAGATGCAGCATAATATTATATTAGGTTATATTGTGTAATTATTTTTATTCAAATTTCTTTGACCGTCATTTGAGATAAAAAAAAAAACTCAAATTTACAATCAAAGTAGAGCCATGATGTGATAATATGCATTAAATTACTTACTAAAAACAATTATAGGCCATAACGAACTGTGTGTGTGATAAGAAATGTAATATTTTAGTGTGTGTTTATTTTATAATTAAAACGGGTTTTATGGTCGAATATCGATCAATTTACTATACTAGTAATAAATACTTATAATTGATAATCAGATGCTATTGAAAAATTATATTTACGATTATCTTCATTATATTTGCCCCTGCAAATAATTGACACCTCAACCGCTAGTTTTTGACCACAAAACTGTTGTGGTTTGTTCATGTACCGATCATAGTCAATAGTAGATCCCAAGCACATATTGATGCATATTACTAGTATGACCACAAACAATCTATGGAACGTCATGATTATCTGAAACATAAAACATTTAATATTGATTATAAGTATAAATGTTTAATATAAAATTAATTCTATCAACTAAAATAAAAAAATAAAATCTATATAAAAAAACCAATAAAAAAGATATACCTTGAATTAACTTTCTACATAATGTGACCGATAAAATAACCCAACGACAAGTCTTTGGACAGCGGATAAGTAAACCTAGGTAACATACCTTTCTAGAGAAGACTAGCCGTGTAGTTTTAAGTCGACGGTTCGCTATACCTGGTAGAAGAGTAACAGTTAGAAGCAAATAGTGTAACACACACTGCAGTAGCTTACTGAATTGTGATCAATCGAGGTGTGCGGCATTCGGTGGCTCATACCACCCTATAATATAGGTTAGATTAATGATAATACAAATACTAACCTATCAAACATATTCTCGTATAACCTATAATCTTGCGTGTTCTGGTGGTTGCACTACATGGTCTGTTATTTTAGGGACCGAACAGGACTTAAAATTTTAACAAAAAACAAAACTCAGACCAAACCACTAGCTACAATTTTTTTTAATTGGACTAGACTGGCAATTTAATTAAATTGAATAAAGTAGTCCAGGCACGGACTCCCGGTTCGATTTCAAAATAATTTGGACCGGACCGTATGGATCCGTTTAATGTAGTCCGGAACGGACCATTAATCATTAGTATGGTAATTTAGTATAATAAAATTATATATGTTTTCCACCCAGCTCAGCAGCGTTATCACGGGGTTCATTAGGATCTCTTATCCCCCCCCCCCTTGGCTTTATTTTGTCATGACATATAGCGTATACCCTAAGGGGGTCGCGAAATTTTATTAGGTGGTCGCCAATAATTTTACATTAAATTTTTAACACTATTTAGGTAGGAAGGGAGGTCATAATATTATCAAAATCAATAATTTTGGGGGTCGTGAATAAAAATAGATTGCGCACCACTGGCGTTTAGCAATGAAAGTAATTTTATCACAATCTGAAAATAGTCAAAAATGTATAACTTTCCTAATAATTAAGAAAAACCATATTTATCTCACATATTATGATGCTAATCGTGATAGTTTTTTTTATATATTTATTATCGATGCGATGTATGTGCGAGTTGCGACCAGTCTTGTGAAGTATTCGAATATCTACTTGTATTTAAATACTGTTTAGAGTATTTTTATGGTATTTCAAATACATTTTAAATGTATTTTTAACAATATTTAAATACTAGTATTAAAATAAATAGGTACCAGCTTTATTAATTATTTTTCTTATAATTTTAACTATATCAATAAAAATAATATTGTTGCCGTTGAAACAAAAAGGGGTTCTGTATAGGATTTTTTTAAGAAAAATTAAAGTCTAACCATTTTAAAATAGTTTCATATTAATAGGTTATAAGTATAACTTTTTATTTTTAATTATATCAATATTAGTTGTAAAATATGAGAACGAAATATATAATCATATTTTCACCTATTGACATATTAGTATATTATTATTATATAGTGTTTATGACAATATGTAGATAGTAACAAAATAGGTATACTGATAAACATTTAGTTTATAAAAGTTTTAAAAAAATACTTGTATTTGTATTCAAATACTTTGTAAGTATTAGTAAAATACATTTTTATACAAGTATTTCAAAAGTATTTTTAATACTTTTTTAACTGAATACGTATCTTTATACTTTTTAAATAGTATTTTTTACAAGACTGCTTGAGTCGACTAGACCCTTGTATTTTGACGTTATCTATGGCTACAGTTACCCACCGTACAATTCCGATTGGCGATTTTAGATTTGTGATAAACGACTTCTTCGTTTCTATAGCGTAAAATTATTTGGGTCTGGATTTACAATATATTTTATTCTCATCAGTGTGAGTGTATGCCAATGCGCAGATTACACGGAAGTATCTAAACTGTTTCGTATTGTTTTGGCTTCTGCCCAACGTTGTATCCTACGTAAAAAATATTACACAAAAAAGATTTTGCTTCAAATTAAGAAAATTAATATAATATAAAATTATATAATTTCATAATAATATAATATATTATATTATAACTAGACAATTTAAGATAATTAATCAATCATAGAAATATTTAAATTTATGGAAAACTAAAAACTGTTGCTTCAAAACGTATCGATTAAAAAAAAAATTTATTATATAGATAAACTGTACCTACCTATTATGTTTTCATATTATATTATACCTATTACACTTATATCATTATTCATTAGCAAGGCTTGGATTTTATAGCACTTAAAAGTTAAAAGTACTAAAATATGCTCTATAATAATCATATAGTTAAAAAATCATAAAATAAGCTTTAATAAATCCCTTAAAAATATCAAAAATCCAATTTTTTGCTTCTATTAACAATAATTTAAAGAAATAGAGTATAGATTTAAAAAAAACCTTGCTGGTGTCCGGTACAACCGATTATATGTCATAACTGTATACTGTCCTATACAGCAAGCTAACTAAAAATGTATTATAATAATATGCAACAAAAATGTGGGTATTTTTCTTATGGATTCACATAAATGACAAACTGTTTCTACTATTTTTCATTCAAGTACAAACGAGATTTATAAACATACAAAATAAATCATTATATTATGCATAAGTATTAGCAAAAAATTGCACCAAAACTTGAAAAATAGCACTAAAAATCTAATATGCAAAAAATAGCAATATACAATTTTACATTTACAGGAGTCTCTAGTGCACAAAACAAATTTATAGCTCACTGTCGGATGCTTACCGAGATAGTTTTTATTGAGAGGGTGGGGTAAAGTTGGTAGTTTTGCTTATCTAAAAATGTATCAGGGACAGCTTGTTTTTGTTACGTACCTTTTCGGAAACATTTCATCATAAAGGTATTAAAGGTTCATTTAAATTATTATTTCTGTTTTACATGCAACCTCACAATTGTCAACAATATTTTTTACATTAAGCCAAAATAATAAATCATTTATTACATTTTTCTATCCTCACATGACCTTCGTGTACTATATATTTTAACATTTCCGGCTTTATATTTTTAAGGAATGAGTATAATTTTATTTTTAAAAACTAATTCATTGATTACACATAAATCTTCTGTAAAACTCCAGTATAGTTTAAAAGTGTCATCAATTGAATTTCGATTTTCTGGCCAACTATTTTTTATAATTTCAATTATTTTTTGAATGTTTCTTTCTCTATCAAATTTAATTTATTTTTTGAAATAGCTAAGTTTTGAATTAAACTTTGAACATTCAAGATCATAATATCATCTTCAGTTACGTTAAGTGCTGACGTGGATAAAGTGTCAGCAATTATAAGCAATTTACCAGGAACAAATATTAATTTAAGATCATAAGATTGTAATTTAAGCATCATGCGTTGAACACGGACAGGAGTAGAATGAAGAGGATTTGTAAACAATGTGACTAGTGGCTTATGGTTTGTTTGCACATTAATAGCTTTACCATATAAATATTGATGAAATTTGTTGCAACCAAACATTATTGCATGAGGTTCTTTTTCACTTTGAGCAATATGTTACAAAATAAATATATGAAATTAATTATTAACTATAAAATATATGTAGAAAGAAAAAAAGTATAATGAAATTAAATAGGTATATTCAAAACATATTTAAATCACAATAATAATAATATATTTAAAACCTAATTATTATAAAAATATTTACATGAAAAAAAATATAAGAATGATTTAAAATAGTTTACTACGGTAGATACATTCTAAAAAAAAAATTATTTCTCAGAGGAAGAGTCAGGAAGTACCAAAATCCATTATCTTCTTGTGGTGGAGTAGAAATTGTAGTCGTAGTTGTAGTTGTAGTTGTTGTTATTGTCTCTATTGAAATTTGAGAAATCGTCGTTGTTGTAGTAGAGGAAGGATTTTGTACACTATGCCATTCATTTGATCTGTAAATATTAAAATATTAAGTAGAGTAGGTATTGGTTAATTTGTTAATAAACAAAAATTATGTGATTGTATTCGTATAGACTTCAATTTCAGGTCGTGCATAATATATTAAGATACTAAAAGCCTCAATACTTAAAAAAAAAATTAAAAACCTTATAGACCTATATCAGAAAATATTTTATCTTGTTGAAGTAAGAAAACTTTTTAAAATTAAAAATTATATTAAATAGAAATGTAAAAATATATTACACTTAAATTCAATAAAACTTAGTGGAAAGAGTAATAACTAACAAATGTTACAATATTTAAAAACAAAAGCATATATGTTTTTCTAAACTATATGAAAATATAAATGAATAATATATAACTTGTATGGAGGAATTCGCATTTTTTTCCATGACCTCAAATTCATCTACATTCCTGTCTACTATGTTATAATAATATCTACACTAAAAATAAATTCTTGCTACATGAAGATTAATTACAAATTAATAAACCATTTAGCCTATCTTGGTGCATAATACCTATTCTTCAATTGACTTTTACAATTATTATTGTTTGTTTTGAAAATACTCTGTGAGTACAGCTTGTAAATAGTATTGCATTAAATAATATTAATATTTTATAAGATGTATAATGAAGATCAGTGGTGGTGTAGAATTTTAGAGTTTAATATAAGCAGTTTTTAAAGCGGGTGCGTTCGTGACTTGCTACTGTGTGTGTAATAAAATATGTGTCATACGGAATCGCACGTACAGTCATCACACAGCGGCGTCACGCACATAAACGTTTCACAACGTATTTAGCTAAAAGTATCTACTTTTTGTCAATCTTTTTAACGATCGAATAATGCGATAATACTTCTGAAAACTGGTCTGAAATCTGAATTGACTATAATGTCTACTATTTTTCGGATTTATGTTTACGTTTTCTTACAGAAGTTATGATGGTTTTATCAATATGTTGGTTTTATTGAATCATTGATTAAAGATTCAAATTTGAGTTATCTAATCATAATCATTAATCACAGGATCATTATAATATGAAGTTAAAAATTGCATACATTTCCTGATCAGGAGCGCAGTAATTGATTTTCAGAAATCTCCTCGTGCACGGATTGAAGCAACACTCCTCGACGATGCCTCTTTTTAATTTCGAACTTTGAATGCCTAATAATGCAGGTAGGTAAATCATTTGTCAAGATTAAAATGGTTATGAGTTTAACAAACTCATCTACATAATATAATATAATAATTATTATTATACATTTATTTTATGATTAGATAACAGCGTGATCCATACATTACAATTATTCTGCGAATTACAGTCTATACGATTTTATAGTGGTTTTTGTTATACAATTAAATATACTCTATACCAAATTTTGAAAATAAATAAACAATTTAAATTAATATTAATTGTTCCTACATCAGATAATATTTTTTTAATTTACATTTTCAACCTAATACGTGATATTATAATAATATTATTGTGCATTTTTTAAGATTTTGTTTATCTTTGATGTTATTGACAAATTTTCACTCTTTATGACTACCCACCAATAAAAGTAGCTCTTGAGAGAGCCACAGCAACGGTGAATGTAGATGCAGCATAATATTATATTAGGTTATATTGTGTAATTATTTTTATTCAAATTTCTTTGACCGTCATTTGAGATAAAAAAAAAAACTCAAATTTACAATCAAAGTAGAGCCATGATGTGATAATATGCATTAAATTACTTACTAAAAACAATTATAGGCCATAACGAACTGTGTGTGTGATAAGAAATGTAATATTTTAGTGTGTGTTTATTTTATAATTAAAACGGGTTTTATGGTCGAATATCGATCAATTTACTATACTAGTAATAAATACTTATAATTGATAATCAGATGCTATTGAAAAATTATATTTACGATTATCTTCATTATATTTGCCCCTGCAAATAATTGACACCTCAACCGCTAGTTTTTGACCACAAAACTGTTGTGGTTTGTTCATGTACCGATCATAGTCAATAGTAGATCCCAAGCACATATTGATGCATATTACTAGTATGACCACAAACAATCTATGGAACGTCATGATTATCTGAAACATAAAACATTTAATATTGATTATAAGTATAAATGTTTAATATAAAATTAATTCTATCAACTAAAATAAAAAAATAAAATCTATATAAAAAAACCAATAAAAAAGATATACCTTGAATTAACTTTCTACATAATGTGACCGATAAAATAACCCAACGACAAGTCTTTGGACAGCGGATAAGTAAACCTAGGTAACATACCTTTCTAGAGAAGACTAGCCGTGTAGTTTTAAGTCGACGGTTCGCTATACCTGGTAGAAGAGTAACAGTTAGAAGCAAATAGTGTAACACACACTGCAGTAGCTTACTGAATTGTGATCAATCGAGGTGTGCGGCATTCGGTGGCTCATACCACCCTATAATATAGGTTAGATTAATGATAATACAAATACTAACCTATCAAACATATTCTCGTATAACCTATAATCTTGCGTGTTCTGGTGGTTGCACTACATGGTCTGTTATTTTAGGGACCGAACAGGACTTAAAATTTTAACAAAAAACAAAACTCAGACCAAACCACTAGCTACAATTTTTTTTAATTGGACTAGACTGGCAATTTAATTAAATTGAATAAAGTAGTCCAGGCACGGACTCCCGGTTCGATTTCAAAATAATTTGGACCGGACCGTATGGATCCGTTTAATGTAGTCCGGAACGGACCATTAATCATTAGTATGGTAATTTAGTATAATAAAATTATATATGTTTTCCACCCAGCTCAGCAGCGTTATCACGGGGTTCATTAGGATCTCTTATCCCCCCCCCTTGGCTTTATTTTGTCATGACATATAGCGTATACCCTAAGGGGGTCGCGAAATTTTATTAGGTGGTCGCCAATAATTTTACATTAAATTTTTAACACTATTTAGGTAGGAAGGGAGGTCATAATATTATCAAAATCAATAATTTTGGGGGTCGTGAATAAAAATAGATTGCGCACCACTGGCGTTTAGCAATGAAAGTAATTTTATCACAATCTGAAAATAGTCAAAAATGTATAACTTTCCTAATAATTAAGAAAAACCATATTTATCTCACATATTATGATGCTAATCGTGATAGTTTTTTTTATATATTTATTATCGATGCGATGTATGTGCGAGTTGCGACCAGTCTTGTGAAGTATTCGAATATCTACTTGTATTTAAATACTGTTTAGAGTATTTTTATGGTATTTCAAATACATTTTAAATGTATTTTTAACAATATTTAAATACTAGTATTAAAATAAATAGGTACCAGCTTTATTAATTATTTTTCTTATAATTTTAACTATATCAATAAAAATAATATTGTTGCCGTTGAAACAAAAAGGGGTTCTGTATAGGATTTTTTTAAGAAAAATTAAAGTCTAACCATTTTAAAATAGTTTCATATTAATAGGTTATAAGTATAACTTTTTATTTTTAATTATATCAATATTAGTTGTAAAATATGAGAACGAAATATATAATCATATTTTCACCTATTGACATATTAGTATATTATTATTATATAGTGTTTATGACAATATGTAGATAGTAACAAAATAGGTATACTGATAAACATTTAGTTTATAAAAGTTTTAAAAAAATACTTGTATTTGTATTCAAATACTTTGTAAGTATTAGTAAAATACATTTTTATACAAGTATTTCAAAAGTATTTTTAATACTTTTTTAACTGAATACGTATCTTTATACTTTTTAAATAGTATTTTTTACAAGACTGCTTGAGTCGACTAGACCCTTGTATTTTGACGTTATCTATGGCTACAGTTACCCACCGTACAATTCCGATTGGCGATTTTAGATTTGTGATAAACGACTTCTTCGTTTCTATAGCGTAAAATTATTTGGGTCTGGATTTACAATATATTTTATTCTCATCAGTGTGAGTGTATGCCAATGCGCAGATTACACGGAAGTATCTAAACTGTTTCGTATTGTTTTGGCTTCTGCCCAACGTTGTATCCTACGTAAAAAATATTACACAAAAAAGATTTTGCTTCAAATTAAGAAAATTAATATAATATAAAATTATATAATTTCATAATAATATAATATATTATATTATAACTAGACAATTTAAGATAATTAATCAATCATAGAAATATTTAAATTTATGGAAAACTAAAAACTGTTGCTTCAAAACGTATCGATTAAAAAAAAAATCTATTATATAGATAAACTGTACCTACCTATTATGTTTTCATATTATATTATACCTATTACACTTATATCATTATTCATTAGCAAGGCTTGGATTTTATAGCACTTAAAAGTTAAAAGTACTAAAATATGCTCTATAATAATCATATAGTTAAAAAATCATAAAATAAGCTTTAATAAATCCCTTAAAAATATCAAAAATCCAATTTTTTGCTTCTATTAACAATAATTTAAAGAAATAGAGTATAGATTTAAAAAAAACCTTGCTGGTGTCCGGTACAACCGATTATATGTCATAACTGTATGCTGTCCTATACAGCAAGCTAACTAAAAATGTATTATAATAATATGCAACAAAAATGTGGGTATTTTTCTTATGGATTCACATAAATGACAAACTGTTTCTACTATTTTTCATTCAAGTACAAACGAGATTTATAAACATACAAAATAAATCATTATATTATGCATAAGTATTAGCAAAAAATTGCACCAAAACTTGAAAAATAGCACTAAAAATCTAATATGCAAAAAATAGCAATATACAATTTTACATTTACAGGAGTCTCTAGTGCACAAAACAAATTTATAGCTCACTGTCGGATGCTTACCGAGATAGTTTTTATTGAGAGGGTGGGGTAAAGTTGGTAGTTTTGCTTATCTAAAAATGTATCAGGGACAGCTTGTTTTTGTTACGTACCTTTTCGGAAACATTTCATCATAAAGGTATTAAAGGTTCATTTAAATTATTATTTCTGTTTTACATGCAACCTCACAATTGTCAACAATATTTTTTACATTAAGCCAAAATAATAAATCATTTATTACATTTTTCTATCCTCACATGACCTTCGTGTACTATATATTTTAACATTTCCGGCTTTATATTTTTAAGGAATGAGTATAATTTTATTTTTAAAAACTAATTCATTGATTACACATAAATCTTCTGTAAAACTCCAGTATAGTTTAAAAGTGTCATAAATTGAATTTCGATTTTCTGGCCAGCTATTTTTTATAATTTCAATTATTTTTTGAATGTTTCTTTCTCTATCAAATTTAATTTATTTTTTGAAATAGCTAAGTTTTGAATTAAACTTTGAACATTCAAGATCATAATATCATCTTCAGTTACGTTAAGTGCTGACGTGGATAAAGTGTCAGCAATTATAAGCAATTTACCAGGAACAAATATTAATTTAAGATCATAAGATTGTAATTTGAGCCTCATGCGTTGAACACGGACAGGAGTAGAATGAAGAGGTTTTGTAAACAATGTGACTAGTGGCTTATGGTTAGTTTGCACATTAATAGCTTTACCATACAAATATTGATGAAATTTGTTGCAACCAAACATTATTGCATGAGGTTCTTTTTCACTTTGAGCAATATGTTACAAAATAAATATATGAAATTAATTATTAACTATAAAATATATGTAGAAAGAAAAAAAGTATAATGAAATTAAATAGGTATATTCAAAACATATTTAAATCACAATAATAATAATATATTTAAAACCTAATTATTATAAAAATATTTACATGAAAAAAAATATATTAAAGAAGTAAATGAAATTAAAAGTTGTAATACAGAAAAAGATATATTTTTACAAAAGTATAATGATATATTTAATGGTTTAGGTAAGTTTCCAGAAAAAATTTCTATAAAAGTTAAAGATGTTGCTAATCCTAAAATGTTTCCACTAAGAAGAGTACCTTATAAAATAGTAGATAAATTAAAAGAATAATTAGATAAAATGTGTGAATTAAAAATTATTGAAAAATGTAAAGAACCAAGTGAATGGCAAAGTCCTATAATAATTATTGAAAAACCAGACAAAAGTTTAAGAGTTTGTTTAGGTCCCAGGGAGCTTAATAAAAATATAGTTAGGGAAATGTACCAAATACCAACACTTGAAGAAATTAAATTAAACTTATTAAATAAAAAATATTTTACTTTATTGGACCTCCGTGATGGGTTTTATCAATGTGAATTAGATCAGAAGTCACAAGACTATTGTTGCTTTAGTACACCGTTTGGAGGTTACAAGTATTTAAGATTGCCGTTTGGCTTGTCTTTTACCCCAGAGAAGTTTCAACAAATGACATCTAAATATTTTGGTGACATTAAAAATGTAAATGTTTATTTTGATGACATATTAGTATCAAGCTCCACGATAGAAGAGCATGATTTAGCGTTGAATGAGGTAATAAAAAATTCAAGAAAATTTAATATTAAGTTTAATTCTGCAAAATTGCAATATAAAGTGTCTAAGTTAAAGTTTTTAGGATTTTTGTATAGTAGTGAAGGAGTTCAACCTGATGAAGAAAGAATAAGATCAATTAGGGAATTAAATGAACCATGTAATAAAAAAGAGTTACAGTCATTTTTAGGCATGATCAATTATCTCCGTGGATTTGTTCCTAACCTATCTGAGCTAGTAAACCCTTTTAGAGAACTATTAAAAAAAGATATTATGTGGTATTGGAATGTAGAGCATAAATCAGTTTTTGAGAAAATAAAAGAAATACTATGTAATTTTCCAATCTTAAATAACTTTAATTTCACAGAACCATTTGAAATACAAACAGATGCATCTGAGAGAGCATTAGGGTGCTGTATTTTTCAAAATAATAAACCAATACATTACGCATCAAGATGTTTGAGTGAGACTGTTATTAATTTTGCACAAATTGAGAAGGAAATGTTAGCTATAGTTTTTGCCTGCACAAAATTTCAGTATCTCATATATGGCCAACAGTCTGTTAAAATATATTCGGATCATCAAACGTTAGTCTCAGTGATGAAAAAAGAAATACATAAAATACCAAACAATAGGCTTAGGAGATTGAGAGTCAAATTATTAGTATACAGTGTGAATGTTGAGTATCTACCTGGTAAACTCATGTATGTAGCTGACTTCTTGAGTAGAAATTATATAAAAAGAAGTGAGAAAAGCGAAGAGTCGTTAAATGATGTGGTACATACTATGGAAATAGTTGAATTTCAATTTGAAAACAACAAAAAGGATGATTTTAAGAAAGAGTCTAGGAGAGATGAAGCGTTAAGTCAAGTTGTCAAATAATTAAGTATTGGCTGGCCAAACAAATGCAATAATGTTGGTGAATTAAAACATTATTTTAAATTAAGGAATGAATTAATATTGGAAGATGGCTTAATATATTTTGGTATGAGGTTAGTAGTACCCAAAATGTTAAGAAATTATGTTATTAAAATGCTACATAACACACATCTAGGCATGACAAAAACCTGGGCGATGGCTAAACAATTATTTTATTGGCCCTGCATGAAGAAAGATATAGAAAAGAATCATGTAATGTTTGTATAAAATTTAGCTGTTCTAAAATAAAAGAGCCGATGCTATGTCATGATATTCCTGAACTACCTTTTGTTAATATTGGTATGGATATTGCACAGTTCCAAGGAAAAAATTATATAGTAGTTAATGATTATTTTTCTAGATAGCTTGAGGTGGAAGAAATTAGAGGTAAAACTACTAGTGATGTTGTTGAAAAACTTAAACAAATATTTAGTAGGTTTGGAATACCCAAAATTATTGTTGCTGACAATAATCCGTTTAACAGTTTAGAATTTGTAAATTTTTGTAAACAGTGGGATATACAATTAAGTACATCTAGTCCATACTTTCATCAAAGTAATGGTTTGGCAGAAAAGTCAGTAAATATAGTTAAAGGTATGTTTAAAAAAATATGTGAAGAAGGTGGTGATCTTAACACATACTTATTACATTACAGAAAAACAGTAACACACCTGTAACAGGTTTAAGTTATTCACCTGCTCAGCTGTTACAAAATAGAAGATTAAGGACTTTAGTAAATAACTTTAATGAAGAATGTGGAGTGAGGAAATAATCAAAAATAAAAATAAACAGATAATGAATTATAATAAAAATGCAGGAAAAGAAGAAAAAGAGTTTTACACAGGTCAAAAAGTCTACATTCAGAATGTATTTAATAAAATGTTGTTCCCAGGCATAATAATTAACAAAACTGAGTATCCTAGATCTTATATAATTAAAGATGTAAATGGTAAAATACTGAGGCGCAATTCAAGGTTCATTAAAAAAATTAAAGATTATGATTCAGTTAGTGATTTTGATGATGAAAGTAATATGGGTGATAAAAAATGAAATGAAAATAATATGGTTGAAAAAAAAGATAAAATTCTAGTTGAAAAAGTAACAATGATGTACAAGGCAAAAGAGACAATAATATTACTAGGTATGGTCCAAAATAATAAATCATTTATTACATTTTTACATCTTTCTATCCTCACATGACCTTCGTGTACTATATATTTTAACATTTCCGGCTTTATATTTTTAAGGAATGAGTATAATTTTATTTTTAAAAACTAATTCATTGATTACACATAAATCTTCTGTAAAACTCCAGTATAGTTTAAAAGTGTCATCAATTGAATTTCGATTTTCTGGCCAACTATTTTTTATAATTTCAATTATTTTTTGAATGTTTCTTTCTCTATCAAATTTAATTTATTTTTTGAAATAGCTAAGTTTTGAATTAAACTTTGAACATTCAAGATCATAATATCATCTTCAGTTACGTTAAGTGCTGACGTGGATAAAGTGTCAGCAATTATAAGCAATTTACCAGGAACAAATATTAATTTAAGATCATAAGATTGTAATTTAAGCATCATGCGTTGAACACGGACAGGAGTAGAATGAAGAGGATTTGTAAACAATGTGACTAGTGGCTTATGGTTTGTTTGCACATTAATAGCTTTACCATACAAATATTGATGAAATTTGTTGCAACCAAACATTATTGCATGAGGTTCTTTTTCACTTTGAGCAATATGTTACAAAATAAATATATGAAATTAATTATTAACTATAAAATATATGTAGAAAGAAAAAAAGTATAATGAAATTAAATAGGTATATTCAAAACATATTTAAATCACAATAATAATAATATATTTAAAACCTAATTATTATAAAAATATTTACATGAAAAAAAATATAAGAATGATTTAAAATAGTTTACTACGGTAGATACATTCTAAAAAAAAAATTATTTCTCAGAGGAAGAGTCAGGAAGTACCAAAATCCATTATCTTCTTGTGGTGGAGTAGAAATTGTAGTCGTAGTTGTAGTTGTAGTTGTTGTTATTGTCTCTATTGAAATTGGAGAAATCGTCGTTGTTGTAGTAGAGGAAGGATTTTGTACACTATGCCATTCATTTGATCTGTAAATATTAAAATATTAAGTAGAGTAGGTATTGGTTAATTTGTTAATAAACAAAAATTATGTGATTGTATTCGTATAGACTTCAATTTCAGGTCGTGCATAATATATTAAGATACTAAAAGCCTCAATACTTAAAAAAAAAATTAAAAACCTTATAGACCTATATCAGAAAATATTTTATCTTGTTGAAGTAAGAAAACTTTTTAAAATTAAAAATTATATTAAATAGAAATGTAAAAATATATTACACTTAAATTCAATAAAACTTAGTGGAAAGAGTAATAACTAACAAATGTTACAATATTTAAAAACAAAAGCATATATGTTTTTCTAAACTATATGAAAATATAAATGAATAATATATAACTTGTATGGAGGAATTCGCATTTTTTTCCATGACCTCAAATTCATCTACATTCCTGTCTACTATGTTATAATAATATCTACACTAAAAATAAATTCTTGCTACATGAAGATTAATTACAAATTAATAAACCATTTAGCCTATCTTGGTGCATAATACCTATTCTTCAATTGACTTTTACAATTATTATTGTTTGTTTTGAAAATACTCTGTGAGTACAGCTTGTAAATAGTATTGCATTAAATAATATTAATATTTTGTAAGATGTATAATGAAGATCAGTGGTGGTGTAGAATTTTAGAGTTTAATATAAGCAGTTTTTAAAGCGGGTGCGTTCGTGACTTGCTACTGTGTGTGTAATAAAATATGTGTCATACGGAATCGCACGTACAGTCATCACACAGCGGCGTCACGCACATAAACGTTTCACAACGTATTTAGCTAAAAGTATCTACTTTTTGTCAATCTTTTTAACGATCGAATAATGCGATAATACTTCTGAAAACTGGTCTGAAATCTGAATTGACTATAATGTCTACTATTTTTCGGATTTATGTTTACGTTTTCTTACAGAAGTTATGATGGTTTTATCAATATGTTGGTTTTATTGAATCATTGATTAAAGATTCAAATTTGAGTTATCTAATCATAATCATTAATCACAGGATCATTATAATATGAAGTTAAAAATTGCATACATTTCCTGATCAGGAGCGCAGTAATTGATTTTCAGAAATCTCCTCGTGCACGGATTGAAGCAACACTCCTCGACGATGCCTCTTTTGAATTTCGAACTTTGAATGCCTAATAATGCAGGTAGGTAAATCATTTGTCAAGATTAAAATGGTTATGAGTTTAACAAACTCATCTACATAATATAATATAATAATTATTATTATACATTTATTTTATGATTAGATAACAGCGTGATCCATACATTACAATTATTCTGCGAATTACAGTCTATACGATTTTATAGTGGTTTTTGTTATACAATTAAATATACTCTATACCAAATTTTGAAAATAAATAAACAATTTAAATTAATATTAATTGTTCCTACATCAGATAATATTTTTTTAATTTACATTTTCAACCTAATACGTGATATTATAATAATATTATTGTGCATTTTTTAAGATTTTGTTTATCTTTGATGTTATTGACAAATTTTCACTCTTTATGACTACCCACCAATAAAAGTAGCTCTTGAGAGAGCCACAGCAACGGTGAATGTAGATGCAGCATAATATTATATTAGGTTATATTGTGTAATTATTTTTATTCAAATTTCTTTGACCGTCATTTGAGATAAAAAAAAAAACTCAAATTTACAATCAAAGTAGAGCCATGATGTGATAATATGCATTAAATTACTTACTAAAAACAATTATAGGCCATAACGAACTGTGTGTGTGATAAGAAATGTAATATTTTAGTGTGTGTTTATTTTATAATTAAAACGGGTTTTATGGTCGAATATCGATCAATTTACTATACTAGTAATAAATACTTATAATTGATAATCAGATGCTATTGAAAAATTATATTTACGATTATCTTCATTATATTTGCCCCTGCAAATAATTGACACCTCAACCGCTAGTTTTTGACCACAAAACTGTTGTGGTTTGTTCATGTACCGATCATAGTCAATAGTAGATCCCAAGCACATATTGATGCATATTACTAGTATGACCACAAACAATCTATGGAACGTCATGATTATCTGAAACATAAAACATTTAATATTGATTATAAGTATAAATGTTTAATATAAAATTAATTCTATCAACTAAAATAAAAAAATAAAATCTATATAAAAAAACCAATAAAAAAGATATACCTTGAATTAACTTTCTACATAATGTGACCGATAAAATAACCCAACGACAAGTCTTTGGACAGCGGATAAGTAAACCTAGGTAACATACCTTTCTAGAGAAGACTAGCCGTGTAGTTTTAAGTCGACGGTTCGCTATACCTGGTAGAAGAGTAACAGTTAGAAGCAAATAGTGTAACACACACTGCAGTAGCTTACTGAATTGTGATCAATCGAGGTGTGCGGCATTCGGTGGCTCATACCACCCTATAATATAGGTTAGATTAATGATAATACAAATACTAACCTATCAAACATATTCTCGTATAACCTATAATCTTGCGTGTTCTGGTGGTTGCACTACATGGTCTGTTATTTTAGGGACCGAACAGGACTTAAAATTTTAACAAAAAACAAAACTCAGACCAAACCACTAGCTACAATTTTTTTTAATTGGACTAGACTGGCAATTTAATTAAATTGAATAAAGTAGTCCAGGCACGGACTCCCGGTTCGATTTCAAAATAATTTGGACCGGACCGTATGGATCCGTTTAATGTAGTCCGGAACGGACCATTAATCATTAGTATGGTAATTTAGTATAATAAAATTATATATGTTTTCCACCCAGCTCAGCAGCGTTATCACGGGGTTCATTAGGATCTCTTATCCCCCCCCCCCTTGGCTTTATTTTGTCATGACATATAGCGTATACCCTAAGGGGGTCGCGAAATTTTATTAGGTGGTCGCCAATAATTTTACATTAAATTTTTAACACTATTTAGGTAGGAAGGGAGGTCATAATATTATCAAAATCAATAATTTTGGGGGTCGTGAATAAAAATAGATTGCGCACCACTGGCGTTTAGCAATGAAAGTAATTTTATCACAATCTGAAAATAGTCAAAAATGTATAACTTTCCTAATAATTAAGAAAAACCATATTTATCTCACATATTATGATGCTAATCGTGATAGTTTTTTTTATATATTTATTATCGATGCGATGTATGTGCGAGTTGCGACCAGTCTTGTGAAGTATTCGAATATCTACTTGTATTTAAATACTGTTTAGAGTATTTTTATGGTATTTCAAATACATTTTAAATGTATTTTTAACAATATTTAAATACTAGTATTAAAATAAATAGGTACCAGCTTTATTAATTATTTTTCTTATAATTTTAACTATATCAATAAAAATAATATTGTTGCCGTTGAAACAAAAAGGGGTTCTGTATAGGATTTTTTTAAGAAAAATTAAAGTCTAACCATTTTAAAATAGTTTCATATTAATAGGTTATAAGTATAACTTTTTATTTTTAATTATATCAATATTAGTTGTAAAATATGAGAACGAAATATATAATCATATTTTCACCTATTGACATATTAGTATATTATTATTATATAGTGTTTATGACAATATGTAGATAGTAACAAAATAGGTATACTGATAAACATTTAGTTTATAAAAGTTTTAAAAAAATACTTGTATTTGTATTCAAATACTTTGTAAGTATTAGTAAAATACATTTTTATACAAGTATTTCAAAAGTATTTTTAATACTTTTTTAACTGAATACGTATCTTTATACTTTTTAAATAGTATTTTTTACAAGACTGCTTGAGTCGACTAGACCCTTGTATTTTGACGTTATCTATGGCTACAGTTACCCACCGTACAATTCCGATTGGCGATTTTAGATTTGTGATAAACGACTTCTTCGTTTCTATAGCGTAAAATTATTTGGGTCTGGATTTACAATATATTTTATTCTCATCAGTGTGAGTGTATGCCAATGCGCAGATTACACGGAAGTATCTAAACTGTTTCGTATTGTTTTGGCTTCTGCCCAACGTTGTATCCTACGTAAAAAATATTACACAAAAAAGATTTTGCTTCAAATTAAGAAAATTAATATAATATAAAATTATATAATTTCATAATAATATAATATATTATATTATAACTAGACAATTTAAGATAATTAATCAATCATAGAAATATTTAAATTTATGGAAAACTAAAAACTGTTGCTTCAAAACGTATCGATTAAAAAAAAAATCTATTATATAGATAAACTGTACCTACCTATTATGTTTTCATATTATATTATACCTATTACACTTATATCATTATTCATTAGCAAGGCTTGGATTTTATAGCACTTAAAAGTTAAAAGTACTAAAATATGCTCTATAATAATCATATAGTTAAAAAATCATAAAATAAGCTTTAATAAATCCCTTAAAAATATCAAAAATCCAATTTTTTGCTTCTATTAACAATAATTTAAAGAAATAGAGTATAGATTTAAAAAAAACCTTGCTGGTGTCCGGTACAACCGATTATATGTCATAACTGTATGCTGTCCTATACAGCAAGCTAACTAAAAATGTATTATAATAATATGCAACAAAAATGTGGGTATTTTTCTTATGGATTCACATAAATGACAAACTGTTTCTACTATTTTTCATTCAAGTACAAACGAGATTTATAAACATACAAAATAAATCATTATATTATGCATAAGTATTAGCAAAAAATTGCACCAAAACTTGAAAAATAGCACTAAAAATCTAATATGCAAAAAATAGCAATATACAATTTTACATTTACAGGAGTCTCTAGTGCACAAAACAAATTTATAGCTCACTGTCGGATGCTTACCGAGATAGTTTTTATTGAGAGGGTGGGGTAAAGTTGGTAGTTTTGCTTATCTAAAAATGTATCAGGGACAGCTTGTTTTTGTTACGTACCTTTTCGGAAACATTTCATCATAAAGGTATTAAAGGTTCATTTAAATTATTATTTCTGTTTTACATGCAACCTCACAATTGTCAACAATATTTTTTACATTAAGCCAAAATAATAAATCATTTATTACATTTTTCTATCCTCACATGACCTTCGTGTACTATATATTTTAACATTTCCGGCTTTATATTTTTAAGGAATGAGTATAATTTTATTTTTAAAAACTAATTCATTGATTACACATAAATCTTCTGTAAAACTCCAGTATAGTTTAAAAGTGTCATAAATTGAATTTCGATTTTCTGGCCAGCTATTTTTTATAATTTCAATTATTTTTTGAATGTTTCTTTCTCTATCAAATTTAATTTATTTTTTGAAATAGCTAAGTTTTGAATTAAACTTTGAACATTCAAGATCATAATATCATCTTCAGTTACGTTAAGTGCTGACGTGGATAAAGTGTCAGCAATTATAAGCAATTTACCAGGAACAAATATTAATTTAAGATCATAAGATTGTAATTTGAGCCTCATGCGTTGAACACGGACAGGAGTAGAATGAAGAGGTTTTGTAAACAATGTGACTAGTGGCTTATGGTTAGTTTGCACATTAATAGCTTTACCATACAAATATTGATGAAATTTGTTGCAACCAAACATTATTGCATGAGGTTCTTTTTCACTTTGAGCAATATGTTACAAAATAAATATATGAAATTAATTATTAACTATAAAATATATGTAGAAAGAAAAAAAGTATAATGAAATTAAATAGGTATATTCAAAACATATTTAAATCACAATAATAATAATATATTTAAAACCTAATTATTATAAAAATATTTACATGAAAAAAATATATTAAAGAAGTAAATGAAATTAAAAGTTGTAATACAGAAAAAGATATATTTTTACAAAAGTATAATGATATATTTAATGGTTTAGGTAAGTTTCCAGAAAAAATTTCTATAAAAGTTAAAGATGTTGCTAATCCTAAAATGTTTCCACTAAGAAGAGTACCTTATAAAATAGTAGATAAATTAAAAGAATAATTAGATAAAATGTGTGAATTAAAAATTATTGAAAAATGTAAAGAACCAAGTGAATGGCAAAGTCCTATAATAATTATTGAAAAACCAGACAAAAGTTTAAGAGTTTGTTTAGGTCCCAGGGAGCTTAATAAAAATATAGTTAGGGAAATGTACCAAATACCAACACTTGAAGAAATTAAATTAAACTTATTAAATAAAAAATATTTTACTTTATTGGACCTCCGTGATGGGTTTTATCAATGTGAATTAGATCAGAAGTCACAAGACTATTGTTGCTTTAGTACACCGTTTGGAGGTTACAAGTATTTAAGATTGCCGTTTGGCTTGTCTTTTACCCCAGAGAAGTTTCAACAAATGACATCTAAATATTTTGGTGACATTAAAAATGTAAATGTTTATTTTGATGACATATTAGTATCAAGCTCCACGATAGAAGAGCATGATTTAGCGTTGAATGAGGTAATAAAAAATTCAAGAAAATTTAATATTAAGTTTAATTCTGCAAAATTGCAATATAAAGTGTCTAAGTTAAAGTTTTTAGGATTTTTGTATAGTAGTGAAGGAGTTCAACCTGATGAAGAAAGAATAAGATCAATTAGGGAATTAAATGAACCATGTAATAAAAAAGAGTTACAGTCATTTTTAGGCATGATCAATTATCTCCGTGGATTTGTTCCTAACCTATCTGAGCTAGTAAACCCTTTTAGAGAACTATTAAAAAAAGATATTATGTGGTATTGGAATGTAGAGCATAAATCAGTTTTTGAGAAAATAAAAGAAATACTATGTAATTTTCCAATCTTAAATAACTTTAATTTCACAGAACCATTTGAAATACAAACAGATGCATCTGAGAGAGCATTAGGGTGCTGTATTTTTCAAAATAATAAACCAATACATTACGCATCAAGATGTTTGAGTGAGACTGTTATTAATTTTGCACAAATTGAGAAGGAAATGTTAGCTATAGTTTTTGCCTGCACAAAATTTCAGTATCTCATATATGGCCAACAGTCTGTTAAAATATATTCGGATCATCAAACGTTAGTCTCAGTGATGAAAAAAGAAATACATAAAATACCAAACAATAGGCTTAGGAGATTGAGAGTCAAATTATTAGTATACAGTGTGAATGTTGAGTATCTACCTGGTAAACTCATGTATGTAGCTGACTTCTTGAGTAGAAATTATATAAAAAGAAGTGAGAAAAGCGAAGAGTCGTTAAATGATGTGGTACATACTATGGAAATAGTTGAATTTCAATTTGAAAACAACAAAAAGGATGATTTTAAGAAAGAGTCTAGGAGAGATGAAGCGTTAAGTCAAGTTGTCAAATAATTAAGTATTGGCTGGCCAAACAAATGCAATAATGTTGGTGAATTAAAACATTATTTTAAATTAAGGAATGAATTAATATTGGAAGATGGCTTAATATATTTTGGTATGAGGTTAGTAGTACCCAAAAAGTTAAGAAATTATGTTATTAAAATGCTACATAACACACATCTAGGCATGACAAAAACCTGGGCGATGGCTAAACAATTATTTTATTGGCCCTGCATGAAGAAAGATATAGAAAAGAATCATGTAATGTTTGTATAAAATTTAGCTGTTCTAAAATAAAAGAGCCGATGCTATGTCATGATATTCCTGAACTACCTTTTGTTAATATTGGTATGGATATTGCACAGTTCCAAGGAAAAAATTATATAGTAGTTAATGATTATTTTTCTAGATAGCTTGAGGTGGAAGAAATTAGAGGTAAAACTACTAGTGATGTTGTTGAAAAACTTAAACAAATATTTAGTAGGTTTGGAATACCCAAAATTATTGTTGCTGACAATAATCCGTTTAACAGTTTAGAATTTGTAAATTTTTGTAAACAGTGGGATATACAATTAAGTACATCTAGTCCATACTTTCATCAAAGTAATGGTTTTGGCAGAAAAGTCAGTAAATATAGTTAAAGGTATGTTAAAAAAAATATGTGAAGAAGGTGGTGATCTTAACACATACTTATTACATTACAGAAAAACAGTAACACACCTGTAACAGGTTTAAGTTATTCACCTGCTCAGCTGTTACAAAATAGAAGATTAAGGTCTTTAGTAAATAACTTTAATGAAGAATGTGGAGTGAGGAAATAATCAAAAATAAAAATAAACAGATAATGAATTATAATAAAAATGCAGGAAAAGAAGAAAAAGAGTTTTACACAGGTCAAAAAGTCTACATTCAGAATGTATTTAATAAAATGTTGTTCCCAGGCATAATAATTAACAAAACTGAGTATCCTAGATCTTATATAATTAAAGATGTAAATGGTAAAATACTGAGGCGCAATTCAAGGTTCATTAAAAAAATTAAAGATTATGATTCAGTTAGTGATTTTGATGATGAAAGTAATATGGGTGATAAAAAATGAAATGAAAATAATATGGTTGAAAAAAAAGATAAAATTCTAGTTGAAAAAGTAACAATGATGTACAAGGCAAAAGAGACAATAATATTACTAGGTATGGTCCAAAATAATAAATCATTTATTACATTTTTACATCTTTCTATCCTCACATGACCTTCGTGTACTATATATTTTAACATTTCCGGCTTTATATTTTTAAGGAATGAGTATAATTTTATTTTTAAAAACTAATTCATTGATTACACATAAATCTTCTGTAAAACTCCAGTATAGTTTAAAAGTGTCATCAATTGAATTTCGATTTTCTGGCCAACTATTTTTTATAATTTCAATTATTTTTTGAATGTTTCTTTCTCTATCAAATTTAATTTATTTTTTGAAATAGCTAAGTTTTGAATTAAACTTTGAACATTCAAGATCATAATATCATCTTCAGTTACGTTAAGTGCTGACGTGGATAAAGTGTCAGCAATTATAAGCAATTTACCAGGAACAAATATTAATTTAAGATCATAAGATTGTAATTTAAGCATCATGCGTTGAACACGGACAGGAGTAGAATGAAGAGGATTTGTAAACAATGTGACTAGTGGCTTATGGTTTGTTTGCACATTAATAGCTTTACCATACAAATATTGATGAAATTTGTTGCAACCAAACATTATTGCATGAGGTTCTTTTTCACTTTGAGCAATATGTTACAAAATAAATATATGAAATTAATTATTAACTATAAAATATATGTAGAAAGAAAAAAAGTATAATGAAATTAAATAGGTATATTCAAAACATATTTAAATCACAATAATAATAATATATTTAAAACCTAATTATTATAAAAATATTTACATGAAAAAAAATATAAGAATGATTTAAAATAGTTTACTACGGTAGATACATTCTAAAAAAAAAATTATTTCTCAGAGGAAGAGTCAGGAAGTACCAAAATCCATTATCTTCTTGTGGTGGAGTAGAAATTGTAGTCGTAGTTGTAGTTGTAGTTGTTGTTATTGTCTCTATTGAAATTGGAGAAATCGTCGTTGTTGTAGTAGAGGAAGGATTTTGTACACTATGCCATTCATTTGATCTGTAAATATTAAAATATTAAGTAGAGTAGGTATTGGTTAATTTGTTAATAAACAAAAATTATGTGATTGTATTCGTATAGACTTCAATTTCAGGTCGTGCATAATATATTAAGATACTAAAAGCCTCAATACTTAAAAAAAAAATTAAAAACCTTATAGACCTATATCAGAAAATATTTTATCTTGTTGAAGTAAGAAAACTTTTTAAAATTAAAAATTATATTAAATAGAAATGTAAAAATATATTACACTTAAATTCAATAAAACTTAGTGGAAAGAGTAATAACTAACAAATGTTACAATATTTAAAAACAAAAGCATATATGTTTTTCTAAACTATATGAAAATATAAATGAATAATATATAACTTGTATGGAGGAATTCGCATTTTTTTCCATGACCTCAAATTCATCTACATTCCTGTCTACTATGTTATAATAATATCTACACTAAAAATAAATTCTTGCTACATGAAGATTAATTACAAATTAATAAACCATTTAGCCTATCTTGGTGCATAATACCTATTCTTCAATTGACTTTTACAATTATTATTGTTTGTTTTGAAAATACTCTGTGAGTACAGCTTGTAAATAGTATTGCATTAAATAATATTAATATTTTGTAAGATGTATAATGAAGATCAGTGGTGGTGTAGAATTTTAGAGTTTAATATAAGCAGTTTTTAAAGCGGGTGCGTTCGTGACTTGCTACTGTGTGTGTAATAAAATATGTGTCATACGGAATCGCACGTACAGTCATCACACAGCGGCGTCACGCACATAAACGTTTCACAACGTATTTAGCTAAAAGTATCTACTTTTTGTCAATCTTTTTAACGATCGAATAATGCGATAATACTTCTGAAAACTGGTCTGAAATCTGAATTGACTATAATGTCTACTATTTTTCGGATTTATGTTTACGTTTTCTTACAGAAGTTATGATGGTTTTATCAATATGTTGGTTTTATTGAATCATTGATTAAAGATTCAAATTTGAGTTATCTAATCATAATCATTAATCACAGGATCATTATAATATGAAGTTAAAAATTGCATACATTTCCTGATCAGGAGCGCAGTAATTGATTTTCAGAAATCTCCTCGTGCACGGATTGAAGCAACACTCCTCGACGATGCCTCTTTTGAATTTCGAACTTTGAATGCCTAATAATGCAGGTAGGTAAATCATTTGTCAAGATTAAAATGGTTATGAGTTTAACAAACTCATCTACATAATATAATATAATAATTATTATTATACATTTATTTTATGATTAGATAACAGCGTGATCCATACATTACAATTATTCTGCGAATTACAGTCTATACGATTTTATAGTGGTTTTTGTTATACAATTAAATATACTCTATACCAAATTTTGAAAATAAATAAACAATTTAAATTAATATTAATTGTTCCTACATCAGATAATATTTTTTTAATTTACATTTTCAACCTAATACGTGATATTATAATAATATTATTGTGCATTTTTTAAGATTTTGTTTATCTTTGATGTTATTGACAAATTTTCACTCTTTATGACTACCCACCAATAAAAGTAGCTCTTGAGAGAGCCACAGCAACGGTGAATGTAGATGCAGCATAATATTATATTAGGTTATATTGTGTAATTATTTTTATTCAAATTTCTTTGACCGTCATTTGAGATAAAAAAAAAAACTCAAATTTACAATCAAAGTAGAGCCATGATGTGATAATATGCATTAAATTACTTACTAAAAACAATTATAGGCCATAACGAACTGTGTGTGTGATAAGAAATGTAATATTTTAGTGTGTGTTTATTTTATAATTAAAACGGGTTTTATGGTCGAATATCGATCAATTTACTATACTAGTAATAAATACTTATAATTGATAATCAGATGCTATTGAAAAATTATATTTACGATTATCTTCATTATATTTGCCCCTGCAAATAATTGACACCTCAACCGCTAGTTTTTGACCACAAAACTGTTGTGGTTTGTTCATGTACCGATCATAGTCAATAGTAGATCCCAAGCACATATTGATGCATATTACTAGTATGACCACAAACAATCTATGGAACGTCATGATTATCTGAAACATAAAACATTTAATATTGATTATAAGTATAAATGTTTAATATAAAATTAATTCTATCAACTAAAATAAAAAAATAAAATCTATATAAAAAAACCAATAAAAAAGATATACCTTGAATTAACTTTCTACATAATGTGACCGATAAAATAACCCAACGACAAGTCTTTGGACAGCGGATAAGTAAACCTAGGTAACATACCTTTCTAGAGAAGACTAGCCGTGTAGTTTTAAGTCGACGGTTCGCTATACCTGGTAGAAGAGTAACAGTTAGAAGCAAATAGTGTAACACACACTGCAGTAGCTTACTGAATTGTGATCAATCGAGGTGTGCGGCATTCGGTGGCTCATACCACCCTATAATATAGGTTAGATTAATGATAGTACAAATACTAACCTATCAAACATATTCTCGTATAACCTATAATCTTGCGTGTTCTGGTGGTTGCACTACATGGTCTGTTATTTTAGGGACCGAACAGGACTTAAAATTTTAACAAAAAACAAAACTCAGACCAAACCACTAGCTACAATTTTTTTTAATTGGACTAGACTGGCAATTTAATTAAATTGAATAAAGTAGTCCAGGCACGGACTCCCGGTTCGATTTCAAAATAATTTGGACCGGACCGTATGGATCCGTTTAATGTAGTCCGGAACGGACCATTAATCATTAGTATGGTAATTTAGTATAATAAAATTATATATGTTTTCCACCCAGCTCAGCAGCGTTATCACGGGGTTCATTAGGATCTCTTATCCCCCCCCCCTTGGCTTTATTTTGTCATGACATATAGCGTATACCCTAAGGGGGTCGCGAAATTTTATTAGGTGGTCGCCAATAATTTTACATTAAATTTTTAACACTATTTAGGTAGGAAGGGAGGTCATAATATTATCAAAATCAATAATTTTGGGGGTCGTGAATAAAAATAGATTGCGCACCACTGGCGTTTAGCAATGAAAGTAATTTTATCACAATCTGAAAATAGTCAAAAATGTATAACTTTCCTAATAATTAAGAAAAACCATATTTATCTCACATATTATGATGCTAATCGTGATAGTTTTTTTTATATATTTATTATCGATGCGATGTATGTGCGAGTTGCGACCAGTCTTGTGAAGTATTCGAATATCTACTTGTATTTAAATACTGTTTAGAGTATTTTTATGGTATTTCAAATACATTTTAAATGTATTTTTAACAATATTTAAATACTAGTATTAAAATAAATAGGTACCAGCTTTATTAATTATTTTTCTTATAATTTTAACTATATCAATAAAAATAATATTGTTGCCGTTGAAACAAAAAGGGGTTCTGTATAGGATTTTTTTAAGAAAAATTAAAGTCTAACCATTTTAAAATAGTTTCATATTAATAGGTTATAAGTATAACTTTTTATTTTTAATTATATCAATATTAGTTGTAAAATATGAGAACGAAATATATAATCATATTTTCACCTATTGACATATTAGTATATTATTATTATATAGTGTTTATGACAATATGTAGATAGTAACAAAATAGGTATACTGATAAACATTTAGTTTATAAAAGTTTTAAAAAAATACTTGTATTTGTATTCAAATACTTTGTAAGTATTAGTAAAATACATTTTTATACAAGTATTTCAAAAGTATTTTTAATACTTTTTTAACTGAATACGTATCTTTATACTTTTTAAATAGTATTTTTTACAAGACTGCTTGAGTCGACTAGACCCTTGTATTTTGACGTTATCTATGGCTACAGTTACCCACCGTACAATTCCGATTGGCGATTTTAGATTTGTGATAAACGACTTCTTCGTTTCTATAGCGTAAAATTATTTGGGTCTGGATTTACAATATATTTTATTCTCATCAGTGTGAGTGTATGCCAATGCGCAGATTACACGGAAGTATCTAAACTGTTTCGTATTGTTTTGGCTTCTGCCCAACGTTGTATCCTACGTAAAAAATATTACACAAAAAAGATTTTGCTTCAAATTAAGAAAATTAATATAATATAAAATTATATAATTTCATAATAATATAATATATTATATTATAACTAGACAATTTAAGATAATTAATCAATCATAGAAATATTTAAATTTATGGAAAACTAAAAACTGTTGCTTCAAAACGTATCGATTAAAAAAAAAATCTATTATATAGATAAACTGTACCTACCTATTATGTTTTCATATTATATTATACCTATTACACTTATATCATTATTCATTAGCAAGGCTTGGATTTTATAGCACTTAAAAGTTAAAAGTACTAAAATATGCTCTATAATAATCATATAGTTAAAAAATCATAAAATAAGCTTTAATAAATCCCTTAAAAATATCAAAAATCCAATTTTTTGCTTCTATTAACAATAATTTAAAGAAATAGAGTATAGATTTAAAAAAAACCTTGCTGGTGTCCGGTACAACCGATTATATGTCATAACTGTATGCTGTCCTATACAGCAAGCTAACTAAAAATGTATTATAATAATATGCAACAAAAATGTGGGTATTTTTCTTATGGATTCACATAAATGACAAACTGTTTCTACTATTTTTCATTCAAGTACAAACGAGATTTATAAACATACAAAATAAATCATTATATTATGCATAAGTATTAGCAAAAAATTGCACCAAAACTTGAAAAATAGCACTAAAAATCTAATATGCAAAAAATAGCAATATACAATTTTACATTTACAGGAGTCTCTAGTGCACAAAACAAATTTATAGCTCACTGTCGGATGCTTACCGAGATAGTTTTTATTGAGAGGGTGGGGTAAAGTTGGTAGTTTTGCTTATCTAAAAATGTATCAGGGACAGCTTGTTTTTGTTACGTACCTTTTCGGAAACATTTCATCATAAAGGTATTAAAGGTTCATTTAAATTATTATTTCTGTTTTACATGCAACCTCACAATTGTCAACAATATTTTTTACATTAAGCCAAAATAATAAATCATTTATTACATTTTTCTATCCTCACATGACCTTCGTGTACTATATATTTTTAAACATTTCCGGCTTTATATTTTTAAGGAATGAGTATAATTTTATTTTTAAAAACTAATTCATTGATTACACATAAATCTTCTGTAAAACTCCAGTATAGTTTAAAAGTGTCATAAATTGAATTTCGATTTTCTGGCCAGCTATTTTTTATAATTTCAATTATTTTTTGAATGTTTCTTTCTCTATCAAATTTAATTTATTTTTTGAAATAGCTAAGTTTTGAATTAAACTTTGAACATTCAAGATCATAATATCATCTTCAGTTACGTTAAGTGCTGACGTGGATAAAGTGTCAGCAATTATAAGCAATTTACCAGGAACAAATATTAATTTAAGATCATAAGATTGTAATTTGAGCCTCATGCGTTGAACACGGACAGGAGTAGAATGAAGAGGTTTTGTAAACAATGTGACTAGTGGCTTATGGTTAGTTTGCACATTAATAGCTTTACCATACAAATATTGATGAAATTTGTTGCAACCAAACATTATTGCATGAGGTTCTTTTTCACTTTGAGCAATATGTTACAAAATAAATATATGAAATTAATTATTAACTATAAAATATATGTAGAAAGAAAAAAAGTATAATGAAATTAAATAGGTATATTCAAAACATATTTAAATCACAATAATAATAATATATTTAAAACCTAATTATTATAAAAATATTTACATGAAAAAAAATATATTAAAGAAGTAAATGAAATTAAAAGTTGTAATACAGAAAAAGATATATTTTTACAAAAGTATAATGATATATTTAATGGTTTAGGTAAGTTTCCAGAAAAAATTTCTATAAAAGTTAAAGATGTTGCTAATCCTAAAATGTTTCCACTAAGAAGAGTACCTTATAAAATAGTAGATAAATTAAAAGAATAATTAGATAAAATGTGTGAATTAAAAATTATTGAAAAATGTAAAGAACCAAGTGAATGGCAAAGTCCTATAATAATTATTGAAAAACCAGACAAAAGTTTAAGAGTTTGTTTAGGTCCCAGGGAGCTTAATAAAAATATAGTTAGGGAAATGTACCAAATACCAACACTTGAAGAAATTAAATTAAACTTATTAAATAAAAAATATTTTACTTTATTGGACCTCCGTGATGGGTTTTATCAATGTGAATTAGATCAGAAGTCACAAGACTATTGTTGCTTTAGTACACCGTTTGGAGGTTACAAGTATTTAAGATTGCCGTTTGGCTTGTCTTTTACCCCAGAGAAGTTTCAACAAATGACATCTAAATATTTTGGTGACATTAAAAATGTAAATGTTTATTTTGATGACATATTAGTATCAAGCTCCACGATAGAAGAGCATGATTTAGCGTTGAATGAGGTAATAAAAAATTCAAGAAAATTTAATATTAAGTTTAATTCTGCAAAATTGCAATATAAAGTGTCTAAGTTAAAGTTTTTAGGATTTTTGTATAGTAGTGAAGGAGTTCAACCTGATGAAGAAAGAATAAGATCAATTAGGGAATTAAATGAACCATGTAATAAAAAAGAGTTACAGTCATTTTTAGGCATGATCAATTATCTCCGTGGATTTGTTCCTAACCTATCTGAGCTAGTAAACCCTTTTAGAGAACTATTAAAAAAAGATATTATGTGGTATTGGAATGTAGAGCATAAATCAGTTTTTGAGAAAATAAAAGAAATACTATGTAATTTTCCAATCTTAAATAACTTTAATTTCACAGAACCATTTGAAATACAAACAGATGCATCTGAGAGAGCATTAGGGTGCTGTATTTTTCAAAATAATAAACCAATACATTACGCATCAAGATGTTTGAGTGAGACTGTTATTAATTTTGCACAAATTGAGAAGGAAATGTTAGCTATAGTTTTTGCCTGCACAAAATTTCAGTATCTCATATATGGCCAACAGTCTGTTAAAATATATTCGGATCATCAAACGTTAGTCTCAGTGATGAAAAAAGAAATACATAAAATACCAAACAATAGGCTTAGGAGATTGAGAGTCAAATTATTAGTATACAGTGTGAATGTTGAGTATCTACCTGGTAAACTCATGTATGTAGCTGACTTCTTGAGTAGAAATTATATAAAAAGAAGTGAGAAAAGCGAAGAGTCGTTAAATGATGTGGTACATACTATGGAAATAGTTGAATTTCAATTTGAAAACAACAAAAAGGATGATTTTAAGAAAGAGTCTAGGAGAGATGAAGCGTTAAGTCAAGTTGTCAAATAATTAAGTATTGGCTGGCCAAACAAATGCAATAATGTTGGTGAATTAAAACATTATTTTAAATTAAGGAATGAATTAATATTGGAAGATGGCTTAATATATTTTGGTATGAGGTTAGTAGTACCCAAAATGTTAAGAAATTATGTTATTAAAATGCTACATAACACACATCTAGGCATGACAAAAACCTGGGCGATGGCTAAACAATTATTTTATTGGCCCTGCATGAAGAAAGATATAGAAAAGAATCATGTAATGTTTGTATAAAATTTAGCTGTTCTAAAATAAAAGAGCCGATGCTATGTCATGATATTCCTGAACTACCTTTTGTTAATATTGGTATGGATATTGCACAGTTCCAAGGAAAAAATTATATAGTAGTTAATGATTATTTTTCTAGATAGCTTGAGGTGGAAGAAATTAGAGGTAAAACTACTAGTGATGTTGTTGAAAAACTTAAACAAATATTTAGTAGGTTTGGAATACCCAAAATTATTGTTGCTGACAATAATCCGTTTAACAGTTTAGAATTTGTAAATTTTTGTAAACAGTGGGATATACAATTAAGTACATCTAGTCCATACTTTCATCAAAGTAATGGTTTGGCAGAAAAGTCAGTAAATATAGTTAAAGGTATGTTAAAAAAAATATGTGAAGAAGGTGGTGATCTTAACACATACTTATTACATTACAGAAAAACAGTAACACACCTGTAACAGGTTTAAGTTATTCACCTGCTCAGCTGTTACAAAATAGAAGATTAAGGTCTTTAGTAAATAACTTTAATGAAGAATGTGGAGTGAGGAAATAATCAAAAATAAAAATAAACAGATAATGAATTATAATAAAAATGCAGGAAAAGAAGAAAAAGAGTTTTACACAGGTCAAAAAGTCTACATTCAGAATGTATTTAATAAAATGTTGTTCCCAGGCATAATAATTAACAAAACTGAGTATCCTAGATCTTATATAATTAAAGATGTAAATGGTAAAATACTGAGGCGCAATTCAAGGTTCATTAAAAAAATTAAAGATTATGATTCAGTTAGTGATTTTGATGATGAAAGTAATATGGGTGATAAAAAATGAAATGAAAATAATATGGTTGAAAAAAAAGATAAAATTCTAGTTGAAAAAGTAACAATGATGTACAAGGCAAAAGAGACAATAATATTACTAGGTATGGTCCAAAATAATAAATCATTTATTACATTTTTACATCTTTCTATCCTCACATGACCTTCGTGTACTATATATTTTAACATTTCCGGCTTTATATTTTTAAGGAATGAGTATAATTTTATTTTTAAAAACTAATTCATTGATTACACATAAATCTTCTGTAAAACTCCAGTATAGTTTAAAAGTGTCATCAATTGAATTTCGATTTTCTGGCCAACTATTTTTTATAATTTCAATTATTTTTTGAATGTTTCTTTCTCTATCAAATTTAATTTATTTTTTGAAATAGCTAAGTTTTGAATTAAACTTTGAACATTCAAGATCATAATATCATCTTCAGTTACGTTAAGTGCTGACGTGGATAAAGTGTCAGCAATTATAAGCAATTTACCAGGAACAAATATTAATTTAAGATCATAAGATTGTAATTTAAGCATCATGCGTTGAACACGGACAGGAGTAGAATGAAGAGGATTTGTAAACAATGTGACTAGTGGCTTATGGTTTGTTTGCACATTAATAGCTTTACCATACAAATATTGATGAAATTTGTTGCAACCAAACATTATTGCATGAGGTTCTTTTTCACTTTGAGCAATATGTTACAAAATAAATATATGAAATTAATTATTAACTATAAAATATATGTAGAAAGAAAAAAAGTATAATGAAATTAAATAGGTATATTCAAAACATATTTAAATCACAATAATAATAATATATTTAAAACCTAATTATTATAAAAATATTTACATGAAAAAAAATATAAGAATGATTTAAAATAGTTTACTACGGTAGATACATTCTAAAAAAAAAATTATTTCTCAGAGGAAGAGTCAGGAAGTACCAAAATCCATTATCTTCTTGTGGTGGAGTAGAAATTGTAGTCGTAGTTGTAGTTGTAG
Organism: Neotoxoptera formosana; assembly: GCA_022818045.1. NCBI lineage: Eukaryota > Metazoa > Arthropoda > Insecta > Hemiptera > Aphididae > Neotoxoptera > Neotoxoptera formosana. Next base: position 18,206,081 of record CM040630.1, on the reverse strand, counting down.
TTGTTGTTATTGTCTCTATTGAAATTGGAGAAATCGTCGTTGTTGTAGTAGAGGAAGGATTTTGTACACTATGCCATTCATTTGATCTGTAAATATTAAAATATTAAGTAGAGTAGGTATTGGTTAATTTGTTAATAAACAAAAATTATGTGATTGTATTCGTATAGACTTCAATTTCAGGTCGTGCATAATATATTAAGATACTAAAAGCCTCAATACTTAAAAAAAAAATTAAAAACCTTATAGACCTATATCAGAAAATATTTTATCTTGTTGAAGTAAGAAAACTTTTTAAAATTAAAAATTATATTAAATAGAAATGTAAAAATATATTACACTTAAATTCAATAAAACTTAGTGGAAAGAGTAATAACTAACAAATGTTACAATATTTAAAAACAAAAGCATATATGTTTTTCTAAACTATATGAAAATATAAATGAATAATATATAACTTGTATGGAGGAATTCGCATTTTTTTCCATGACCTCAAATTCATCTACATTCCTGTCTACTATGTTATAATAATATCTACACTAAAAATAAATTCTTGCTACATGAAGATTAATTACAAATTAATAAACCATTTAGCCTATCTTGGTGCATAATACCTATTCTTCAATTGACTTTTACAATTATTATTGTTTGTTTTGAAAATACTCTGTGAGTACAGCTTGTAAATAGTATTGCATTAAATAATATTAATATTTTGTAAGATGTATAATGAAGATCAGTGGTGGTGTAGAATTTTAGAGTTTAATATAAGCAGTTTTTTAAAGCGGGTGCGTTCGTGACTTGCTACTGTGTGTGTAATAAAATATGTGTCATACGGAATCGCACGTACAGTCATCACACAGCGGCGTCACGCACATAAACGTTTCACAACGTATTTAGCTAAAAGTATCTACTTTTTGTCAATCTTTTTAACGATCGAATAATGCGATAATACTTCTGAAAACTGGTCTGAAATCTGAATTGACTATAATGTCTACTATTTTTCGGATTTATGTTACGTTTTCTTACAGAAGTTATGATGGTTTTATCAATATGTTGGTTTTATTGAATCATTGATTAAAGATTCAAATTTGAGTTATCTAATCATAATCATTAATCACAGGATCATTATAATATGAAGTTAAAAATTGCATACATTTCCTGATCAGGAGCGCAGTAATTGATTTTCAGAAATCTCCTCGTGCACGGATTGAAGCAACACTCCTCGACGATGCCTCTTTTGAATTTCGAACTTTGAATGCCTAATAATGCAGGTAGGTAAATCATTTGTCAAGATTAAAATGGTTATGAGTTTAACAAACTCATCTACATAATATAATATAATAATTATTATTATACATTTATTTTATGATTAGATAACAGCGTGATCCATACATTACAATTATTCTGCGAATTACAGTCTATACGATTTTATAGTGGTTTTTGTTATACAATTAAATATACTCTATACCAAATTTTGAAAATAAATAAACAATTTAAATTAATATTAATTGTTCCTACATCAGATAATATTTTTTTAATTTACATTTTCAACCTAATACGTGATATTATAATAATATTATTGTGCATTTTTTAAGATTTTGTTTATCTTTGATGTTATTGACAAATTTTCACTCTTTATGACTACCCACCAATAAAAGTAGCTCTTGAGAGAGCCACAGCAACGGTGAATGTAGATGCAGCATAATATTATATTAGGTTATATTGTGTAATTATTTTTATTCAAATTTCTTTGACCGTCATTTGAGATAAAAAAAAAAAACTCAAATTTACAATCAAAGTAGAGCCATGATGTGATAATATGCATTAAATTACTTACTAAAAACAATTATAGGCCATAACGAACTGTGTGTGTGATAAGAAATGTAATATTTTAGTGTGTGTTTATTTTATAATTAAAACGGGTTTTATGGTCGAATATCGATCAATTTACTATACTAGTAATAAATACTTATAATTGATAATCAGATGCTATTGAAAAATTATATTTACGATTATCTTCATTATATTTGCCCCTGCAAATAATTGACACCTCAACCGCTAGTTTTTGACCACAAAACTGTTGTGGTTTGTTCATGTACCGATCATAGTCAATAGTAGATCCCAAGCACATATTGATGCATATTACTAGTATGACCACAAACAATCTATGGAACGTCATGATTATCTGAAACATAAAACATTTAATATTGATTATAAGTATAAATGTTTAATATAAAATTAATTCTATCAACTAAAATAAAAAAATAAAATCTATATAAAAAAACCAATAAAAAAGATATACCTTGAATTAACTTTCTACATAATGTGACCGATAAAATAACCCAACGACAAGTCTTTGGACAGCGGATAAGTAAACCTAGGTAACATACCTTTCTAGAGAAGACTAGCCGTGTAGTTTTAAGTCGACGGTTCGCTATACCTGGTAGAAGAGTAACAGTTAGAAGCAAATAGTGTAACACACACTGCAGTAGCTTACTGAATTGTGATCAATCGAGGTGTGCGGCATTCGGTGGCTCATACCACCCTATAATATAGGTTAGATTAATGATAATACAAATACTAACCTATCAAACATATTCTCGTATAACCTATAATCTTGCGTGTTCTGGTGGTTGCACTACATGGTCTGTTATTTTAGGGACCGAACAGGACTTAAAATTTTAACAAAAAACAAAACTCAGACCAAACCACTAGCTACAATTTTTTTTAATTGGACTAGACTGGCAATTTAATTAAATTGAATAAAGTAGTCCAGGCACGGACTCCCGGTTCGATTTCAAAATAATTTGGACCGGACCGTATGGATCCGTTTAATGTAGTCCGGAACGGACCATTAATCATTAGTATGGTAATTTAGTATAATAAAATTATATATGTTTTCCACCCAGCTCAGCAGCGTTATCACGGGGTTCATTAGGATCTCTTATCCCCCCCCCCCTTGGCTTTATTTTGTCATGACATATAGCGTATACCCTAAGGGGGTCGCGAAATTTTATTAGGTGGTCGCCAATAATTTTACATTAAATTTTTAACACTATTTAGGTAGGAAGGGAGGTCATAATATTATCAAAATCAATAATTTTGGGGGTCGTGAATAAAAATAGATTGCGCACCACTGGCGTTTAGCAATGAAAGTAATTTTATCACAATCTGAAAATAGTCAAAAATGTATAACTTTCCTAATAATTAAGAAAAACCATATTTATCTCACATATTATGATGCTAATCGTGATAGTTTTTTTTATATATTTATTATCGATGCGATGTATGTGCGAGTTGCGACCAGTCTTGTGAAGTATTCGAATATCTACTTGTATTTAAATACTGTTTAGAGTATTTTTATGGTATTTCAAATACATTTTAAATGTATTTTTAACAATATTTAAATACTAGTATTAAAATAAATAGGTACCAGCTTTATTAATTATTTTTCTTATAATTTTAACTATATCAATAAAAATAATATTGTTGCCGTTGAAACAAAAAGGGGTTCTGTATAGGATTTTTTTAAGAAAAATTAAAGTCTAACCATTTTAAAATAGTTTCATATTAATAGGTTATAAGTATAACTTTTTATTTTTAATTATATCAATATTAGTTGTAAAATATGAGAACGAAATATATAATCATATTTTCACCTATTGACATATTAGTATATTATTATTATATAGTGTTTATGACAATATGTAGATAGTAACAAAATAGGTATACTGATAAACATTTAGTTTATAAAAGTTTTAAAAAAATACTTGTATTTGTATTCAAATACTTTGTAAGTATTAGTAAAATACATTTTTATACAAGTATTTCAAAAGTATTTTTAATACTTTTTTAACTGAATACGTATCTTTATACTTTTTAAATAGTATTTTTTACAAGACTGCTTGAGTCGACTAGACCCTTGTATTTTGACGTTATCTATGGCTACAGTTACCCACCGTACAATTCCGATTGGCGATTTTAGATTTGTGATAAACGACTTCTTCGTTTCTATAGCGTAAAATTATTTGGGTCTGGATTTACAATATATTTTATTCTCATCAGTGTGAGTGTATGCCAATGCGCAGATTACACGGAAGTATCTAAACTGTTTCGTATTGTTTTGGCTTCTGCCCAACGTTGTATCCTACGTAAAAAATATTACACAAAAAAGATTTTGCTTCAAATTAAGAAAATTAATATAATATAAAATTATATAATTTCATAATAATATAATATATTATATTATAACTAGACAATTTAAGATAATTAATCAATCATAGAAATATTTAAATTTATGGAAAACTAAAAACTGTTGCTTCAAAACGTATCGATTAAAAAAAAAATCTATTATATAGATAAACTGTACCTACCTATTATGTTTTCATATTATATTATACCTATTACACTTATATCATTATTCATTAGCAAGGCTTGGATTTTATAGCACTTAAAAGTTAAAAGTACTAAAATATGCTCTATAATAATCATATAGTTAAAAAATCATAAAATAAGCTTTAATAAATAAATCCCTTAAAAATATCAAAAATCCAATTTTTTGCTTCTATTAACAATAATTTAAAGAAATAGAGTATAGATTTAAAAAAAACCTTGCTGGTGTCCGGTACAACCGATTATATGTCATAACTGTATGCTGTCCTATACAGCAAGCTAACTAAAAATGTATTATAATAATATGCAACAAAAATGTGGGTATTTTTCTTATGGATTCACATAAATGACAAACTGTTTCTACTATTTTTCATTCAAGTACAAACGAGATTTATAAACATATAAAATAAATCATTATATTATGCATAAGTATTAGCAAAAAATTGCACCAAAACTTGAAAAATAGCACTAAAAATCTAATATGCAAAAAATAGCAATATACAATTTTACATTTACAGGAGTCTCTAGTGCACAAAACAAATTTATAGCTCACTGTCGGATGCTTACCGAGATAGTTTTTATTGAGAGGGTGGGGTAAAGTTGGTAGTTTTGCTTATCTAAAAATGTATCAGGGACAGCTTGTTTTTGTTACGTACCTTTTCGGAAACATTTCATCATAAAGGTATTAAAGGTTCATTTAAATTATTATTTCTGTTTTACATGCAACCTCACAATTGTCAACAATATTTTTTACATTAAGCCAAAATAATAAATCATTTATTACATTTTTACATCTTTCTATCCTCACATGACCTTCGTGTACTATATATTTTAACATTTCCGGCTTTATATTTTTAAGGAATGAGTATAATTTTATTTTTAAAAACTAATTCATTGATTACACATAAATCTTCTGTAAAACTCCAGTATAGTTTAAAAGTGTCATCAATTGAATTTCGATTTTCTGGCCAGCTATTTTTTATAATTTCAATTATTTTTTGAATGTTTCTTTCTCTATCAAATTTAATTTATTTTTTGAAATTGCTAAGTTTTGAATTAAACTTTGAACATTCAAGATCATAATATCATCTTCAGTTACGTTAAGTGCTGACGTGGATAAAGTGTCAGCAATTATAAGCAATTTACCAGGAACAAATATTAATTTAAGATCATAAGATTGTAATTTGAGCCTCATGCGTTGAACACGGACAGGAGTAGAATGAAGAGGTTTTGTAAACAATGTGACTAGTGGCTTATGGTTAGTTTGCACATTAATAGCTTTACCATACAAATATTGATGAAATTTGTTGCAACCAAACATTATTGCATGAGGTTCTTTTTCACTTTGAGCAATATGTTACAAAATAAATATATGAAATTAATTATTAACTATAAAATATATGTAGAAAGAAAAAAAGTATAATGAAATTAAATAGGTATATTCAAAACATATTTAAATCACAATAATAATAATATATTTAAAACCTAATTATTATAAAAATATTTACATGAAAAAAAATATATTAAAGAAGTAAATGAAATTAAAAGTTGTAATACAGAAAAAGATATATTTTTACAAAAGTATAATGATATATTTAATGGTTTAGGTAAGTTTCCAGAAAAAATTTCTATAAAAGTTAAAGATGTTGCTAATCCTAAAATGTTTCCACTAAGAAGAGTACCTTATAAAATAGTAGATAAATTAAAAGAATAATTAGATAAAATGTGTGAATTAAAAATTATTGAAAAATGTAAAGAACCAAGTGAATGGCAAAGTCCTATAATAATTATTGAAAAACCAGACAAAAGTTTAAGAGTTTGCTTAGATCCCAGGGAGCTTAATAAAAATATAGTTAGGGAAATGTACCAAATACCAACACTTGAAGAAATTAAATTAAACTTATTAAATAAAAAATATTTTACTTTATTGGACCTCCGTGATGGGTTTTATCATTTATGCCATTCATTTGATCTGTAAATATTAAAATATTAAGTAGAGTAGGTATTGGTTAATTTGTTAATAAACAAAAATTATGTGATTGTATTCGTATAGACTTCAATTTCAGGTCGTGCATAATATATTAAGATACTAAAAGCCTCAATACTTAAAAAAAAAATTAAAAACCTTATAGACCTATATCAGAAAATATTTTATCTTGTTGAAGTAAGAAAACTTTTTAAAATTATAAATTATATTAAATAGAAATGTAAAAATATATTACACTTAAATTCAATAAAACTTAGTGGAAAGATTTATAATGTAAAGAATTAAAAAAATTAAATAAAAACTTGGAGAAAGGTTAGAAAAATTAAAATTATACATACGTAATTGTCAATCATACAATGGATAGTTAACAACTGACTTCCTATATTTTACGGCACAATTTTAAAAATTGCGTCTACATGGAATTTGTCAATATTGTTAGCCTAAACCACGGTTATCTTACCACCGTTTCGCAACCTGAGTAGATAACCGTGGCCTAAACTAACTGTAATAAGGTGGTGCATGAAAAAAATCATGCTTGCTCGGCTATTGACATCATGCACACAACCCTTAAACATGATTTCACCACTACAATTGTAACTATAAAAATCTCGTTCGTCGAAAATCAGCCAAAGATTGGGGCAGATATGGTAGGGACAATCTTCTGGCTAGTTGCATGCTACTTTCAACTTAAAAAAAAAGTATTTTTAGTTTACGTACAGTTTACGTACTATTGTACTATTGTACAGTTACCAAATCATGTGCTTACCTTCTAGCTTCTTCATCATAAATATGCTTCAATGACACATTTTCTGATGAAGCCCTTCTTTTAAGCACTTCCCTAAATGCTCTGACCAATGTATTATTAATATTCCGAATTTGGTGGCCATTGTGTGGTTTAATAGAAATAATTGTGCCATCCACCAACTTTTTCAATGACCCCAAACAAAAACTTCTACCATGTCTTGCACATCTGTAATATTTATAATAATAAAAATAAGAAATAACTAATTATTAATTAGTAATCTAAGTAATAATGGGGATTTACCGTCCTATACCTACATAAAAAAAATGAACTAGAATACAAAATTCTATAGGTATTAGGTAAGTGGTACTATACACTAGGTACTTACACACAATTTTAGACCCTGAACACAATATTATTAAATTATGAAAGTATGAAACATTACATAGCTACTTTCTACTTACCAAGTACAAGACTGTTTCGATATTGGAATAAATTGGAAATATAGGTAGTAACTAGTAGTGCAGTACATTTAAATGTAACTAGTTATTAGTTTAAGCTACTTTTTTCTAGTGTTATTAATGTTGAATTTTCATAGAAAATTATTCTTAAGATTTAAATACAAATAGGTAGATATTCAAATACTTATTAAGTCAGTTGAGTAGGTAATTTATAACTTTGTATCAAATTAGTAATAAGTACACTCAGAGAAATGTTTCATATATTTAAGGAAAAATGTATATTAAATTAAAGAAAATTGGGCATGATTTCGAGCCTATGATATTCATTCATTAAAATAAATACTAACTTTTCATTAGACCAATGATTTACAATTTCATTAAATTGAATCAAAATTGAATTAATTTGATTTCTATTTTACTAGAATTATGGAAATAACATTATAAATTTAATGATATGTTGTTCTTAAATTTAAAAAATGAAACTTTAATTAGAAGATTAGAGTCTTTAAAATAATGAAGTTGTATCATTTACGTAATTGTGGTACTTTCTTTGTTTTTAAGATATTTTTGTTAAATTAAAGGAATTTTATTATTTATATCTAATAAATTCCTCATACATGTTAAGAACAACTTTCTTTAAATCAATACACAATTTTCATCATTTAATGACATTTAAATCATACATGTCTTCAAATTAATGAAACATGTGTTAAAATTAATAATATTTTTCTCATTGGAAATATGTGGGTTTTCATTAATTATGATAAAAATATTTAAATCCAAAATAAATAAATACAATAAATACAATAAATACAATAAATTATAGAAATTTAATATTTATTAAATAATAAAATATAAGACAATACTGAACAATACAAATAATACAAACTGAGTCCCAGATCAAAAAACAAATTTTTAACAACAGTTAATAGTATAGTTATCTAACCTATAAACATTATACATATACATAATAATGATTATAATTATTTTATTACAAAATCAATATATTTATTTAGATAATTTAGATATTTTTACTTACATTATAATATATAAAAAATTATAGATACAAAATACAGATTGTTTATATAACATTATAATATACAATTTAATTACTAATAATTAATAATAATATGATATTAATTTGTTGTATTTATTTATATTAATATTAAAATATTAAATAATTACAAAACCAGTATCTTAGAAATAATGTTTTAGTCTAATAACTGTTTCCTTTGTAGGCAAATCATACAAATGAATAGGAGGCCCCATAAATTCCTTAATATTTTTTAAAACATACATTTCTGGTAAATACTGTCTAACAACATAGCTTACAAAATGTTTTTTGTATGAAACAATATTCAATGTTTCATACAGAAAAAAAATATCATGATTTAAACATATAATTTCTTTTAACTTATAAGCTAACACAGTATGATCTTGATTAAAAGATGAAAGGATATGATTAGTTTTATAAATGGTATTACAATAAGAAATTGAACTATAGCAGGTATAATTATTGAGTAAAGTCAAATCATTTGATGAAAATAAAAGTTTAATATTAGAAAAATATTTAGAAAAAGTAACTGGAGATTCAGCACTTAAAGAATACCATTTTTTTGTTTTAAAATTGAAAATTAATTCAGCAAAATTAATTGAATATTTAATTGATAAAGAAACTGGAATATTTACTCTGGAAGTTATATTTTTACAATATGATTTAAGTTGTTTATGTTTTGATTCAAATCGATAAGACCACAAAAATTTTAATGGTCCAGATTTTCTTATAATATTACAGTAATGGGTTAATAAATGGTGTTTTGGTTTTAATGTGTCATTAAATAGTTCTACGTATTTATAATTATGATATGCAATACATTCATTTAATTTCGAAAGATCTGAATCATTAAATTTAGATAGTAACAATAAGTCAATTAGCTCAACAAAATTAATTAAAAATAACTAATATTTGTCATTTTCTGGAACTAAATGTCCTATCAACAGAGGAAAAAAGTGTACAAAAGACTGCATTTCTCTAGAAGACATATTAATTTTCAACTTGTTTTATTTAATAAACTTGAAATAAGTAGGAGACATATTACCTATTTCAGAATCTCCATAATTGAAGCTTTTTTTTCTGATATTTAATGTCTCTAAAGTAAAATACTTTAATCTAATAAAATTAGTAATTAAATGGCACATATTATAAATCGCAACTCCTTCAAAGATATCATGCATAACGTCGACAGAAAAATTTTCAACAACATGAAAAGATTTTATTGAATTAAATATTGAATTTTCAGAAATTCCAGTTAGCTTTAAATCATTTATTGCTACATGCTCAATATAATTAACTTTATTTCGAAGTGATTTATCATCTTCAATAGCCATTGTTTGAGTTTTTTTTTTATCGTTTACGCAAAATCGACAAAAATAAGTGGCTGAAAATGACCTAGAAAACCCTAAAACTGAATTTATACCAAGATTATCGCCAATAACTAATCCCAATACAAATTTAATGTTAAAGGTTTTTCCTGGCAAATTTATCTGTATACCAATATTTTCTAATTCATTTATTTCTTCAACCAATCTAAAAAAAGTCTTATCATTACCAATACTTTTTACGTCTTTAGTATTAAATAGAGCTGCAACAAATATTGAGTTTAAACTATATCTCAAGAATTCAGGAGCTGATGGGAAAGAATAGTAAACACCTAATACACTAGAAGAATGTGATCCAAGAGGGTTATTGATCTCGAAATCGTCAAAATATAGAAAATATGGTATTAAAATTGATTCTTCTTTATTAAATAATAATATTTTTTTTTTCCAAAGTTCAGTATTTATAAAATTAGTAAAATTAATTTCTGAATTTAGAGAATTGTGGTATTCCATAAACGAATCAAACACACCAGGTGCTTCAAAATATTTCCTAAACTGAAATTTAAGAGGAAGGATTACACCCTTAGTTTTTTTTTCATCAACAGTGTTCACATTATGAAAAACCACATTGTCTATAGTATTATCTAAAGTTATAATATTAGGTTTCTCATAAAAATCTCTAGTCTGTAAGGTATTTAAAAATTTGTATTCTGTATCAAGTCCTTCAAATGGATCATTACAGAAATGTATTATTGATTTCAATTCATTTTTAGTTTTTTTGTCTAATATATTATTACGAATTACTATTTTGTTAATTTCTTTAGAAATTGATGATGTTATCATTTTAGTTATATTTTGTTGAAGCTCTGTTGCATCCTTTCTAGAAAAATTGAATTTACTATAATATTGAATAGAAAATTGTAAGAGAGACTTCTTTAATGTATTTAAATCTACATTGTAATTGTTAATAACTGTATCAGAAGATAATATATTAGGTGCATCTGGAATCTGATCTTTTAAATTATTAAACAAGTTTGTACCAGTATTATTTGATAAACTATTATTATAAATTACTTCTGACGTGTCTATGGATGTAAGTTTGAATTCGTTTTTAATATGTTTAGAAAACGACCTAAATGATGAAAATGTTTGAGAGCAATTAACAATACCACATTTGTAAATACTTGTAGATGTCAGGGAATGATAACACTTCAAATGAGATATATATGGATCTAAATTTAAAAATTTATTTTTACAAATAAAACAAGTTAAATACATAATAGCTTTAATTTTTAATATCAGAAATTAGTTGCTCAAGTGATGGGTTTTTTACATCAGTAGTACATTCTATGTCATACATAAATTTTTGAAAAAATGTCCATACCAGTACACATTGTAAAGGGTATTGCAAGTTAAAAGTGTGAAAAATTTTGAAACATATATCTATTGCTTTTACAATATTAGAAAATTTATAGAATATATCAAAATAATAAACAAAATACTCTTTTGCTGTCTCAACACCACTTATACTTACAACACAAATCAAAGGCTGCAAAGATTGTTTATTTTTGTAGCAATTATCAATTTCAAATTGAATTTGCATATGAAGATCATTCCTTGATGGAACTTGTAGTAAAAATGCTTTGCGGCCATCAGCGATTGATGTTTTAACAATCCTTTTCTTATTAGTGGTTTTGTCTATGTGACACGTTTTAGAAGTCGGAACCAACAATGAATTCATTAAATCTAATATTAGTAGATTCCTTATATCTGTAATAATTATTTGTAACAATTAAAAATAATATAAACTAATTTATCTCCAATATTTATTTACCTAAATTAGTATCACAAATATTTTTCATTTGTTCCAACAAATCTTTGCTGTTAGCATCCTTAATTTTACTATTCATTAATGGTATAATTTTTTCAATAAAACTATCCCATTTATTAAACAATAATCCACCTTTTCCAGGATGTAAATAATTAAAATCAATATCAATCTGAAATAAACAATAAAACTATTTGTACAATGTGTTATTTAAATGAAAACTTTAAATTCATTCTTTGAAATAGAAAAGTGGCTTCTAATTAAAAGCTCACATCAAAATTAAATATGCAGACAATGGTAGCGCTGATGTTAAGAATTACTGTTTTAAAAGAAAAATTATTATTAAACTATTATACTTAATATAATGCATTTACCAATTGATGCCCAAAGGCTTGTTTGTACATTGGCCAATTTTCATTAATGTCAATAATATTAGTACTGTTCAAATGAAGGAATTCTTTACGATATTTGGAAGTTTCTTTCCACTTAATTAAAATATCATCTAATGGTTCCACATTAAATTGAAGCCATTTTTTAGTGCTTATAATTGTATTAAAATCTATACCTATTGATAAATTATATAGTTTAGATACATTTATTTTTATTTAAAATCACACAATCAATGACAAGTAATTGTTAAATTTACCATCAGTTTCTTGAGGTTCATTTGGGTTTTTTTCAAATTTATTTGAAACAGATTTTTTAGGGCTCCATAATTCATGACGTCTCAGTTTTGTAATGGTATTATGGTACTTCTGATAGAGAACACCTTTTGGCCTATTTGAGGGAACTTTCATGAAATAAGTTTCCTGTTGAACATAAAACATACTATTAAATATTTAAATTGTTTATATTATTGAAAAAAATATATATTATTTAGGTACAAGATTTTATTGTATTTTATTTTATATATTTAAAAACATAACAATTTCGAATGCATAAAAATATTTTTATTTGATATTGAGCATCATAAGTTTTAATATCAATATTTATTTAAAACTATAAATGTACTAACCTTAACTTCTGATTTGAACAATGTGACAATGCTATTGGAAACCTGTTCGAGAAATCGGGGACTTGCATGGATTTTATTATGAATTAAATATTCAATTACAATTTCAGCTATAGTTTTGCGACATGACTCATTCAACTTCTTGTGTTTGGCATAAAACGATAAGACAATGCTTCCATTTCCAGATGTTTTTAAGATTTCTTCAATAGAAAACTATATAAATATGGTTTAAAAAAAATGGTACTATTATCAAAGTTAACTTTATATAAGTATCCATTGTTTAAATAATATTTCCATTGTTATTATTTATTAAATTGTACTTGTTAAAATTATTAACATTACATTTTTGTAACTGATGATAATAGAGGTTAATTAAGATTTTAAGGATGAATCTTAAAGTTGTTACCTACCTAGTATCTAATGTAATAATGAATAAATATTACCTATATTTTGTTTTGTTTTAACTAGATTTATATTAAATACATTTTTAATATAATAATTCACATGAACTAAACATGAATTAGGTACCTCTGTTTTTGCACAAGTGTAGTTAGAATTCTCTGGATCTGAGGAATAATTTTCTACGGTAGTTCCTACTTCCTCCTATTAAGTTAACAATCAACATTTTAAAACTTAACTTCAGAAAACCTCTTTGGCAGAGTTAGTATAAATTATAGTAGGCAACATTACTCCTGTAGTTATAGTTGATTGCCACATTTTCAGGTTGTGTTCAAAAATTATTCCTTGACCAAACTTATTGATAGGACATATGGTATTAAGATGTTGACTGTTCATGTATTTCAAACTTTCTACCGAAATCCCATATTCTATGAAAATATTTTAATTTACTTTAAGTTGGATAAATACTCTCTTTTATGACAAAGCATATTATGTACGCTGCTTGTTGACAACCACAGGATTATACTATTACATAATTTTAATAAATGAAATCCACTTACCGATGAATGTGTTAAAAAAACACTCGCCTTTTAAATTAACTAAAACATCTAACAGAGAGGTTTCGTCCAAAAATTCATCGCCCGAAAGAATTTCCATTGGCGTAGATAAAATGTCAATACCGGGGTCAACACTATTGGTTTCCAATGTATCCATTACATACAAATAAAAATGTACAGTGAACGATGAACGCAAAAAAAAATCAAGTATAGGTAAACAGTACACACTAGTAATTAAAAACACGAACAGCAATAACCGTTATTAGGAAATAAAATTAATACAACGGATACGCGACACGTTGATGTACGTAAGACGACACCACAGCAGTTGTAGACGAATGAATGATTATAATAATATAAAACAAAACACAAATCAAAAATGGTAGGTTTCTTCCCTGGATGACGCGTTTAATCTATATAGAAATTATAAATAGACATAAATTCCAAAAAAATACGTCGATAATCGGATAATTAGTGCTAAAAATAACATATCTCCTAAATTTTCCTCAGATTAACAAAATGTGTCTTTGATTTTAAGTTGTATTATTTTTATTTCATTGAATGTAAGATAACATGTTATAAACTTAATGCAATCATTTATTATTTCAATATAACCACAATATAAATATTGTCTTCAATTTAAAGTAAATTTGCAATAATTCTATAAACTATTTTAAACCATAAATTAATGAAATAATATCATTAAAATAAAAACCATCATTATAAGATTAAGTAAAATTGACATATATATTGAAAAATAAAATTCCTTAAATTAAAAACATTTTGTTCGTTATTTGTATGATGTTGGTTTAAAATTAAGGAGACTCATTTATTGAAATTGAATTATTATTAAAGATATTATCTTTAATTTAAGTATGTTTAACATTGACTTTAAGTTATTAGTAAATCATTAAAATAATGATGCATTGTTATTAGAAAGAAGAACGTTATTTCTCTGGGTGTAGTAGGTGCCCATCTATATAATTATACACGGGACTATTATATAATGAATAAAATGCGTAAAGACTAACGATGTCTATTAATAATATAATATATATTATAATTGTCTAACTTATAAATCAATGTAAAGCTTTTAAATATACTCACGTTATTCCTTTTTTGGTACCTAAATTATCATAAATATAACCATCGTGTTCCATTCTCTAAATTAAAAGTGAATAACAAAAATAAGACTTCCGAAAATCCGAGATGTGTTCACTGTTGAACGTTTGTCGACTGTGGTGTCAAGCCGTCAAGGGTGGAGGATGTATGATATTTGTTAATTGTTTGTAACGCTGTGATGCAAAATTATCATGAACGATTCCTTAATTTAGATGTTTGTTATCAATAAACCAGATATTTGTTTTATTTATGTAATTTTCTGGAGAATATTGGTCGGCCATACATAAGATCCCAAAATAGAATTTATTATAATCATATTTATAAATTATAATTTATTTAATAACCGGGGATTCGACCCGGCTGTGTTTTTGACTGAAATAGACATGTCTTTTGCCAACTGTGCCGACTGTTTCAGTAATCGGATACAAATTTCAAAAACATGTTTGAATCCGTCATGGAGTTTACTTGAAATTGACATTTCTACTTTTTTGAAAATGATCATTTGATATCTTTAAAATTTTAATTAAAAATTTAGAATTTTAAGAATTTTAAAATACTAATAACATTGAACTAAGAAATAAATTTTAAAATGTAAGAAAGTCGTTTTCAAGTCAACTTTATGACGATTACAAATATTTTTTAGAAATTTGTATCCGATAACTGAAACAGTCTGTACAATTTGCAAAAAGTTGATACTTTTAGAAAAAAAAATAGCAAATCATGTTCATCAAGCGCGCGACGCGCGACTGTGCGTTTTTAACTTGCGGGCTTAAACTGCGGGCTGTATCCCGTTTCATCAAATCCACTGACACTAGTCATCGTTTACTATATCCACATGCAAATTCATAGCCACGCACGCAGGAAATATTAAAATTGCCTATATTCAACTCCTTAAAAACAATCGGTATCGAATCCCCGACCTAACCTATAGAAATAGATTAGCATTGAGCGACAATCTAACCTACGGTGAACTGTATTGATATGATACATTCTAATTAATTGTCAGTGAAGTAGTAATGTGCCTCTCCCGCGATTACGACTCGCGGACGGCGGACCCCGTCGCGTGGACCTAGGGGCGTGGTCATGGCTTGCCGCGACGGCGGCGGCGATATGGGCCGTAACACGTTTGGGCACAAAACGATATTTTTACCTGAGATTCGAGAGAACGATTGGGAACACAGTGAACACACATTTAGGTACACTTTTTTTCAAACCCCAAAAAGCAATACAACGTTTGGGTAACATAATATTTTTAAAATAATACTACGTTTGGGTACCAACATTTAGTTGCACATTTTTTACTTTTATACTTTTACATTTTATTTTTTAGAGCCTATTATAGCGTTACCCAGGAGACACCGCGAGGAGGTTGGCTCTTTATAGTCTCCCAAAAATGTATATTATTAGTATTTTAATTATTTTATTAAAATAAAATATTAAGGTAAAATATTTAGCCATTTATTCTATGTTATTAATTTACTTATAGGTATTTTTTTTTCCGTCGGTGGAAAAAAGTAGACCGATATCATATAAATAATTTTTCATATTGTTGTCAACTTTTAATTTATTGTATTTTTTTAAAATATACTCAACTTTATCTAAATCCTCTCGTCTTATACAATTTTTTATGTTTTTTTTAATACTGCATATCTTTAAATAAGTTTCTTCTTGAATTTCCATCAATGTATTGATTATATTAAAACAATTTTGATGGCTTGTATAAAACTGACTATTAAAGTCTCGATGAAATGCTTCGGGCCCATTTGTTGTCCTAGGATCCGCTGATGAACTTTCTGCCCACAAATATGGCGGAAAACAACTATTTTCTTCAGCGTAAGTCTCTAGATTATAATCCGTAAATGTTTCAGCTGCTTGGACAGGTGCATCTGACATTAGAGCTACAAAACCATTAATTACCTCTTTAGGCGATATACAACTAAGACCAAAAAAACTTTGAAGCCATTTGGACTATTTTAGATCACGTGTTTATAAAGTGTACCCAAACGTGTCTTGTCTAATATGTGTATTGTGTACCCAAACGTTCTCTGATTTATCAGGTAAAATTATAAAATACCTTTTATTTTACGTGTCCAAACGTTGTGTCTATTTGTACCCAAACGTGTTGGCTTTTGGGTCAATGTGACCAAACGTTCTGCGCCCGCGATATGGCTAACAACGCAATCTCTTGAGCGTTGTATGTCTAGTGTCTACACGTTTCCGTGAGACGTCTTATTAGATTTTAGAAATACAATATTATGGGACGGGTACAGTTTTCCCGATTTTGATAACAACTGACATAACCGGAGTTATGTCACGAATTATACCATCATAACCAACGATCACACCAGTGACGCCAAACTTGAAATTATTTACAGTCATGCCCGCGCAGTTTTGCCCGTGTTGACACTCGCTCACTGCGCTGCGCTCGGACAAAAAAAAACGAAAATATCCCTCGACTTGCTATGCAACACCACCTCGAGTTGGTCACTGACATAACCGAACTACCGAAATGATAGGCCGCTGTTATCAAAATCGGGAAAACTGTACTAGTCCCCAATATTATATGCGCTTATGATATTAAGTATTATTATTGTAGCACCATATAATAGTACGTACAACAATAATATTATATTCCTTTTCCTTCACAAAACATTCACACACACAAACACATATATACATGAGCGTTCCCGCATACGTCTAAATATAAATATATTCCAACAATTAATTATTAATTACCAATGTATCATTGTAAATTCCCTAGTACACAATAATATAATATTTTCTTAAAATATTATAAAAATAAGCATGTTTTTGCTCTAATAAAATAAAAACAATAATAATGGTTAAACGGCAACAGCCCGGGCACCGGTCCATTGGGCGTCTTTTAAAATCAGACAGGGGCAAATGTCCCCCTTGCCCCTCTAAGTATTACAGTACAGAATAATAGTATTCTATACTCCGGCCGGAATAAGAACGTACCCGGGCAGCGGACCCAAAACAGGCTTGTGGTGCGCTGATCAGCTCTGATTGGCTGAAAAATGGCAAGGTGGTGGAGGGGAACCGGTCTCCGCCTGCGCGACGAGGTACGTTCTTATTCTGGCCGGAGTATAACTGGTCATAAATTAAAACGTAAAAAAAAATTAAACAAAAAAATAAAAATAAAAACTAGAAACAAAAAATATAAAATAATAAAATATACTTATAAAATAAAAACAATACAGGTGGTTTTAAACAAATAAATATAAAATACTTGGATAAAACGGTCAATATAAGTACCTACCTACATTAATTAGGTTCTTTCTTCTTCTTTCTGGGCTTTTACAGGCCTTTAAGACCCATCGCCGCAACAACATATTGTTTCCATTCTGCTCTATCATTTGCATATTCTTCTGCGTTTCTTACGTTCAGGAGTTTCAAGTCTTCCTTTACTCTATCCACCCATCTTTGTCTGGGGCGCCCTGAGGCCTCTTCGTGTCGGGTTTTCATTTAGTTATTGATCCAATCATTCCCTCTGACCTCCATACATATCCCGCCCAACTTATCCTCGTACTCTTCAGGGACCCAACAATTGTAGGTTCCTTGTATAGTTGTATAGATCATCCAATTCACTGTTGCCTCTCACCTCATACTCTCCATCGTTATTTCTCTTTGGACCGAAGATTTTCCTTAATATCTTTCTTTCGAAAACTCCTAACTTTCCTTCGTCCGATTTTGTCGTGGCCCATGTACTACATGCATACAGGGCAACCGGATTGACTATGACTTTGTATAACGTTATTTTAGACTTTATTAATAGTAATCTTGATTTGAAGAGTGGCATTAGACTACAGTAGCATCTATTTGCTGCTGTAATTCGTTTTTTAACTTATTCGTGGCTATTAGCATTTTCATTGATCTCTGCGCCCAGGTACCTATTTGAAGCTCTGTACCCTTTCAAATTTGTAATCGTCAACTTTTAAATAGCTAATATTGTGATTTCTTCTCGATAGTATCATATACTTTGTTTTTGACTCATTTATCTTCAAACCAATCTCTTTACCTTCATTTAGTAGAATGCTAGTTGTATTTCTCAGATCGTCCTCTGATTCGGCAATGAGAACTATATCGTCAGCGTAAGCCACTACGGTTAGTTCATTATTGTTGTTCATTTTTATTCCTTTGGCTTGGATTAGTACCTTTCGTTTAACTGATTCTAATGCGATATTAAACAAAGCTGGCGATAGAGCGTCTCCCTGTCTGAGTCCGGTCGTCGCTGGGAACTCATCTGATACCTCTCCTCCAAAACTTACTTTACTTTTGGACTCATATGCACACGCTCTTATCATTTCAACTAATTTTGCTGGTATTCCCATTTTGTTCATGACATTTCATAGTTTTTCCCTATTAATCGAATCGTATGCTGCTTTGTAATTTATGAACATAAGGTGTATGTCTTTATTGAACTCGTGACTCTTCTCAGCTAATTTTTTGATGATGTGGATTTGATCAACTGTTGATCTCCCTATCAGTTCATGATGTTCTCCTATTATTTCTTTAATATATGGATTTATTCTGATCAGAAGAATGTTATATAGAATCTTATATGTTGTGTTGAGTAAGGAGGTCCCCTATAATTTTCGCACTCCATGATATCTCCTTTTTTAAAAATAGGACATAACACAGATACTTTCCACGATTCGGGTATTTCCTCTTGTTCCCTTATTATGTTTATTAATTTATGAAGTTGGTTAAGTAAGCATGGTCCACCCTTTTTTAAACATTCTGATACTATTTCATCTACACCTGGTGCTTTACCATTCTTAAGCATATTTAATCCTGTTTCTAATTCATTTTTTGACGGGGCTTCAAGTAGCTGCTCTACTGTCGTTAGCTCGTTTACAGTGATATTAATTATTGACTGGTTCAAAAGCTTTGCAAACATATCTTTGGATTCGCATGCAATCTCTTTGTTGCCTGTTAGAAGGGTTACATCACTTTTCCTCATAATATTTGGTCTGGGCTTGTATCCATGTCTTACTTCGTTTGCTTTTCTAAAAAATATTTTCGAATGGCTATTTCTATTATTTTCTATATTTTGTATGCGTTCTTTTTCCCATAGTCTCTTATTCGATCTAATCACCTTTTTACCTCTCTTTGTTTAAGTGCCAACAATCTTTTGTTATCTTCATTGGGTTCATGTAGTACTTTCATTCGGGCACTATCTTTTTCATGTAAAGCTCTTTTATATTTTTCATTGAACCACATTTTTCTTGTTTTTTCTGGTATCCAAGTACTTCATCAGCTATGGTTTTTACTGTTTGTTCTAAAACTTTCCATATTTCACTTATATTTGGTCTTTCTTGTATATTCTGAATTTTCGACATTAATTTTTCTTGATATATTTTAGCTGTTGATGTTTTCAGTGCATCTCTATCTATTTTCCCTTTATGTTTCTGTTTCTTTCGCCACTCTGTAGATATTCTGATATTTATTTTTGCTCTAACGAGGAAATGATCTGGCATAGCACTACTCCCTCTCATGCTTCTTACATCTCTTATACAGGACTTAATCCGTGAATCAACTATTATGTGGTCTAATTGGTTTCTTACATATCCATATAGCGAAATCCATGTTTGTTTATGAATATTCTTGTGCGGGAAACATGTGGAACTTATGAGTTTATGAGTGAATGAGGAAGAAATAATCCTGCGCTGGTTTTTTGAAACTTTCAAAAAAAATAACCCAATATCGGCTAAAACACGGGTTTATATAACTGACAAGGACATGAAAGAAAGAAATGTTATTAAGCAAGTCTTTCCTAATACTGCACTCACAATATGTTTGTTCCATACACTAAGAACATTTAATCGTGAAATTACGTGTGATAAACGGAATATCACGCCTAATGAAAGGGACACTGTAAAAGAAATCATTCAAAATATCATTTACTGTAAGTCAGAACTGGAATATAACAATTTATATCAACACCTGAAGACTGTAGCACCAGAATCTGTTATCGAATATTATAATAAAAACTGGCATGGAATAAGGGATGAATGGGTAATAGGCATGACTTACATGACAGGGAATTTCATGAACAAAACAAATAACAGATTAGAGAGTTTCAATGGGAAACTCAAATCTGTTATTTCTTGCTTTTCCACTTTGGAAGATTTTGTGGAAAAATTATTTATTGTTCCAAGCTGCGTTAGGTTAGAAAGAGATAAAAATGCTGTAAAATTAGTCCAGAAACAGCCTATTCAGATGCCACAAATTCCTGAACTGCAAAAATATAATTCTCTTTTAACGCCGTATGCGTTTAGTTTTTTAAAAAAACAATTCGAGTATGAAGACAAAAGTAATACTCTTCAAATTACAAATGAGTACACCTGCAATTGTATTTTTTACAATTCCATGAAACTTCCATGTCGTCATATCTTAAAAGTTCGAAATCTATCACTGACACCTTTGTTTGATGCTGGTTTATGTGATAAAAGATGGACGAGAGACTATTATTACAAAAATCAAAGAGTGTTTAAAAATGTTGAGGCCGTTCAGTATGATAGCAATACAACAGTTAGTACATTACACAGAAAAAAAAAAATATAATTATATAATATTATTATTATCATATTTTTATAATTACAGTGTGACCCGGTACTCTACTATCGAACTGCGCGCCCGGTGCTCTACAGTGTTACAGGGCGCCCGATAATCTATTACATATCCGGGCGCCTGGTGCTCCAATATCGAACCGGTCACCCGGCGCTCTAGACACAGCGATTAATAAATTAATATTATTACACCATCATAGAATAATATATTATATCACGATTCACGAACTATTTTGTATAGATAGTACCCATCAATTTTTCACACAGAACCGCGGTTATAGCACAAGCACAGAATAGTCTAACATAGTCTGTTATACATTATACAATCTTTTTTGTTAAAGGACATTTTGTCTGTTGAATTTATAATAAAATATTAAATCCAGCAGTCCATTCTGTAATAATATTCACTATTCAGTACTTTACTTTCAGTAAAATAAAGCACTAGTAAATAATATACATGTTAATTTTGAACGAATCTATGTATATTTAGTTTTTGACAAATCGGGGAAATCATCTTGCTGTAATGCACCTAGGTATGAAAATAATAGTCAAGTGCATATGCGTAACTAGACCTTAAAATTAGAGGTGCTTCAGCCTTAGAATTTTTTTAATAAACTAAATTAGGGGATCATACCCCCCCCCCAAAAAAAAACAAGTTAAATTAATTAACAATAAATGGAAGATTAATATTTTATTTTATTGTTATAGTGTGTGTGTATATACGAATCTTAAAAAAAGTGGAAAGAGGAGGTAAACATTAAATTATTAAAATATATTATTTTGGTTACAAATTTACTCAAGTTTTTGTTTTAATTCTCTTAAAATATAAGTGAAAGTTAAAGAATTTATTTGGGTAAGTGGGTAACATAAGGGGCAAACGCAGGAAAAAATTTCGAGGGGGTTTTGAAAATATTTTTTTTATGTAGGTATTTATTAGTAATACATTAAATTTGTAGGTCAGTCTGGTCAAATCATTTATTTATTGTTTCTGATATTTCGGGGGGGGGGAGTCAAACCCCCAAACCACCCCCTGGATTCGCCATTGGGTAACATTATAATAATACATCAGTCATTACAGTATTAGTGAATCTTTTTTTTTTTTTTTTATTATATTACTGAGATTTTAACATTAAATTATTATATCTCGACAATTATGTACATTGATCTGAAAAAAATTAGTTGATAAAGCTCACACTCTTAAATTCGGAGAGAATCTTTTTAAAATGTCTTCTTTATTTAGAACATTTGATAAATCTCTTTATTCAATTGTTTAATAATTAACTTATTGAATCAATTTGGTAACATAGTTGACCTTATATAGTTATTTATTTGACGTATTGGTGAAAATGTTCTTTCTGTAGATGCGGAACTTGTTGGAACAAAAAGTGTTATCACTTTTTGAAAATGTAGCATTTTATACAAATTTGGAAGAACATAATTTTTAACCAATACTCTTTAAATTTCCCTGATGGTTGTTAATCTTTTCTAATAATTGATTATCTAAGATCTAACCCACATTTCTGATTTTAATTCAGTTTCATTTATTTCATATTTAATAAACCCCGATAACATAATAAAATAAAATTTGAATAACTTATCATAATAATAAGAACTATGTTGACCAGAATACGAAGTATCAAACTTATGCACACATGCACACAACCGTTGTATTTATGTAGCTTGAATGACAATGGTAATATAATAAAATAATAATTTAATGATTTCTGTTTTTAGCAAGACCCCTATTAAAGCTGTCAATAGGCACACCGCACACATAGAGTAATATATTTAGTATCTATTTATTTAGTAGGGGGGCTAAAATAAAAGTTAAGAGGCTTTGCCCCAAATCCCTCCCCCCTAGTTACGCTTATGGTCAGTGTACCTTGTCAGTCGTCATTCAGTATAGGTATCAGAAAATACGACAGAGGGGAGACAATAGTCTGTCAGCCTATAATTATAAAATATAATGATATTGTATTTTATATTTATATCACTATTAGTATTAAAATATTATTAAAATAATAGGTATATTTAGTAGTTAACATTTAGCTATAATAAGAAGTTTAAACAAATTATAGTAATTTATTTATTAGTTATTAGTTATTACTATTAATTAATAATAAATAATTAATAATTAATATAAAATATTATAAATATATGTTTATCTTTACCTGTATATGTTTACACTTTCTATAAAGTAAACTAAATGTTGAAATGTTGTTTAATTTTACTAATACCTACACCTACACTCATATTTTTTCATTTTAAACTTTAGATATTTATCATTTATAATAATAATACGACGTTTAGAGACGTATAAGACTTAGGTATTTAGGATTTCGGTGTACTGTGGCATAGTGCCATACATATCCTCGAACAATTTTTAATTTATGCAATAAGAGTTATAAATTTATAATATTTATAAAATAATAGTTAAGAGGCTTTGCCCCAAATCCCATAAGTTTGAAGTACATGTAACTCATTAAGTAGGTCATAGTAATGACTAATGAGTGAGTTTAATTTGAATTCAATTATTAATAAATAATAATACATACTTTAATATATGTTAATTATATTCATGTTAGGTATTAGTAGTTTCTGCATTCGGTGGGTTGAACTAATTTAAAATGCCAATAAAATGCATATAACCGATTACTGGAATACCTACTATAAAATGGTATGAACAGGTTCAAGCTTCAAGGTATAATAATAATTAATACTGGTAGTTTAAATATTTCTAAAATATTGTAAATAAAAAATTATAGAATACCTAAGTAACTACAAAAAGTTGAAGTCTATGATTAATATTTTTTTTAATTACGAGATTGTTAATACTGTGACTGCTCGACACTTTTGCTGGTGAACTTTCGAGAGTCATGTGGCCGCCTAAAAGTATCACGATCGTCAACCACGGACCGAGACCCGAGGGTCGGAGTGCCGTGGATTTTTTATATATATATATATCATTCTACAGTTCATTGGGTGACCGGCAATAAACAAAAAACACTCAATTTGGGGAAAGTTTATATTAATTTATTTAATAATAATTATATTTGGTGCCGAGAAAGCCGACTAGCATAAAACTCGGACAGATAGAAAAAATATAATAATAATAATAATAATAAAACACATTTCCTAAAATAAAGGATAATAATAATAATAATAATAATAATTAAAAATGTACCAAAACACATAAATATAATAATATCCCTACTAAGTACCAGCCACGGTTAGACAAATAATAATAATACAAATAAAACGTTACCCATCGTATGATTTGTTACACGTGTCGCCCATCGGCACACCGGCAAAACGGGGCCTACTCGCCGATCATGTTACGGTTGAGACGGGAGAAAAAGGAATGCCAGGTCTGCCGATACCAAACTATAGTTGTGGCGAATAAAGGTTTAAACGGCGGGAGAGGGGGTCACATGGGCACACGGGTTATATAATTAGTGGCCGGTACTTATGATTAATTAGGTCTTAATATGCTATTGTGATTACCAGTGTGGGTGAGACCTTTTCCACGGGTACAGGGAGGGGAGCGTGTGTGCGACTGCCTCTCTGTTGGTGTGGTCTCGATCGGCGGAGATTACGGGTTCGCACGTCGCGATTATATAATTAATTAATTGGCTATATTTGCGTTGAACGTTACAATACTAACAAGCAATAGTGTTAAAATAAAAAATCCGGTGGTGACTCGGTACTAGATATCCCGAGGAAATGCGAACAGCTAGGTACCTATGCCCTAAGACCTACACTAAAGCCAGACTATACCTAAAAAGACAACTGACAAGCAAATAGCATTTGTACTTAGTTTCCATTTATAAGTCATTAATCATTACAGGACCTTTACATTTTTTTACTTAGGTACCTATTTCTTACACAAAGTCATAAGCAAAACACTTAATGCCGTCCCGCTTTGAAATATCAGATTGCAGACTGTCAGTTATGCATGAAATTAAAAGTTAGATAGTATATTAAATGCATTACTGGGATGGTTAAAATTTGTGTTTTAAAGCTATGTCTGATGAATGTGATAATAATACATGAAAATTACTGTTTAGGTTTAACTTATCTTTTGTTAAAAGTTACTGTTATAAAACTAGTTTGAAACACTTACCTTACCTTTCTATGAAAAGTAATAGCAATTTGACAATACCATGGTTTTTTGTATAATATTATTATTATCTATTATTTATCTTATTTATGACTTATAATTATACTAGTAAAGATAAAAGAAATATAAATAAATTCAATAAATATTATATTTTCATTACCGATTCCTACATAAATTTAGTTTAAGTTTGGTCACTAAGTCTGGTCAAAACTAATTATTAATATGAGTATTACTCGTTGTAATATGCATTATAATAATGCAGCCTGTACACGGATAAGCAGACTCGTTCCTAATATAATAATATTATCATTTTAATATTCTGATTGTAAAAAATAAAAATAAGAATTGAAATCATTGGTTATGAATTTATAATTACAATTTAACTAATAATAATAATTAATAACAATATAGACATAGATAAATAAGACATATTAAGTTCTAAATTTCCAATGAAAATGTTCATAAAAAAAGTAACTTAAGTAATTTAATTATATTTTTGATGTGCAATTTGTAAAGTGCTTCAAATCTATAGTCTAATAATTTCTATTTATTTTAATTTCATAATTTCTGACATAATAAACAGAAGAAACCATTACTTGCATGATTAACAATTATGTCTTCTTTAGGAATGCAATTGAAGGCTATCCAGCGACAACACAGATAACACGACACCCATTCTACACGTTCAACTTCCTGGTGACAACGGTGCTTACTTGAGTGCCAGTTATAGTATAAGTATATGTTTGTCATAACTTCAGAATTTTCTAAAAGATGGGTCTTTAAATATTCTCTGTGAATGTTAGGATCAAAATCTAAACTGAACTTGAAACCATCTATGGTCTATGATGTAACACTGTCTGGTTTTGAAATTTATAAAAACTACAATCCAGAGAGAATTATTATTAACTTATCATGGCATAATAAAAAACTGTTCTGAGTGAAAGTACTTTTCTTATATTTTTCACCAATTTCACTTTTTCTCATCAGCTGTGTCACATCATTGCATGATAAAATGTGTGTTTTTGAAAAATAACTTCAAAACTTGAAAGATAGCTAATAGGAGTCTCTAATGCACAAAATAAATTTATAGCTCACGGTCAGGGGCTTACCAAGATAGTTTTTATTGGGAGAGAGGGGTAAAGTTGGTAGTTTTACTAATCTAAAAATGTATCAGGGACAGCTTGCTTGACCTTCATGTACTATTTTTAACATTTCCGGCTTTATATTTTTAAGGAATGAGTATACTTTTATTTTTAAAAACTAATTCATTGATTACACATAAATCTTCTGTAAAACTAAAGTAGTTTAAAAGTGTCATCAATTGAATTTCAATTTTCTGGCCAACTATTTTTTATAATTTCAATTATTTTTTGAATGTTTCTTTCTCTATCAAATTTAATTTATTTTTTGAAATAGCTAAGTTTTGGATTAAACTTTGAACATTCAAGATCATATTATCTTCAGTTACGGTAAGTGCTGACGTGGATAAAGTGTCAGCAATTGAGGGGCGACATTCCAAAGTGTACTATTGCCAAAATTGAAGAAATTGAGTTATACATCAAAACATATAGTTTAAATGGCGGGGAATCGTTTAAAACCATCAAATTATGCCTAAACGTACTATTTCCTATCAATAAATTGATTAAAAATACTAAGATTACGTCAAAATGCACTACTGCCGATGGCGAGAATTTATCAAAATGTACTATGTGTACTGAATCTATCAATTTGGCCAAAATGTACTATTGCCCATGGTAATTTAAAAATCAGACCATAGAAATATTTCAAAAAGAACTATTTCCATGATTTTTTTCAAAATGTACTATATCCAAACTACGTCATAACGTACTATTGCCCATGATAAAAAGGAAATTTAGTACATCGGTTATATTCAAGATGCACTATTGCCATGTGTTACAAATGAAAAAGTTATTCCTTATTTAAATTTTGAGTTTATATTTATTCTAAAATCATGTTATCACTATAGCTGTGCGGATTTACATTTTCATATAGTGATTATAATAACCTAAAAGGTAAAACATAATAGAACGTTTCTAACTTCATCATTATACCATCAAATTCGCTCCAAAACTTGGCTGTTATCATTAATGAATACGTGATAGATAATAGTTTAAATTTTATTTTGCTTTTGAGGCTTAAAACAATTATTTTTACATGCCATTGCCTTATAAATACGTCTTTCTTAAACGTAAGGATGACTACGAAAGGCCGCATAAGAAATTTGTTGAAAAATGCAAGAGTAATGGTAAGATATTTATTATTCATAATTTGTAGTAGTTAGTATGTACCTAAATTTATGCTTTAACAATAATAATATGTTTATACCTAAAACTAATATAGCTATAACTTATAAAGTCTTATAAAACTATTACATTTAGTGTATTAGGTATAAACAGTATGCAGTTTTGTATTCATGACTCATTATTATAATATTAACATGACATTTTGTATGTATGAATTATATTTTATTGAAATTTAAAATGTTATAACAGGATACTACTGAAGACAGTAATACCTCAACAATACCCCATCCACCAGATATTGCTGTTGAAAATAATAAGAAGAATATTCATCGATGGCTACAGGAGGTAGATACAATCGAATGTGTACCTAGTATAATAATTAATAATTAATATTCTATAATAAAATTATAATATAAATACTATGTCTTCAAAAAACGAATGAGTTAAATATAAGTAAATACAGTTTTGTATTCATAACTTATTATAATAAGCATGACATTTTTGTTAAAGTGTATGAATTCAATTTTTTTTAAATATATTACCTACTTTTTAACAGGTTACTGATAAATAGGATGGGTAATATATACATAATACTTTAAAATATATATTCTATTATATTATATTATATTCTATTATATTATAATTATATTGATATTCATTTTCAATGAACAATTTTTTTTTTTATTGTGTAATAATATATTTGACTAGCATAAAAACTAACACTCATATTAAACCATGAAGTAGGTATGCACCTATTATATTTATTTATAAGTAATCTCACATTAAAATTAAATGATATATATTTATAGTAAGTATTAGGTATCCATAACTACTGAATTTAAATGTATAATCATTAAAATTATTTTAAATGAATGCCATTAATGGGTATGCATTTTATGTTTTTAATACCATATTATAAGGTAGCTATTATATAAGGTACATTTTAGTTTTGTATAGACTGTATTGAACATAATATACCTAGGTACTATTAAAATATCCCTCTGCTTTAATTAGCACTTATTTTATATTATTTAATTAAATGATTCTATCGAATCATAATAATATAATGTATTGAATTTTTCTTATTATTGTTTTATATTATTATTTTTCCTACAGTTGATGATGTTAATTTTTACAGAATAATAAACTTATATTATGTTTGGTTAGTTTATTATGTATACCTAATGTAAATAAATTACTAATCTTAGTAAAATACATCATATAATTTTTTTAAGTAAAATACCATTCTATGTTAATTTTCTAGATTGTTCCTACTAGTCCTACACCTGTTTTGGAACCGTTTGATATTGAACATATGGATGTAGAAATTAGTCCATATGTCTTAGAACCAACAAAACTGTTTGAAGGGGTCATACAAGAAAATGATTTGATGATTGAAATTCCTTCAGAACCTAATGAGTTTTTACTTGTTTCTGCTGATGTACAATATATCAACCTGAACTAACTGACAATACTACTGTTGAATTTCTACCCATGATGGATTCTATATCAGACTATTCTTTTAATAGTGATCCTGAATACATTGATTGTATAATGGAAATTGATGGTGGAAGGAAAAGAAACAAAGTGAACAAAAAAGAACAGAAAAAAATAATTAATAATAATTTAACAAATGAATGGACAATAAAGTGTATTCACAAAGACAAAATTAAGGACACAGTCTGCAATGTTTCACTTTTATGAAATCTCATCATTTAAAAATAATTTATGCAGCTGCCCTACCAAAATAGATCAAGATAAATTTATTCTTACATTTATGAATGTAACTGTTCCTAAACGTACAAACCGAAAAACAACTAATAGGATGAATCGGACAGTTACTAACTATTTCATACCAGCTTCAAATGGTAATATGGTAAAAGTTTGTGGTGAAGCATTTAGTTCTATAACATCTTTAACTAGACGAAGACTTAATTTGGTCACCAAAACGTTTAATATCAATCATAGTAGTCCAGTTGAAAAAAGAGGGGGATGCCGTTTCAACCATACTGCAAATGAAATAACAGAGTCTATTGAAAATCACATCAAACAATTTAAATGTCGTAAAAGTCATCATACTAGAAGAGATACCGGTCGATGTTATTTGCAACCTGGTCTAAGTATCAAGTACATGTGGACACTTTGGACGAAAAAGAGGATTTCTGAAAAAAAACCGACTAGTAGTTTAAGTAAATATCAAAAAATATTTACTTAAAGGTTTAATTTAAGTTTTGGACATCCGCGCCAAGACAAGTGTAGTTTTTGCACTGAACAAAAAGTAAAAATTAATGTTGAACCAGACTGTAACATAAAAAATCAACTGTTGTTAGAGCTGAATGTGCACAAACAAAAGGCTAAAAAGTTTTTTGAGCTCTTAAAAGAAAAAACGCCAGATACCATTACATGTTCATTTGATATGATGCAGACACAGCCGCTACCAAAATTGTCAGTAACTGAAGTTTTTTACAGTCGCCAAGTATGGTTGTATAACTTAACTTTTGTAATTTCAGAATCAAATCATGGCCCAGCAGAAAAATTATTTATATACTTGGACTGAAACCGAAAGTGGTCGTGGCCCTAAAGAGGTCTGTTCTGCCTTAATTGATTTTCTTGATTTGCTAGAAACCAAATTTAAGACTTATGAATCACCCCCAACTACGCTTAATTTATTTTCCTACTCTTGTTCGGGAGAAAATAAAAATCAATTTACAATGGTTACCTTACTACATTATATTAACTTCAAAGCTACCATATTTTAAAAAATCAATCATTTCTTCCCTACACGAGGCCATAGTTATATGCCACCAGATAGAGTTTTCGGACAAATAGAACAAATTTTGAGGAAAAAAGAGAATATTGTATCCCCTAAACAATATCATGAGGTATTTGAGAAATTGTGTTCTATTAAAGTATACAACAAGGACTTTTTATTTTATGATTATAAAACAGCAGTAAAAAAATTGATAAAATGTAAAACAGATTTTAAATCAACACAACAAAAGATTTTTACATATATTAAAGGTGACAAAACTGTTGGAATTTCAACAACCTATAGTGGATTGCCATTCAAGATAGAAGTGATAAAAAGAAACTCAGATCTGTCTACATTGACTCAACATCTTATAGAATTAGCTAAGACAAATCATGTAAAGGTATTGAAACAAAAAGATGTAAAAAATCTTTTAAGATTTTGTACGATACCAGATGATGCAAAAACATTTTAATCTGATATATTTAAAGAAAGTTGTGAATCAAACGTTGAAGATATTATAGATGAATATAATGAAGATCAAGACTGACTAATCATTGTATCATTTAAAAAAACATTAATCAACATTTTAAATAGGTATAGGTAATATCAAGTTGTTAATAATATTAATAAATTTATTATTTTATTTACTATTTTATTATTATAAATGAGGCAAAATTTATTTTATTTTATTTTTTGTATTTTAATAAATTATATTAATTTTATTTTGTTAAAATACCTTAACCTGTATTTGGTATTTTAAATAGGTATAGGGTTATACCTATTTGATATTGTTTATTAATTGTATTTTATTTGTTATACTTTATACTACATTACTATTATTAATGAGGCTAAATTGTTTTTTATTTTTAACATTTTTAATGTATTGATTTTATTTTATTTTAAACAGATAAAGATAATAATATCTAATATTGTTAAATTATTTTATTTGTTTTATTTGAGTAATTTCTCCTTTTACCTTTATTAATGAATTCATAGATTCTAATTCACAATGAATATTGTAAAAAAAAAAAAGTTTGTTTTATTATTAAGGTTATTATTTATTAGTTATTCGGTACCATGCTATCCAAAAACTGTAAAATATTTGTATTGGCAATAATATGTTTGAAGACAAACTTTACAACTTAACTGTTTTCATCCATCATACTTTATTCAAAAAAGGCTACTTAATTTTGACCATTGGGTTTTATTTCATAAATACTATTCAACATCTGTAGGAAATTATGGAATAAGTACATTTTGGAAAAACTTGGTTCACTATTCTCTAAATTCTTAAGTAAGTCAAAGTGTACTATTGGATGGAAATAGTACACTATGACGCAACCAACATTTAAAATTATCAATTAAAATAGTAAAATAATAATTTTAAGGTAATTTTGACTTGAGAAGTATAATAAGTATATTTTTCTGAATTTTTAACATATTTTACATTTTTTCTACTGTTTAACAACAGTATACAATAGAAAATCGTGATTCCTGAACATTATGAAAAGTGGCAATAGTACATTATGGAATGTCGCCCCTCAATTATAAGCAATTTACAGGGAACAAATATTAATTTAAGATCATAAGATTGTAATTTAAGCATCATGCGTTGAACACGGACAGGAGTAGAATGAAGATGTTTTGTAAACAATGTGACTAGTGGCTTATGGTTAGTTTGCACATTAATAGCTTTACCATACAAATATTGATGAAATTTGTTGCAACCAAACATTATTGCATGAGGTTCTTTTTCACGTTGAGCAATATGTTACAAAATAAATATATGAAATTAATTATTAACTATAAAATATATGTACAAAGAAAAAAAGTATAATGAAATTAAATAGGTATATTCAAAACATATTTAAATCACAATAATAATAATATATTTAAAACCTAATTATTATAAAAATATTTACATGAAAAAAAATATTATAAGAATGATTTAAAATAGTTTACTACCGTAGATCCATTCTAAAAAAAAAGTGATTTCTCAGAGGAAGAGTCAGGAAGTACCAAAATCCATTATCTTCTTGTGGTGGAGTAGAAATTATAGTCGTAGTTGTAGTTGTAGTTGTTGTTATTGTCTCTATTGAAATTGGAGAAATCGTCGTTGTTGTAGTAGAGGAAGGATTTTGTACACTATGCCATTCATTTGATCTGTAAATATTAAAATATTAAGTAGAGTAGGTATTGGTTAATTTGTTAATAAACAAAAATTATGTGATTGTATTCGTATAGACTTCAATTGCAGGTCGTGCATAATATATTAAGATACTAAAAGCCTCAATACTTAAAAAAAAAAATTAAAAACCTTATAGACCTATATCAGAAAGTATTTTATGTTGTTGAAGTAAGAAAACTTTTTCAAATTATAAATTATATTAAATAGAAATGTAAAAATATATTACACTTAAATTCAATAAAACTTAGTGGAAAGAGTTATAACTAACAAATGATACAATATTTAAAAACAAAAGCATATATGTTTTTCTAAACTATTTGAAAATATAAAATTAATAATAAATAACTTGTATGGAGGAATTCACATTATTTTCCATGACCTCAAATTCATCTACATTCCTGTCTACCTTGTTATAATAATATCTACACTAAAAATAAATTCTTGCTACATGAAGATTAATTACAAATTAATAAACCATTTAGCCTATCTTGGTGCATAATACCTATTCTTCAATTGACTTTTACAATAATTATTGTTTGTTTTGAAAATACTCTGTGAGTACAGCTTGTAAATAGTATTGCATAAAATAATATTAATATTTTGTAAGATGTATAATGAAGATCAGTGGTGGTGTAGATTTTTTGAGTTTAATATAAGCAGTTTTTAAAGCGGGTGCGTTCGTGACTTGCTACTGTGTGTGTAATAAAATATGTGTCATACGGAATCGCACGTACAGTCATCACACAGCGGCGTCACGCACATAAACGTTTCACAACGTATTTAGCTAAAAGTATCTACTTTTTGTCAATCTTTTTAACGATCGAATAATGCGATAATACTTCTGAAAACTGGTCTGAAATCTGAATTGACTATAATGTCTACTATTTTTCGGATTTATGTCTACGTTTTCTTACAGAAGTTATGATGGTTTTATCAATATGTTGGTTTTATTGAATCATTGATTAACGATTCAAATTTGAGATATCTAATCATAATCATTAATCACAGGATCATTATAATATGAAGTTAAAAATTGCATACATTTCCTGATCAGGAGCGCAGTAATTGATTTTCAGAAATCTCCTCGTGCACGGATTGAAGCAACACTCCTCGACGATGCCTCTTTTGAATTTCGAACTTTGAATGCCTAATAATGCAGGTAGGTAAATCATTTGTCAAGATTAAAATGGTTATGAGTTTAACAAACTCATCTACATAATATAATATAATAATTATTATTATACATTTATTTTATGATTAGATAACAGCGTGATCCATACATTACAATTATTCTGCGAATTACAGTCTATACGATTTTATAGTGGTTTTAGTTATACAATTAAATATACTCTATACCAAATTTTGAAAATAAATAAACAATTTAAATTAATATTAATTGTTCCTACATCAGATAATATTTTTTTAATTTACATTTTCAACCTAATATGTGATATTATTATAATATTATTGTGCATATTTTAAGATTTTGTTTATCGTTGATGCTATTGACACATTTTCACTCCTTATGACTACCCTCCAGTAAAAGTAGCTCTTGAGAGAGCCACGGCAACAGTGAATGCAGTTGCAGCATAATATTATATTAGGTTATATTGTGTAATTATTTTTATTCAAATTTTTTTGACAGTAATTTAAGATCACAAAAAAAAAATCAAATTAACAATCAAAGTAGAACTTTGATGTGATAATAATATGCATTCAATTATTTACTAATAACAATTATAGGCCATAACGAACTGTGTGTATGATAAGAAATGTAATATTTTAGTGTGTGTTTATTTTATAATTAAAACGGTTTTTATGGTCGAATTACGATCATTTTACTATACTAGTAATAAATACTTATAATTGATAATCAGATGCTATTGAAAAATTATATTTACGTTTATCTTCATTAAATTTTCCCCTGCAAATAATTGACACCTCAACCGACAGTTTTTGACCACAACATTTTTATGGTTTGTCCATGTGCCGATCATAGTTAGTGGTAGTCCAGAGACACATGTTGATGCATACTACCAGTATAACCACAAACAATCCATTGAACGCCATGATTATCTGAAACATAAAACATATAATATTGATTATAATATAATACCAAATAACATATAGTACTAAGAAATTTTAATATTTAAAATTTATAACTTTCCTAATAATAGATTTAGAAGCCATATTTATCTCACATATTTTGATGAAAATCGTGATAATTTTTTGTTATATTTATTATTGATGCAATGTATGAGCGAGTTGCAACCAGTCTTGTCAAGTATTTAGATACTTGTATTTAAATACTTTTTAAAGTATTTTTATGGTATTCCAAATACAATTTTTTCTAAGCATTTTTTAAGTATTCAAAATACATTTTAAATGTATTTTTAACAACATTTAAATACTAGTATTAAAATAGGTACCATTAAACCAGCTTTATTTATTATTTTTCTTAGCATTTTAATTGTATCAATAAAAATAATATTGTTGCCGTTTAAATATAAAGGGGTTCTGCAAAGGATTTTTTTAAGAAAATTAAGATCTAACAATTTTAAAATAGATCCATATTAATAAGTACAACTTTTTATTTATTGTTTTATTTTTAATTATATCAATATTAGTTGTAAAATAAGAGAATGAAATATGTAATCATATTTTTACCTATATACATTATACATATTACTATATTAGTATATTATTATTATAATGTTCATGAAATGTAGATAGTAACAAGATATACTAGGTATACTGATAAACATATAGTTTACAAAAATTTTAAAAAAATACTTGTATTTGTATTCAAATAGTTTGTTAGTATTAGTAAAATACATTTTTATACAAGTATTTTAAAAAATTCAAAAGGGTTTCCTACAAATATAGAAAATAGGCTGACGAATTCAAATTATTTTTCAAAATTGAAATTGGACCACTAGAAGTATGTTTTCTTTTGCCAGCTTATTGGTCTAAATGTATGACAAATCTAATCTAAATATAATATAACTATATTATATTTAGTACCTAGATTAACTGTTACATTTGTACCCATTCAATAATTGTGTAAATATTTATATACCTATAAGGAAAAATATGAACTAGTTAGAGTGTTCAGACCAAAACCAACAAAAACTAGACAAATTTTGGTGTATATCAAAATAACAACATTCAAACAGATTACAAAACTCTGTAGTCAATACGTCTCAAGTAAAAAATGTTTATTTATGTTTTTATTTGAGATTTTTGTATTGGTTTATGAACAACTTATTGTCTGTGTTACAATTTTACCAGGTCACCCCTATACTCATTATCGGCAGGCATTCCACACGGGTGGGGCAGTGTCAGTAGTTATTCTTCTGTGAGCAAATTATTTTCCTTCAAATTTATCCTGTATATAAATTTGTGCAAATTTTAGGTAATCCTATGTCTTGAATTATGACTTATTAATAAATAATCACATAGTTAGAAAACTTATGAAGAATCTTCTATTATATTTTAAAACGTAAGCTATAAAAAAAAAAAGGTTTATGAATTTCTAACTGAAAACTAATTTACAAGTTTTCGCAATTTTGAAGAAATTTGTCAAAATTTTAACTAGAATAAATTATACCTATATCACAAATATATATTGTACTCTATGTAGGTATATATATATTAATAGTAGGTAGTCAATCAAAGACTATATTATAGTAAATAATAGTAGTGTGTTTAACGAGGTACCCCGGAACCGCATTATTGTAATTATATCTTGAACATAAGACGCAACATCTCATTTTCACAGTCGTGGTGAATTAATAATTAATACAAATTTAATAAATACATTCAATTAGTGATTTAAATTTAAAAAAAAAATTCATATTTTAAAAAATAAACCAAGATTTATAAACTTAGAAAAAGACAATATTAGACATTAGACCATTAGACAATGTGCAGAAATTCTTATTAAATTATAGATATCCTCATGATTTAATTGAAGAAGTTATTCAGGTTGAACTGTTTAGAGATATAATAAATAATTTTTATGTTAAATGTATCAGGAGAACATTCTTCTTCTATATTATAAAGGATGAACAATTATTTAAGAATAATGTCAAATGAAAAATTTTAGAACTATCTGTTTTTGTGTATTAATCAAAATATTTTCAAATAGATGGATTGGGAAAACATCATTTATACATTTTCTAGAAAAAAAAGTTTAAAATGTGTTGTTTTTAAATTTAGTTTTATAAATTTATCATACTGAACACTGTTGAAAAATTAATATACTAAACATTATGTAAATTTTAAATTTAAGAGTCTAATCAATCGTACCTACCTACCTATAATTATTGTTCTTTTGATAAATCATTTTCAGTGGATAATTGGTTTCTTTGAAAAAGAAAATAAATGTTCTGTAATACTAGTTAATTGGCTCACTATACTACAGGTATTGGAAGCCAAACTGAGTATTGGTGCAAATGGCCTAAGCATGTAACAGCAACCATGATAATTAAAAGAAAAGAACCTCGTTCAAGTTGGAATACATTCCCTATAAAAATAATAGAAATATCTGGTATGTTGAAAATTTTTTTAATTCAATAAAATATATATTTTATGTTATTAAGTAGGAAGGTACCTAAAGATAACTAAATGTAGATAGGTATGATACATATAGTTTTGTTTTTTATTTTAACTTGATTGAATATTAAACAAGCATAAAATAATATTAACCACTATTAAGTTATTCAAAAAATATACTGCTTTAACATATGAAATAAAAACTTTGCTGTCATTCAAAATAAAAAAATTAAGAATTAAAATAGATACCTATTAAAATATAATTGGTTTTTTTAACAACTTGAAATTATGTGAAAAATATATTTTCAAAAACTATTAGCATTTTTGAAATAATGAGTGTTTTACTTTAAATGAATCACCTGTTACATATATACATAACCTATAGGTATATATATTATATTTATTTATTTATTTTTAACTACAAATTCTATTTATTTAAGATACTTATAAAGAAGCAGCTGTTAGGGAAGTAGAGATTTTCACATATTCCACCGAGAGCGAAAGTAATAAAAATAATATAAAGTAAAAAGTTCTTGACATTGATGACAGTACGTTAAATAAACTATTACCATATAGACTCTATATGATAGAGGTACCTAACTGTTTCCACCTGTTACCAGAGCCGGATTTACGCCTAGGACCGTGAGGCCCGGGCCTAGGACGCGACGACACATTTTTGCTGGCGGCAAATTTTGTAAGCAATTGAAAAAAAAATCGTATAAATATTTTATGCATTTGTATAACTGTGTAAATTAATATTATAAAATATTTAATATATATATATTTAAAAAACATAGTAGTAATAAAATACATGAATTTGACACATTTTGCAACAAAAAAAGTTTGTCGTAAAATGTTATAGATAGGTAATCTTTAAGATTAAAAATGTATTATTGTTTATCAGAATTTATAATTACTTGTTTTTTTTATAACTACCTACTACCCTATAGTACCTATATTTAATCTATGCTACTACTGACCTAATTTGTTTATAATGAAATACATTGAATTGTAATAATTTATTATGTAAGTTACTAATGAATACTACATTTTTTTTCTGGGGTAGGGGGGCCCTTTTATATTTAAAAGGGCCTAGGGTGGCACCTGTTTTAAATTTGGCACTGCCTGTTACCTATATGCAATTATATATCTAATTTAGTTTTGAGGAATAATTTAATAATGGTTTATTAAAATTCTAAATTCAAACTAGGTATTAAATACTATTAGTTTAAATTTATATTACTTATCCATATTGTGATATCACATTATTTATTATTTGAGCTCTGCGTGCAAATCATGGAATGTAGATAATTATAATTAGGTAATTTACCAGATAATACAAAATATTTTTTACATAAGACAACCGCCAGTTGAAGAATCCATTAATGATTATTTTTTAATTTTTATTCGGGTACTATAGTTGTGAAGATTAATCAAATATTATAAAAAAGAAAGCAACCAATATTTTGAATTCATTTAAAAATAATATGAAAATGTGTAAGTATTATTATATACTATTTTCTCCATTATAATTTTTCAATCATCTATTAGGATGTAAATAAGACCCTTAGTGTAAATTCTTAATGAAATTATTTGTCATTGTAACATGTAACATTCATGTAGGTACCTATATTTATCTGTACCCGTATTATATTGGAGAATCTAATATAGGCATAAGTACTTATAGGTAGGTACCTAATAAATATAAAATAATTTTTTATAAATATACTTACAGCCAATACTCAAAATATTCTTCAAGAACAACAATCTAATACTGATAATTTCTTGTGTGAGTACCTACACTAATATATTTTATTATTTTAATATTGATTAGTATCTTGTATAGAAATACACGACAATAATAAATTAAGTTGTAAACGTCGTTACGACGTAATATATATAATACTGGACAATACTATATACGGTTATATATATAATATAATATGTATAATACAAATTGGTACCTGCCAAAGGGCAAAGACATCGCTTTGGTCAGGCAACGAATAATAACAATAATAAAGAATAATAATAATAGTATAATACCTCCTCGGCTCCTCGGCGTACGAATAAATACAATAAAATAAACAACACGTAAAACATACAATATTGAAATAACGATACCACGGCGGCGAGTGTGTTGATGACAATATAGTAGATCGACGACAATATTCCGATTTCCGATGGTGAACAGTTGTCGCGGCGGCGATGATACGAATATGACGGCGGCGGCGGCGGAGGGACAATGACCTCGGCGGCGCAATTGATGGTTTAAAATAACTGCCAAAACGGGCACGCTGCGAGCTAATCGAGGTATCGGTTGACGGCAACAACGGCACACAATATTATACTATACGATACCCCTCGGTCGCAGTATTCACGGGTGTCTTGTACCTATACGTCTTATGATGCACCAAGAGAAGTGCACGCGATGTTGTCGCAATAGCGAACATGCGCACCAACACTGTCCAGGGCGAATATATATTATGGACAAAACAAACGGCACTTGTCACGTCGTGATGGCGGACAAAAAAACACGCCGTGGTGGCAACTGTGCCGCACGGTCAACCGCTGGTTAACAACAACAACCTTGTAAGTTGTAATTGCCTTGTATGCGTCTACGCCGAGTGCCGACGACGCCACGGCAATCTACGAATAATGATAGAGCCATAGAGGATGCCTTATGGCGGTGGAGGGAGATATGCATTTGGTCGCATAGTGCGCGACCTTTGATCTATATCCGACTAGCGGGCGGTTGAGAATGTTTAGGTACCGAGTTCGAAAATTTGTTTGACATTGACTCTGATAGTATTGATGTTGAATTTAGTCACGGACCACGGTATAAAAATATTAAACCCCATTATTCATTATTTAAAATCTGTATTTGTGTACATTTTTATTTTTAGCTGTTACACAAATTGGGAATGACGCCACTCTACAACAACTGGTTAACCTTAACTACACAAATTTATATTTTACCAGAATGGATTAAAAACTTGGATGTTATTATTTCTTATCTGAAAAATAATTCATCTGGTGTAAAAGCACCCATGATGGATACACAGTTCTTAAATTTATTTCCCATGAATAACGAATCAGAATTGATGATGTAGAAGAAAAAATTAAAACTGAAGAATACAATAATAAATTTGTCGGTTGTGGAAATTTATTTTAAATTCAAGAAAATAATTTTTAAAATTTGTTTTTCTAGATTAGTTTAATAATTTCAATTAGAGGAACAAGTCAAAACAATTTTTTAAAAAAAGTCATATCAAGACTATATAATCAAATAAAGTGATTCCGGTTTTTCAATGTAATTTTATTCTTCAGATAGCCATCTGACGGATAAAGTTGTCGGTAAGAAAATTATACTAATAGAAGGTAGTTACTGTTCATTATGGAACAAGTTACACATACCTATTTAATTATGATTGGCCAATGATGAAATTGATAAGAAATCGTTCGGTGATATTAACACATATTATTATTTATTATTGTAATATTGTATGAAATTACTAATTAATAATTATTAATTGTGTTACGTGTTGAGTGTTGACTTTCGTTCTATATAATTTATATTCACTTCTGTATCTCAATAAAACATGGCCAATAAACAAAGATCAACAAATTTCACATTTTATGAAAAAGAGCTCTTATTGAAACATGCTCTACACAATCGTCATGTCTTAGAAAATAAAGAGTCAAATGCAGTAACATGGAAGGACAAACAGAAATGTTGGCTGACAATTTCTGAACTATATAATTCAGAAACAACAGGCTGTGTAAGAATAATTGTATTATTGTTTTTTGTATGTATAAAATAGTATTGTATTTTATTTTTTATAGGCAAGAGATGCTTCAGGTTTGCGATCAAAATATGAATGTGTCAAAAAACTTTTAATGGGAACTAAAAGGGATCTATTTAAAACAGGGGGTGGTCCCTTTAAAGAACCTCATATAGTTTCAAGCGATTCAGAAAAAACCTTTTACACAATTTTGCAACCAACAATTGAAGGGCTACCAAGTCCATTTGATAGTGACCATCGTAAGTAGAACCTATAGCATAAACAAATTTGATAAAATATAG
Organism: Neotoxoptera formosana; assembly: GCA_022818045.1. Taxonomy (NCBI): domain Eukaryota; kingdom Metazoa; phylum Arthropoda; class Insecta; order Hemiptera; family Aphididae; genus Neotoxoptera; species Neotoxoptera formosana. Next base: position 18,164,647 of record CM040630.1, on the reverse strand, counting down.
TTATTAATTTAATTATTCTCATTTTCTCATGTACAGTAAATTTAATTAATCAAAAAGTAATAAAAATAAACTATTTAAAACTTGTAACATTGGTTTTAGCTGATTTTGAAACCACTCATATATCACAACTACAACTTTCCAAACAAAATGTTGAAACAAAATAAAGAAAATATGTTTGATGATATAGAATTTTCAATTGGCGAGGAATGTGAATCTACATCTGTTTATGAGAGTATAGTTTAATATTATTAAAATAATAAATATTTCAATTGATAATCCATAATAATTGCAAAATATGAATACAAATAAATTATAAGAGCTTTGTTTGGTTAAAAAGTTAGTATGTAGGTGTACTCTAACGTTTCAAATTAAAGTGTAGAAGTGTTGTGATACTGTTTTGGACTTTGGTGTAACCTAACCGACACTTTTTTAAAACTAACAACATGTACCACAGCACTTTTTCAAACCAAATTAAAATTAAATGATTGCATTTATTTAAAATTAGTTATATTTAATTTGTTTTATAGAAATAATGGGTTTAGAGGACACAGCTAATACAGTTTATGACACACCAGTAAAAACGATACAAAATATAAAAGACAACAATGAAATAATAGATAACAATTTGATACATCAACGACCTAGTACATCTTCATGTACATCATGGACTCCGTTAGCCTCAACAAAACTGTTGAGATCATCACGAAAAAAAATAATAAATTATCAAGTTAGTTATTTCATTTCAATATTATTAAAATACTAATACTATTAGTATCTAAAATATATTTTTATATCTAGCCAAATTAAAAAAAAAAGAATCATTGTTAGACATCAGTCAGTGAGAAGTTTTCAACTTTAGCTGATAAAAAGTTAGAGTTGGTGGATCTACAAATGGCTTTTTTAAAAGAAGAACACGAATTCTGTTTCTATATGTATACAGTATACTTACATAACCACACACTTACATAGTTACATAGTTTCTCTTTGGTTAGGTCGTAGTTTAACACGTAGTGGACGTGGTCGTGGAAGACGACCGTATGAGCATGTACAACCCAAGCAGAAACTAGCTGTTGTGTCCGGACCATGCATAGTTTACATTCCTAAGGAACATGAAATACTAGAAGATTGAACCATTATTAAAAAGTCTTTGTCAGAGTTAAAACGAAAAGAAGGTGCTGAGAAAAAATATAAACCATATCCTTAGAGCAACAAGGTATTTAAAAAAATTACTTTGTTTGTATTTTAGGTAAGGACTATACCAAAGTTTAACTTTTATATTCTAATAAGACAAGTTGACTCTTTTATGGTGATTCCTTATCTTACAATTGAAACCTTAAATTCAAATCATTCAATATAATATATGTTTGTCACCTCTGTTTTTGTCTATTGTCAATAAAAACTTTTATTTTTCTGCACCAAACCAAATATTTGAATGATTTAAAAAGAAGTTTTTATTTGTATTAAAAAACTCATTATAGGTATATAATTTTAACTAGTAAATTTTAACTTATAAATAAATATAATTATTTATTTCAAGTCCAAATTTAAATGAAATTAGATATTTAAATAAAGAACAACGATGTTAGTTACTTCGTTGCAATTTAAAAATATTATTCATGGGTACTTGAAACTTTTAAAGTTTATTATTATATTTTATACACATTACACACAATGACATTTTAAAATGAAATGTTTCAGGCAAAAATTAGTTCAACCAGCTACTGCATTATTAATAGAAAAATTAATTACTTTAATAGAAATAAAGTAAAAGTGATAATTTATGGAACAATTCAAAGCAAGTATGTATGAATTATTGTGTTGGAGTGGAGGTCTGGACTCAGACTGCAGTCAGGGCTGGAGAGCTGATATTAGAAACATAGCTTAAATGAAACGCTGGAAATTTCTTCATTTGATGCGGCATTCAAAACATGACCAATCCTTCAAAAATAATTATTGCGCCCGAGTGATTACCAAGCTGACATCCCACAATGTGCGAAAATTGGAATGAATACAAGCCACTGTCGCTTTAATAACAGCAAGTCATATAATAATTATATGAACTACATAACAGATCGACTTTTTGCAATTATAAAACACAAATGCTTATTTATAATATTTTGAAATTAAGGGGAAAAAAATTTAATTTTTAACAAGTCACAGCCATATAATTATATTTTATGTTTGCTGTTCTTTGGTGCATCGTCAATATTTGCACATACAGCTGCACACCACCTGTTGCGTAGTATCTTAAGTTTGTTAATTGTTTTGTTATCACCACCATTCTTTGCCATTCTGTGTCTCGTCGTTCGGTGTTTTTTATATTACACATTTTTTTATACTGTTATTGCGCCATATGCAAGTACACAAACAAAAGTTTTCTTCAAAACGTTTTGCCACTTTAGCACAACACATATTATTATTATTATTACTCTGCAAGTTGATAGTAACCAGGTACTCGAACATTATTAGTATTATCATTATTACTCTGCAAGTGGGCAGTAATAATTATTCTAATAAACGTGTGAGTACCACCAATTCACTGGTTTTCATTATTACTATTATTATCACTCCTATTGCCATCATTCGGACGACTGTGGATTTCATCGCCGATTTGGGCCATTTGAGATAGTTGTCGTTCCAGTGGAGTAAAGTAAGATCTCAGATTATGTGTGAAGTGTGAGCCCTCCCAGGTCGTCGTGGTGCATCGTCAATATCATTTGTGGATAGAGCTGCACACCACCTGATACGTAAGTATCTGAAATTAGTTAGTAAGACCCCTTAAATTGTAATTCCACCCTGTGGTCATTGCACCAGATCGGATCGACCATTGGGCCCTCTCCCCATAAACAAACTTGTACTCTTCAATTCTATTATACTCCTGAAAACTACATTTTATTCAGCTCCTCGTCCAGTCGGTTTCTTCGGTTGCCTACTATACGGGCGTCGGCGCGCAAGTGTGGTTGCCTACCCGACCAAAAACCAGGCGCAATAAAGACTACATCTTTTTTTTATTATAGGCCTAGCTGAGTGGTCCTTCAATAATTGTGCATGCCCCGTTGATGCACATACAAATATAATTATGAACGATTTGTTCATTTGGAAATTATCGACGACCTGAATTGTGAACAAGAGTCATTTAATGGTGCGTACTTCGTAATCGTGTATTATACATACTATGTCGTATATTATAGACAGTTGTCATTATAATATTGTAGTTAATATATATTATGTAATATAGGTGGGAGCATATCGTAGTTACTATTTTATTAAGACAAGTCAGGCCAATTAAGCGAGATATGCTGAGGTGACACTAAAATATTGTATATAAGACCGCCGCAAGCGCAGCTACACAAATCTGTGTATATTGTCGAGGGACTCGTTAAAAAAAAAACCAGTGTACGAATGTTTTTTTTTTTTATTTGAAATGTCCAGTCATCAGTTCTCACAGAACTGTGTCCTGTCAGATAGCTTGCGGTCGAAAAATCGACTCAATTAATATCTAGTACTTTACGCAGTCTTCCAGTATAATCTGGTACATTTATTTTATATTTAATGTGGACAAATTGTTGAATGCTGAGTTAAGTGTTTATTTTTGTAAATTTTGTTGTGCACAATTATTGTTATGGGTTACATAAAAAATTGTATAGTGTATTGAAAATAATTAAATAATCATTTAGTTCTAATATCCTTGATTTCTAATATTTACATATTATTTTGACATTTTCAATAGACAAATGGTTTATGCCCTGAGTATAATATTACAATAACGATATACCTTATATTATATTATAACGTATTTTTACGATCACCAGTGAAATAAAATATTATTATTATTATTATTACATATTATGTTTTGCCGTGGTGGGACGTCGTAACGTCTTCATGCGATCCTAGTAGTGTACTGCCGACCAGCACTGTTACCAACGTAGACGGATCGAATGCCCAATAAAATATAATTATAATATAATACCGGTGCATAGATCGGATGGAAAATATAATGTGACCAGTGACCACTGAGTACTCTGAGTCTATGAATATAACCTGTATCGCGGGAATAAATGCACATGTCTCGAGTTCATTGTAGGCAATTTTTGAAGGGTTTCTCGTAAAAAATGAAGCGATGTGGTACTTGGGCAGTGTTACGTAATTAATTAGTATATACAATATATTGTCATTATATTATTATTATTAATCGGTAACGACGTACAGCGCGCGATAGCCGTTATGACTTATGAATATAATGAACAGTCACGCACATCGTCGTTTTGTTGATAGCCAGCGCTCCTCGTCTATGTTTGCATGTACAAGCACAAATATATAACACCTAATTGAATAATAACTTGATAATTTTTCAATCAATGACGATAACGAGAAATAAACTTAAAATTGTTAAAACAAATGTGTTTATAAAAATATACAAAAAGTTTAAATTGTCTACACCAATCATATTCAAACCTTAAAAAACACGGTTCATGTAAGCCCTGTAGTGTTGAAATTACTATAATGTACACATTATCATTATTTATTGGTAATAGTTGTTGTGCATTACTTATATATTTAATTACTCAAATGCGTTAATTATTGTCTTTTATGATTGTTTACTGACTTACTGTATAAATCACAATTATGTACATTACAAATTAATTACTAGAATATGTTCACAAGAATTAATTTAAATTTGTTTGTTTGTTATATAGGTAATCATCAAAATATGTCTTTCACATAAATTACAATAACTGCAATAGTGCAATGTATAACATTATCTAATATGGACTACTCATTATTCAATGAGTTTCTTCAGTGTCCAGTTCATACATTTATATTTCAACATTATCAGTTTCAAATGGATACAATCTACCGACCTACCGTACTGGATATGAATTGATGAAACATTTTTTTTAAATAATTGAGATTGCGAGACAGAAATTAAGTATAAACATTAAATAATTGTCAATATTGTGTACAACAAACTTCTCTATAAACATGCCATAAATTTAAATTAAATTAAGTTAATAATGTTTAAGATTATAATATAAATTACATGGTAGACATTAGACAGTTATATTAAAATATATTAGTTTAAATTTATAAAAGCTTTTTTGTTGCTCGTCGGTAACTAAGTCTAAAAGTATTGAAAGTAGGTATTACATGACATTTTAAATATATTTATTCATAGCATTGTAATTATGTAACTATATAAAATCTGGCTCTTTAGTATAATACAAAAATATTTCTATTTTCTATCTAATAACTTTATTAAATATAATTTTATAACATTTTATAATTAGCTTATGATTAGTACAACAAATATTCACTTTGTATGCCAACTTCTCTAAAACCAGTAATATATTAATGACTAATGTCATAGTTTAACACTGTACATAATATGTACACAAATATATAAATGTTATATATAGGGCCCGGAACTTGATGCATTTGCATCCTTTTTTTCTAATGCTTGTATTCGAGGCCCTTCTTTACAGAAATTTGACTTGTGCCATGCAGAATTCAATGGTACAAATTTTATTTTGCATTTTTTCGGTAATTCTCAGTTGTAAGGTCATTTTTTTAACAATTTTAGTGCATTTTATGCATTTTTCTACTTTTGTAGGTATATTCCGTTTTTCTTCTAGAAAGAACATGTTTTATTCCATATTATTTTGATAAAATTAAATATTTAAAAAAACTAAGATAATATTATATAGCTGAATCCTTCAATTATTTACATTTTCAATTTTTTTTAGACCCAGTGCAGACGTGCATGAGGAACTCCCGTTTTATTGTAATTTTGATTTCATTGGTTTAACCAGAATAGTTTTATAGACTTTATTTAGACTTTACTAACAGACAATCTCCAATCTTTTTTATTTTAAAATATTAAACACACTTTAATAGCTCAGTGTAACACATTTATTGTTTAGTAGTATTTAAACAATATGACACATTTATGTTAGTATATAACTTTAATTTTAATTGTTTAAGTAATGAAAACATATATTTTAATGTGTACAAAAATTTGGGTAATTTAAATTCAAACTAATAATAAAATAATAAATAAATTATTAAAAAATACAATTAATAAAAATAATTATGAATTATGATTTCTGACACGTGAGTTAATTATTAAAAAACTTAAATTTTTAAAAATTAATATTTTTCACAGTCATTATAATCATTTTTGTTATTTTTTGAGTCATTTTTTGATATTTATAAGTCATTTAACATTTTTTTTTTGTGTGCATTTTTTAAAGATTTTTAGGTCATCAAGTTCCGGGCCCTAGTTATATACATTATTATTCATTATATACTAAAATAAATTGTTGCTTTTTTTGATCACATTCAGTTTAAAACTATACTATTAGATTTGAAGTAAACTTTGGTCTGTATAAAGGCATGCATTATTGAATTAACTTTAATTATGTTATAATACAGTCATACTGTTTATAATCTAATAAATGATCAATAGATAGATGTTCCTTACCTGTTCAACATTATAAAACATATTGTTAGAAATCTATTAAATTTGTATAAATGTATATAAGTTATGTATTGATAAATTTGTAAAATAGTTTGTTTTAATTAGTTATTACTTATGATAAAAATATGCAGATTTAGTTGTTAAACACAAGAGGATTATAATATCACAAAATATCACATACTGAATATTTTAACATGTTATAATTAATAATATACATTCGTTAAAATATAAGGCTCACCTGTGTTTAAAAGCAATTTGTAATTGTACTTATACCAAAGAAACATAATATATTTATGTACTTAGATATTTTGAACAAAATAAATCTGCTTGGATACAACATTGCAGTCTTTAGTTTTCATTTGATGTGTACATTAAATATGCAATATATGGTATGATAGTTATTTGTTTTGAATTTAGCTTATATAGCTTTAGCACTATTTAAACAAAATAAAGATTTCTAATTTTATGACAATTTATACGTTTAATGGTTTACTAGCGTTGTTCATTCAAATACTGTCTTTTCTGGGGTCTTTTCCATCATTTTATATTTAAGTTTGATAAATGAATTAGTATAGTATAATTACATATATGATAGAATAATTAACAAGCTTATATGTTTACCCGTTTAAAGCTATTAAACAAGTAAATCTATTATTACCAAATAGTAAATACATAATATATACTTAATACTTATAAATTAAGATTATACAATAATCTATAATTTTTGTCTTATATCCTATTATCTACGGGCATTCCGTAACCTGCATTTCTCGACAGTTGTACATTATAATATTATTATAGAATAAAATGATTACTGCCTACTGCCATATAAGACAATTTTTGTGAAGTGACCAAGTGATATAAGCACGTTTTTCAGAGCATAGTTGAGGTCTCTAGTTTTTTTCTTGAGTATGCTCTATTTTTAAAATTTGGAAAATTTTAAATTTTAAATTTTTCTACTACATCCCTGTATATTACATAAGTATGAAGTTTTCACTGTATTTATAATTTACAATATGGTTAATTTAAAAATGGAAAATATTCTTCTGTTAATTGTTTCCTTGCATTTCCTACTTCTGGTTCATGGTCTTCTCTTAAACTAAATTCTTCATTTATAGGTAAATCCATATTCAATAGTTCCGGTGGTTCCAAATCATTATCATCAGAAGCCAAGTTGTGTAAAACACAACAAGCAACTATCACAGCTTGGGTGGTTTCTAGTTTTAAGCGTGATCCAAAAGATAGCATAGGAAATCTTCATTTAAGCACTCTGTAGGATCTTTCCAATCCTTCCATTCCTAGTCCTGATAATGGATTCGTTATACAACTCTTCAATGTCATTACTAGGATTCAAGTAGGGAGTAACAACATATTGTGTATTTGCATAACCACTGTCAGCCACATATAAACTGTTTTTCCAATAGCCACTGACCAACTTATTATTAAATACATGATTTCTTGAAAATAGTTTGATCGTGACACGACCCTGGCCAACGTGCATCTACATCCATTATCTTCAAACCGGGGCATGCAATTGCTTGAACATTTAAGGAAAAGTATCCTTTACGGTTTCTAAAATATTCTGCATCAGGACCACCTATTAACATTGTTTAAAATCATATTATAATATTGCTATTACAATGTTACATGTTATTTTAACTGACTTATCAGGGCTTTGAATTTTAATATGAGTGCAATCAATTGCACCAATAGTTCTTGGGAATCGTGCAATTTGATAGAACCGGAGTAGTAAATCTCTTATTTCAGTTTCAGTCTCTGCCTCTCTGGCATACGAATGAAATATGAATATTGGTCGAAGTTTTGCTATGGCCACACTGACATGGCGTACTATCAAACAAGCTGTGGTTTACTCACACCAATAAAATTACCAGCCGTTATTAGGAAATTGCCAGTAGCATAAAACCGCAGAGTTAACAGTAATTTATTTATCGGTGTCACAGCATTGTTCCTTATATATTAAAATATGTAAAAAATAATTATTAATACATTTAGTTCCTTAAAGTTAATAAATAATTATTTATTAGCTCACCTAATAGTTTGTGAAGCTTTTTCGTCTTCAATGTATTCTAATAAATTACGTACAACATTTTTCCCAAGTCTGAATCTCACCCTAAAGTCATGGTCATCCCACGCCAACATATGATTTATTCTTTCGTGTACAGTGTACAGACGACGTCGATAATTCAAATATTGAATTATTTCATAATCATCATCCTCTTCAAATAAATCCATTTAAATAAAATTGAATGTAGACGAAAATTGTGAAATTGACGACGACAACATAACTACGTACCTATTTCTTTTTACCCTTGTTACCCTTTTTATAGGTACGTAGCTATTTCATATTTAAATATTTAAAGTAATATGATAAATTATGATAACAAACCTTATTTATGTTATCAGCTGTTAGTTATCCGTCGAATAAGATTTATTTGATACAAAAAGTAACGGATAACTTATCAGAAACAATATCCATCGGATAAGGTTTATCCCGACCAAGGTGTATTGATAAGGTGTCGTCACTCTAGACCCGACCTAATAGGCGTAAATTTGGCTTGTTAAAAGGGGGGGCTAAGATAATAAACATCTAACAAGCATGCGAAGCCCCCTCCGGCCCTCCTTGGCCCTTTACATCTAAATTTTACAATTTCGAAACACGTATATAAATAAGTCAAATCTAAATCTATTTATTTAACCATACAATATAAAATTCTATTATTAATAATTAATTACATTATCTTAGTATCAACTTAACATAATATACTTATGTGCATTTGCGAATTCCTTAAGAATGATCTCTTTATTGATATTTTTGGTATCGCTATTTTCTATATACAAGATGGACACCTTTATGGAAATAAATGAACTACAAATATTCCTTTTTGCATATTTGTGAGAATTCCTGATAAATTAATATAATGGTTAATATAAAATATAATATAAATTAGGTACCTAGTTAATTTAATTATAAGTCAACAATAAATAAAAAAACAACAATTAATTTGTCAACAATATTTAATTTTTTGATAAATGTTACGTATTTTATGATTTTCTATCAAACAAAATCTTAACATTTCATAAAAAATTATTGTTTATATTATATTTATTTACTTATTAATTTGATTGAATATACCACAATATTAAACGGGAAATTTGTGTAATGTAGTAATTACACATTAGTTGACATAGGTGAGGTTAACCTATTACTTATTAGGTAGTATATTTTTCTTATATACATAATTACATAAATGAAAAAGCTAAATTCAAATTCAAACAAGTAGTTTTTGAGTTTTATGAAATTGTGTACTAAGGATAATATGAATATAATAATATGTTATGTAGATATGTGGGCTTAGATGATTTTAAAATATTAGTGATTACTATTAATTCATCAATATAAATAATTTGTAAAAATGATCCAATGATGATAAATTATACATCCTAATATTACATATTATAGTTATATTTTTATAAAACCATTTTTAAAGATTATTATCCTTAATACAAATATTTTAATAACTCAGAAACTACTCATTAGAATTTTGATTTAGATACACCAACGTTTCCAAAAAAAATAACACTCAAACTAATTTTTAGTAAAAAATCGGGGTTTATATTTGAAAAATATAAATTTGTATCACCTTTGGAAACTCCTTAAGAAGTACAAAAAATACATAAATTTTAAAATATTATCTCTAGTTATAAAAAAAAATTCTATAAATCAAAATTTGAAATAAGTATATACTGCTAATAGAGAGAAAATTGGGGGTGAAACATGATTAAAAAATCACTGTGTATAGAGATTTTATTTTACCTTAAATATTGCTTTAAGTTTGATAGTGTATTATGTATTTATGTGATACATTCGTACGGGGCCATGGTCGACTGTATAGGGAATTTTTAAAGTACCGATACCGTGCGTGATGATACAATGAGCTTGAAGCGTGAGCGTATTGAATCATTTGAATCTGCTTAAGGAAAAATGACGGTTAGGTTAAGCAGTGCTGATGACCGATAAGGGAACCCCAGAATCACCATGACTATTATGTTTTAGATACAAAACAACCAAGCCAAATGTAATCTTGATCAATACTATGTAAATTGTAAATATAAGTAATTTTATATAGTTTTTTATTTGTACGTATTTTTTTTTCATTTTCCACTCGTCCTGACTCACTGAAATGCTATAAGGAATATTATAAAGCTTCAGTATATTATATTTGTTCTTTTTATTCTATACAAACTGTGAAATAACGTATACCTATGGGCTGTTGTATTTGAGCTTATATTATAGTATCTTTATTATAATACACAATAAACATTACTTTTGTGACACCAGGACGGCCAGACTACGCAACTATGCTTATATTATTTAATATCAGCATCCCTACTCGTCATTGTTAAACGAAGCACAATAGTAAGATAAATCGATTTTGAAGTTTAGTGTGTAGTTATTATGTTTTAGTAAACATACCTCCTGCATAGGCACCACTCGCCACACTCACAGCCGGATTTCGGAATTTAACAAAATTCATACACGAACCTATCTCAATAGGGCCTGAGTGTCTGACGCCAATGTTCCAAAAATGTTTTCGTTTTATTACAATAGATATATAAAGCCAGAAACATGTGTTGATTCCACGTACAATGTCAGCCGTCAAATGATTTATGGTGTTTAGGTCAACCGATGTAACAAAAGCTGAGATCGAAAAACATTTCGATATTATTTATTAATAATAAGTGAATTGCAGTCAAATAGACAGGTATAGGGATTTTAAATATATTATAGATAAATAATTATAAATTTATCTATTTTAAAAAAATTGTAAAAAATAAACTACTTTAAATAATTAAACGTTTTCAACATTAAAACTTTTCTAAAAATAAGATTTACAAATTATAAGCTATTTTGAATTTTTCTAAAAACAAATGTATACTGTATTTGTAGCGTAAAAGCAAATCGTCTGTAAATTATATTTTCAAAAAAAAAAAATTTGATTAGAAATGTAGAACCAAAAATACTTCATTTGTCAGGGCTTTCTGCTACAACCTGTATATATTTTAGAAGCTGATTTTCTTTTCTTATTAACCGATATTGTAGTTTTTAACTTACAACCACTATAACCACTAATTTTGTACATACAAATTATTCACTATGCAGATACCTTGAAATTAATGTCGTTTCACTAATATATGTCGTTATACGATCGGATCGGGTGTGGTTACTGACTGTAATATAAATCATTAAATAGTTAGAATAACTTGAGACATTGGAATAATTAAAACACATTGGTGTTCATATTAATAAAATAAGTAATTTACCATACCATAGTTTAGCCAATACCTATAATTCATAACAATTTATTTTTTACATAACTTTATATTACAATGTTGTAAAAATACTTGTAAAATAGTCTTATGAGCGAATATTTTACCTGTTTTATACTAGGAAAATATCGGTGTCTGCGTGGACAACAAATTTATTTTTATTGTGCCATTGATATTTTAGTGAACTAATGTAAGACGGAACGCATGTGGTCATGTGGAGTGGCCACCGCCCACGACGGTCGGATTTCGGAATTTAAAGACATTTATGAAAGTACCTTTGGATTTTAGGGGACTGCTAAAACTCGCCCGTCAATTCACCGAAAATCGAATTGTGTTATTTTGTTGTATAATATTCTATACAATTAAACCGGATGCATGCGTGCTTAGGTAGGCATGTATTTTTGTCCGTCGTCGTGGATGATTTATGGTGTTTGGGACAGGGATCTAACAAAAAGCAAAAAGAAAAGAACCGAGAAATGTAGTCATGCCGGATATACAACACACGATTCGTGTGTGGCCCTTAACGGCCAACGGAATCGCTCGCTCATTGTAAGGCACACGTTCCGTACCTATCCTTCTTTTACCCAAGATTTTCTTGCAATGTTCCTGCAGAATATTTCGACGTATTCGTAATATTTGATTTTGCTAGGTATAGTGTTTTATATTTTATTCATACATAATTCAATATCACCGAGTTGACAAAACTTGTGTACTTGCAAAAATATAATAATATATTGAGTTTAATATACTCATTATTAGGCACATTATTATAATTTATTTGCAGTAAAATGTGTAACGGTCGATGGCAATAAGACAAACACTTTAAGTATATAATAAGTTATATTTATTTATTTACATTATTAACGGGCATGTCCAATATGGTGTATAAAAGATCACATAAAATAGTGACATTGAGAAACTTAATACACTTGATTATACAATTTCAACAGCTAAATATAATTATTTACACATACAACAAAAAAAACGGGTTTTAACTAGGTTTGATACTTTACAATATAAGAAAAAATATCATGAAAGCAGAATGTGAAATAAAAGTGATTTATAGAGTTAAGGATGAGATCTGAATGTACCTGTGGGCTGTAACGTCATGGAATCGGCCGTTTTCGAGCTGCATTCGCAGGCGGCCACAGTATACCATAGAATCGAATGTTATGTATGAAAACATTCTCACCGGCTGCCGATTGTTAATTAATTTATTATTTATTTCATTCATGTTCTTTAATGTAATGTTAAATATTGATTTTGTTTTGATATTTTATTTTTAGCTTCAGAATAAGATCCAATATTGTCTATCGAATAGGTATTAAAAAATTCCTTAGTATTCCACTACCTAATAGTATATTCGTCAGTAAACGTTGTCACGCTCGTCACATCGGGTCGTTGTCGTGTAATCTTTGGTTCCATAATATGTAGATTTTACTTGTAACTTTTACTCGATCACTTCTATAGTTCTATGCCATGGGTATGTAAGTAATACGGAATAAAAGAATAATAGAGAAAAAGTAAAAATTGCAAGGAAAATCTTCACACTGAACCAAATATTACACTTCAGTGTAAATAAATAACTGTTTTTACCACATTCTGTCATCACGATAGTTTTTTTTATATCGTTAAGTATCAAAGCTTAGGCTGCTTAGCATAGAACAATTTTTATTTTTTATTTTATTTTTTTTTTTTTTTTGGGGGGGGGGAGGTGAGGGTATATACTTGAATATACTTACTCTCTTTTTAAAAATGTGGTTTTGATGAGGTATAATTAATATACTAGGCTATACCTACTTATCTCCCAGGTGAATATAGGTAAACTAGCATATATTAACCCCCCCCCACAACCCTTAAAATTTGGTTTTAGAGGGGTAAAATATGCCAGGCTAATATTTAATACTCAATATAATAATATCAATTTTATTTATCAGTGATTCACATTACAAAAATAAACAATTGATGAGGTTTATCAGATAGGTATTCACATAAGCTATTTAGTTCAAAAATAAAAACATTTTTATTTCAATTAGGTAGGTAACTAGGTACTTAATATGATAACCTTATCTAGTTATCTAAGTATTTAATAACTGTATTAGTGTTTTTTTTTTCACAGTAATATAATTAAATAATTTTAATAGAAAATTTGTATTCGATTTCGAGTCTTAGGTATTAAAATTGAAAATGTTTCGAATAATATAAATATCAATAGAATTTATATTGTTCATTTATTAAGTTAGTTTTGTATTTTATCATAAAAAGTATGCTTACATCATTTTTATTGATTCAGCATATACATAAATAAAGTAGTCTTTATGAAAAATTGGTACTTATATAGCAAAATACAGCACTCAATATAAATAGTAATTTTTTTACTGATCATGGTAACAATACTTGACGTATTATACAGGATGTCCCAGGTCTATTTGACTAATGCAATAACTTTTTTTCAATTCAATATTTTTAAGTTTTTTTTTTTTGTAATGATTTGTAGAGCTCTGCGCTATAATTTGTATATCTTATATTTTATTTTATTTTTTTACAACAAAAATAAATAATATAAATTTTGTAGGTATTTAATATTTTTCTAATAATCCAAGATAGCTATTTCATAAATAAGTATTTAAAAACCATTTTGGCGTTTAAAACTTTTAATTTGGTTAAGTCGTTAATTTTTAAACAATTTTCAAAGTGTGTTAAAATTCAAATTTATTTCTTGCTAATCACTGTTACTGCTGTTGTCGATTTTCAATTGTTTTTTTCCAAGAAACAATAAATTTGTTATCATTAAAAGGTAGATAATCAATATTAAATACCACGGATAAAAAGAACAGGATTCTCAACGACTCTTATCAGATGTTCCAACTTTGTAAATAGTTCTAGCAGCATACCGCTACGAACGCTAGTAGTCCGGGCAAATGTAAGATACCATGGTATTCAATGGTGTGGGCCATATAACCACAAAACGACATGGGAATGATATCATCTCATTACCCGCCAAAATTCAAATGCTATATTAAAAATTCTTTTTACATAAATGATAAATTACATTAAAAAAAAAATAAGGATCAATGATAATAATTGTCCAAAACTTTGCCACTCATAATATTATGGTTGCATCACTGATTATACAGCTGTCATATAATTATAACATTATATATATTTAGTTCATGCATATTTGAATAAGTATATTTATATTATATTATACATTTATACTAATAAAAAAACAATTATAAAATATTTATTTGACACAAATAAAATTATTGATAATATTTATTGTTTAATTTATTTATATATTGTAATATTATGTTTCATCATTCATCACCACTGGTTTAATATTGTCACACTAAAATTATAACTCTAACTAGAAGTAGCTTGTATAATATTTTAAATTGAGTGTTGTTAACACTGTTTGATGAAATCAATGAAAATTAATCTATAAATATAATTAATTCATTTAGCCCTTATTATCCAAATCAGCTTAATATCTTAAATTATTTAATGTACTGAATACTTAACTTTCTCCATTCTCCTCCGTTTTAGTTGCTTTATCCTTAATATACAAATATGTCACGTAGTCATAAGTGTTGTGTACGAGGATGTGAACCTAATTCACATATTAGGTCAATGTTTAAGGCACCAAAACATATCGAATTAAGGGAAAAATGGCAACAAGCAATAGGACTTATGCTTGGAGACAATTCCTATGTTTGTGACTACATTTTCAGACATCTGAAATAATTAGAACTTGGGAATCAGGTGTAGGTTTGTCAAAAGTCTGTGTAAGTAATAATGTAAAAAAGATTATTAATAACTAGAGATAGTTAAAAAATCTTGATATATATTTTTTATCAATGGGAGTATGAAGACATTTTACCTGATCATGATTATAGCAAGCCAAATGTATTAGATACTATAATTTACTATGTAAGTGGATACTATTTTAAGGAAATTTATAGATCCAAAATCAACTATGTACCAGAAATGTTTAACATGTAGAAATTCCTTGATAAACGATGATAAATTTATTTCAAGTCCCAAAGCAGCATTAACTAATTTAAAATCCAAGGGCAAATTAATTCATCCAAATTATAATATGTTCATTATGTTTACATGTTTGGAAGAGTGTTTTTCAGCCAATGCAAATTCTCGTGATGTGTTTGAAAAAACAGTTGATTGTTTTCTTAACAAGTACCAAATATAATTCCCATGTGAATTGCATGGATTGGACATTGTAACAACTATAATAACATATTATATTCAAATGCGAATGCGGCAATACACAAAAATAATTTCAATTTCAAACCATAAAACATGCAGCAATTAAAAAAAAAAAAATCCAAACTGACTAAAACATAACTTAAGTATTTAAAATTAAAATTAAATTGTATTTTAATAAGTATTTTAAAATGATTAATAATATGTAATACTTGTTTTTTATCATAATAAATATAAATACAGTTGTGAATTGTGATTTAGGCTCGCCCGGACTTATAGCGAACCTAGCGGTTAACTCATGAAATATTTACAAAGTAGGGACACTCTACTACTATTAGTGTTTGAAAATTTCATGAAATTTAAAAAAATGAAATATTTCATGAAATATTTCAGTATTTTAATAAATTTTGTTTTTTTTAAATAAGTTTTATTTTTATGTATGTAGTTGTCATAATTTACTTTTATAATTTTATACTACTGAAACCAATCACTAATTACCCATTACCTATTCATAAGTGATGGTTTTTTTTGGTATTATACATTTAAAATAGGTAGTATTCAACATTTTTAAATTGATAAAAATACATACAAAAATGTTTAAATGATACTATATGTCTATGTTAAGTATACTGTATACCGAATGCTTACATTAGTGTACCATACACTTCTATAAAATTAAATACCGATTATAGATTTATATATATAAATATAAATGTTGTATGCAGGTACATGGCCAAGTTTTTAATAGTAATACTAGTGTTAACTAGTAGATAACTACTGAATATAGTTTAGTTTAGTAGATATACCTAAAGCCTAAAAGGAATTGATAAATTAATATAATATATTAATTTTTATAAATAAAAACCATAAACATAATATAATAGTTATCATAATATTATTTTATGAATTTATCATATTCATAAGTTCATCTATTTCAGTACTATCTATATCAATGTCTGAGTTCTGTTCTTCATCATTTTCCATGTTAACACTTATAACACTACAGTCACTCTCTTTAGTATTGTCTTCACATTCAATTTCTTCTAGTTGTAGCTCATTATTACTGTCTTCTTCAAATTCTTCCAGCAGTTTTTCATAATAATCTTGCTGGGCAAGTGGTGGATTTACTTGTTTTTCTTGTTCTTCCTTCAACTACCAACAAAAATATATTTCAAATTGAATACTGTAAATAAAAATGAAAATACAAACTATGTTTGATTAATCTCACCTTTAAATTGTGTTTAACATAAACTAATTTTCCTGCTCTGCTGTTGGTAAGTCTATTTCTTTTGGACGAATGCACATCTTTATATGTACTGAATGTTCTTTCGCAAGCAGCTGATGTAGCAGGTAGTGACAAAATTATTGAGGCTAACTTTGAAAGTTCAGTAGATGAACAGTAAGCATTCCACCACACAGTTGGTTCTAAATTGACACACGCCTCCCATACATAGGTATTTGAAAAAATCCCTTCTTTAACCTACATTAAAAAATAAATTATTAACAAAATGGAAAATGTATTTACTACAATTTATATTTTACTTATTTATTATTTTATCTCTTTGAAAAAATAAAGATTCATTGAAAAAACTATCATTTTTTAAATTTACCTTATACTGAGCGAAATCATACATGACTTTCTGTTCATCAATATCCAAACATATTGTAGATTGTCTATGAACGAATGTAGCAGCCTCAATATTTTCATCTGTAGTCAAATTAATTCCACGATACTTTGGATGTAGTACATTTGCAGCTAAATGAATTTGTTGAACATAAATTCTTTTCTTGATTGAATTTTATTTTTAATTATATTTTTTTCAGTCTCAAAACAAGAAACATTTTTTATACAAATATCATATTGTTTTTTAATTTCAACAAATATCTCTGGAATATTATAGAATTATCATATACTAAGTGTATAATATTAATACATAAAGATCTTAGGTATTCAGTTATATTTACTTTTTGTGATAAGACTTTCTATTTGACTTTGTTTTGACAATGATGAAAATTTAGATAAATCCAAATGATGTTCATCACCAGTTAATGTTCCATGTATGTTCAGGCACATCAAACAATAAACTAATTGGATCATATTTATGAAACAAATGATAAAATTTAATTTAAATAGTGTTATATCGTTATTATTAAATAAAAACCTTAAGAGTTTATACTTACATTTTATGACTAGACTTTTTTAACAGTCAGTACCTAGTCCATAATGATTGTTAGGTATGATCCGTGGTATTGAAAGTAATCAACTAATTAAACTTGTTAGTTTTATTACATATAGTACTTTATTTATTAATAAATTGAAATATTACAGTTTTCAATGTGCATACATATGCTGTTCAAGCAATAAAATGTATATTAATATGGCACCGTTAAAAATTATCAAACAAATATTTTGTTTGAAACTTGCATTGAAAGGTACACATTACAGTTTCTTTGTTGATAATTTAACGTTTTAAGTAAATAATTTCTTAACAATGGAAGCAATTGAAGATGTTGGTGCATTATATTCTGGATGTGTTAAAAATAATAAGGATGCCATTTTAATTGCTTGGTTTAACTGGTTTAAAATGTACTTCATTGAACTTGACATTCCATCAAATTGAAAAGTAAAGACTTCATGCAATTTATTAATTGATAAACTTGAAATAATTGTAATAGGTGTAAGTACTAAGTAGGTACCTTGTATTCATTTATTTTTTATTGTGGTACCGAATACAGGATACGCCAAACTGTTTTCTGTAAACATTTTGTCGACAAATCTATACCTACATATCATTACAATGTATTTATTATACTATAATACTATTAATACTGATCACTTAATAAAGTTGAAACATTTAAATCATTGAATAAAAAATATAAATTATTATTTAATATTATAGTAATTTAGACTTTAGTATTTAATATTTACTACTATACTACAATAGTATAATAATTCCACGTGGATCAGTGATAAGTGATAAACCGTATACCAAGAATCAATAACAAAATGTGTTCTACATTATGACATGTAACCATTGTAACCATGATGATAAATTTAAAATGTTAGGTTACACTATACAGCTGCTGCAGGCTGCAAGCTTGTCAAGCTTGATGTTGTTCAGTCGATTTGTACTAGTGGTGGGGAATGGATAGATATAGAACTATAGAAGGTCCAAATGTCCATTTGATAATTGATATGACCATTGTATCTATTATCGATTACGATCGTTTGGGTATCGTTAAATTAAGTCACCTGAGATATAATTTCATTTTGACTTCTGGTTTTAACTGTTGGGTCTAGTAAATTGCCCGGTAGCAGTGAATGTAACGAATATTTAAAAGGTAATAAGTTGCAAACGGATTACACAAATTGAATACTGAAAACGTTAAATCTATTTTTTCCAATATGTTTATAAATTGGCTATTTTGAATTTCTTCAAAAAAAATTGAATCAAATTTAAAATTTTTTATTTTGTGTAAAAAAAAAATTTTAATTTAAAATTTTATATTATACTCGTAGAGCAAGCGTCTATTAATTTTACAAAAAAAAAAAAAATGAAAAAATATCAATTAGAATAAAAGTTATTTCATTTGTCAGAACTCAGTGGGACACCCTGTATATGAAGACAATACTTATTACTTTGTTAAACACTTACCTAATTCGAAGCTTATTATTTTTTAAAAGTTTTCTCGAAAATCCAGGTACCACCTTGCCACTAGAACTTTTTCGTTTGGCTGCCATGTCATTAAGTTTACCGATATAATTTCGCAAAATATGGTTTTTACACTCAATCTTTTTTACCAAACAGTTGGGTCCATACGGTTGAGCAATACTTAATTTTTTTGTGACCGAACTATCGCCATCTCCTTACGGTAAATTAAGTTATGCATATTTATGCTTTGTCTAAATCTAAGAGGGTATATCACTCTGCTGTACATTAGGTGTTGAATGGGTCACTGTATTTGGTAAATGTTTAGGCTATGGAATAAAAATAACTTATGGGAAACTTTGTATAAAAGAAAATTGTTCTCTAAGAAATTGTAAGTTTACTGGTGAATATCAACTCCTAATTTCCAACTTAGGCCTCAGTGGCAAGCTCAGCTTTTTTGAAAGGGGGGGGGGGAGGATTTCATTTTATTCAAACAATTTTCCATTTGAAAATACATTATATACATACAAGTTTAATATATTAATTTAAATATACAATACATTAATTCGTTTTTAACTAAATGAAAATATCTAGCATTACTTACTTTTTTATTATGAAACAATGAGTGTACAAGTACAAAAAATATGGTACTAGTAAAAGTAAAACGATGAATGAGAATTATAATTAGTCAATGAACGCAATTGCGCACACGAAGAAAAAAAAATTATTCGAATATTTTTTTTTACTCAAATAATGTTTGAAAAGTATTCGAATAATTTTTTACTTGAATAATAATGTTTGAATATTATTCGATTTTTTACTCAAATAATAAAGCTAAGACTATGTACTATGAAGTACTGAAACTGGACTATTTACTAGGTACAATAATGTCTTCAATATTGATAAATAGACAATAGTTACTACTGAGGTACATACTATATACATATAGAGTGTAGACATACTAGAAAAACTATAATCATTCTATAAAAGGTACATATACTTACTATTGATTAAAATCTTTTGACACATTTTCTTTTACAGGATGGGTACATATTGTCATTGTTGATGGTGTTTCTATTTTTTTAGAACTACAAACATTTTCTGATTTATTTTTTAAAACCAAACTAAGCATTATGATAAAAAAAAAATTAATATTATTTCATGAATATTTTTGCGTGTAAAAGAAATAATTAATTTGTGTACACAAATATTCATTGTTTAGTATCTGTATTCTCTTTATTAAAACCAAAATAGCGTACTTACCGAATTTTTTTACGTCCTTTTACCTTCCGATAAGTTGAGCCATTTTTTTTTTTATTTGAATATTTTTGCTTGCTTTCCATCTTCTTATATTTTGCGTCAAAATAAAATAAGTCAGCGTGTTGCGTAGTAAAGTACGTACAATTTGAGACTGGGCAAGACTACAAGAGTCGGTCGTTGAAAGCAAGAGACAATGTCAAGTCGTTTAATTATTGTGATTTCCGGTTGATAATTATAATAACACAATCCATAAAAGGATTTCTATGAAACAGTAATGCGCGGACTAATAAGATATTTTATATACCATATATCCACATACACATCTTGAAATTCCGATAATCGCGCGGAAATAATAGATAACTCACACTAATATAAACTTACACACTCACACACATGCATGGTCCAAGCGCCGCCGATACAACATGTGAATTGAATTGCCTAAATTGTACTCCTAAATAAATGACCGGCACCGACCCCCTTAACAATCTATAAAATGTTCAGTTTTTATAACTAAGGATTGAAAATTTAAAACAAGGTTTTACGTCAGTAGTATAGAGTGTAACCAAAAAATCAAAAAGATGTATTATAATTATTTTAATTAATTTAGTTAATTTTTTTTGATAATTTAATATAAAAATACCAAAATGCATTTTTTGTGTTTTTTTAGGGCATTATTTAGAGTTTTTAGGTCATAAAAGCATTTTTTTTAGGACATTTTTTGGGGGTTTTTAGGACATTAAAATCCCAGCCCTATTCATAAGCTATTATGTAAGTGGTAGTTAAATAAAAAGTGAAGCGTATGTGTAATTTTTTTTTTATAAGCATCTAAAGTTGAAATTTCGAATAAATATTTAAAAATCACGAAATTTTGCAGTTTT
Organism: Neotoxoptera formosana; assembly: GCA_022818045.1. Classification (NCBI taxonomy): domain Eukaryota; kingdom Metazoa; phylum Arthropoda; class Insecta; order Hemiptera; family Aphididae; genus Neotoxoptera; species Neotoxoptera formosana. The sequence continues at coordinate 18,142,811 of CM040630.1, read as the reverse complement.
TTTTTGATTAGTTAATTCATAAAAAATTTTCTATTTAAATCTAAGATTTTAAAATTCAACACAAGATTTTCTACAAGTTTTTCTATCTTTCTAAAAAAAAATGTACCGGAAAGTCCAACTAATTTTTTAATAGCTTTTGAAATTATTAATAATGGCAATATATAAATATAAACGTATGAATTTCAAATTAAAGGTTGGTTAATCTAAATTTCTGAATTGCAAATGCTTTATACTTCTTTAAACCAACCAAATGATCTTAATTATGTCCCATATACTGGCAGAATAAATCAGGATTGTTTAGAAAATGTATTTTGTACTTTCCGCCAACAACAAGGCAATAATTTTAATCCAACTCCCATTCAATTAACTTAGGCTTTTAAAAAAAATATTGTTTAAACTATTTTCAAACTTCCTCTGGCGCTAATTGCATTGAGGATTTGGATCAAATATTTTACTCAGAAATAGCGAGTGATGAATTTCTGGATATACTTGAACCAGTAAAAAATCCTTTTGAATTTTAACCCATTTGTATCAGTACAATTGACTATAGAAACTTAGAATTACCAGAGAGGAACACGTTTACATATGTCTGTGGATATATTATGAAGAAGTGCTTGGAGAAGCACACATGTCAGATTTGTGTTGATTATGCTCGTCATCAGAAACAGTTAAACTGTTAAACCAGTCCCTTCACATATCTTTCCTCAAAGCATATCGCACAAGAGACAACTTTACATTTGGAAATTTGATGATGCCTCATGATGAATTTTACAATTTTATTTATGAGTTGGAAAATATTTTTATACAGTTATTTCCATCCATTTCTTTGGAAAACGGTATTGGTTCAAAGTTAAGACTTCACTTCAGTCATGTTCCTTTTAGTCATCCTTGTACACTTTTTGACAAATCTTTTTTATTAAATGTATACATTAGGTTCAGAATTCTTACAGCAGTTAAATTTTTAAATAAATCTTTAGTTTCTGAGAAAAAATTAAAAAATAGAAAATTAACTTTTTTATCCCATTTATAATGTTTCATTTGTTATTATTACTATTTATTTATTTATTTTTTAGGTGTTTGAGCATTAAACCTGTAACACCTAGTCAATTATATTTAATAGTTTGTTCTTATTATTATTATTAATATTTGTATATATGTTAAAATAACTCTCTTTTAATTTGTATATTTGTAACTAATTATGTAACTAGTAATCAAGTTAACCACTAGGGATTTCTTAAATTTTTCAATATTTTAAAAGCCTTAGTAACTGGCTCATTACCTTATATTAATACAATTTAAGTTAATATTCATACTTGGACTTTTTAAATAATGTATTTTGTTTATATTATGTCTTTATCTTAGAGTAATGGTTTGTTCCACGAATAAACTGAAATGTATGAAAAATGTAATTATATTTAAATGTTTTTTTAATTTTTTATATTAGTGTACCTATATATCCAAAATATAAAAATGTTTATTATTGCATAAACTATAGTCAAACAAAAACAGTTTTCTTTTATATTAATAGCTTCTTTCTATATAAAAGAAGTTACTACTTCAATTTTTTTAAATGTTGTAAAATGTTTTAAATACTTAAATAGTTATTTGAATGAGTTATTTAGTTTGTACTATTTTAAACATTATTTTTTTTGCCAACGTTAAAAAGAAAAATCCTTTTTATTAAATAACGATGATCCAATGTATAACATAATTAATAAATATGTATTTATATCAACCGATATACATTTTTTTTATAAATATTGTATATTTTCAATTATTGTATATTTATTGTACAGAAGATATTTCATATTAAATTTTAGGTCAACACTGATGAGCCCTTTCGCCATGGCGGACCATATTCTTGGGCGGCCGTAAAAGCCGTGTATTTTCTTATTAGTTTCCATTCTGCTTTAACTTATTCTGTGGTTTGGCTACTTCCCTAGCGACCCCTCCATCGCCGCCGCCGCCTACGATAAGCACCTGTCGAAGAAAGTCAATTAAAGTTATCAGGGGTTATAAGGAAGATCAACAAATGGAGATTTGTACATAATTAATTTATAGTAAAAAAATACCAACCTTCTGCGGTTTTGGGTGACTGAAGAGTGGCAAAAAAGAAATCATTTCTTGATAAGAATACTCATCAAATTCCGTGCACTGAATCATTCCATCAAGTACCAATACGACGCCATGCGATTTACTATTGGCAAAACAATTATTTAAATTATTAAGAAACAAAATTGTGATACCGAATGTAATATTATTTTATGTATTATAATATTACTATCGAGAGAGATATATACATATATAATGCTTTAACATTTTTCAACAATTCCTAATTCCTATGATTACCTATAATACCTATTATATTATTGTTGTGATATAATATTTAATAAATAAAAGCAGTTAAAAAAAAGATGGTTCTCTACTATTGTATAATACTATATTTACAAACATATGATTAATTTTGAATGCACTGTAGGTAACATAGTGTAAAGCGTGTGGTAAGCGAGTATTATGTAAATATACCCACAAAACTTCTAAAGAATCATCTCTTTTTGAAGTGCTTTTATTTATGAAATATTATAACACATCAACAATAATAATATAATTATTATTTTTTAAAAATGTTAAGTATAGTATTATCTGTTATTCAGTTATTGGATATAATCGCTGGCAGTTAAAATTATTAAAATACGGTACATAACTACTCTCGATTGTCATACATTTAAACATATATCGCTATTACATTATGTTATATACATATATATACACACGTAATTATACTATTTTAATAGGCGTTTCAACTCACGTTTTCAAAACTAATATTTCCTGGTATTTGGATTGTTCCTTGTGCAAGGCCGGTTCCACTTCCATGGAAAAACTTCTGCCCAGCAGCAGGTCCGTAAAGGACCACCAGTGAACAGGTATTAAACTATACCCCATGTTTACCTCCGAAAACGATAACGACTATGGATTTGTTAGCTGAGCAAGTGAGCACCGGACGTCAGACAGTGTGAACTGTGGAGTGTAGACTGCAGAGTGCAGACTGCAATAAAATAATACTGTCGGGCGACAGTCATCGGCTGCCCTGTCTCGGCACTACGTATAAAATAAACCAATTTCATTTTGAACGGGCAAATGTTCTATTTTACCGCCACCTATATTTTGATAACAAAATTATTATTATAACAATTAATAGGCACAAATAGTAGTGACGTCACATTAACGATTGATGAGGTCGACAGTTCGAAACATGAAATATTTCAAAATTGAAAATTTCACTCCCCATGAAATATTTCAATTAAATTATGAAAAATATTTGTTCTTCTCTTTAATGTGTTTGGTTATAGATGATTAGAAATAATATATTGATTACACACAGAAAACATTGATAGTGAATAACTTATCAGTTAGGTATCACTTGTCAACCAAGGTTTATGAATTACTATAATATGGTCAATGGTTATAATTTTATGCGTGTTTTCGTTTTTAACTTGTTTTTTATACTTTTAATCAGACGTGGTTACACTTATTTAATTATTGGATTATGGTTATAAGAAATTCTAGGAAATAGATAACTGGTAGATTTATAAAGAAGTATAATTTAATTAAATCTTTCTGGTTTTATTTTTGTTTAGTGTACAACTTTACTAGTGTGTATTGTTTAAGCGGTTTTAGTAATTATTTACATTATTTTTTATACAAATTATTATTATATTAGGTACCTACTGGCTACATCATATTATAATAATAATTTACTATGGAAACCACAGCTTTACACATTATATTAAGATATCAGTTATCTCAATTTAATAATGAACATGTACAAATGTGTTCCAATTTAATGTTTCATCAAAATATAATTGAAAATAATGTTAGCTAAAGAAGAAAGTTAATATCAACATTTTTAAAAAGACAACAACATTACAAAATAAATAACTCTGTCGAAAAACGGATAGAAGTATACACGTATTGACAATGATTTTCATGGGTAAGTGAGATACTAATTGATTATTTCCGAATGACAACATGTACTTTTACAAAACTGGTATCAATGTTTAGGCAAGGTGCATAAATGGATATATCTTATACCGTAGGTCATAAACCTTTGTCAATTGAAAAAAAAGTAAACAAGTAATAGTTACTAAGTATAAAACAAATTTAAAACTAAATTATGTAATTTTTTTCAGTTGTTGATAGCTCTATGGTAAAGAAGCTAAAGAAGGAGCTATGTTCACTACTGGTGAATTGTTTAACATTGCAAAATCTACTGTTAAAAAAGCTGTAGATCTAGTGGTGAATCAACTATGCACATTCTCCTCTAAAATAATTGTTTGGCCTAAGAAATCAGACAGTGTAGAAATTGCAAAATTGTTCATGAAAAATCCAATTTTCCAGGTAAATATTTCCATATTTAGTTTAAAATGAAATTCATTCTTTACTGTTATAATATTAAAATGTAGGTTTTATTGGTGCTATCGATGGATGCAATTTTACTGTGAAACTACCTGCAGATCAACATGCAGGATAGCTATACCGATAGAAAATTAAACAAATCAATTAAAATGCAAAGAATTTGTACATCCAATAAAATATACACAAACTTAAATGTGGGATTTCCTGGTAGGCTACATGATGCTTGGGTTTTCGTTAACAGCCAAGTGTACAACAAAGTTGATGAAGAAGGGAAAGAAGAATTATTTTACAGTAATAAATATCATTTGCTTGGAGATTCTGCTTACCCTAATCTTAGCTGGTTGATTGTTCCCTTTAAAGACTATGGAAATTTAAATAGTAGACAGAGACAATTTAATTACACATAAAATTTGTTTAGTTTGTATTTAGTATACAAGGGTATGCATAGAACATGCCTTTGATTTACTTAAAGGCATTTGTTATACATACTAATACAACAGATATGGAAAAAGACTCAACAATTATACTTCATAATTTTTGTATTTTAAATGATGATTACCTTGATGTTGTTATTGAAAATATTGTTGAAGTTAATGAAAGTCAAGAACATACAAGAAATAGATTTGTTATTCTAACTGAAGATGTAAAAAGAAATGACATTTTAAGACAGTTAAATATATGATTAATTGTGTGTATCTAATGTATATATAATATATTGTATTAATATACAAATTGTATAAATAATTTATTAATCTAAATTTTAAGTTTAGTTTTGTTAAATTTTAAACAAAAACAATAAACAAAAAAATTTTTATTTATTTATTAATATTTTTTTTACAAATCATAACATAAAGTTTAAAAAATGGTATAACATAACAATTTTGTCAAACATACTCACTTACATAACAATGAATTATAAATGAATTAATAAAAAAAAATGTAATTTAAAAATATAAAATTGTTACTACCATATCAGTGAGTTGTAATGACTACTCACCTGTTTAGGTTATACCTAATTAGTAAATAGTAAAAATAAAAACGGCAAATATAAAAACAACTAAACATACATAGTATACTTTACCTTGAATACTTTTATATCAAATGCAAATAAAACGATAAACTGAATAATATAATAATATATAAATGATTTGTAGAATTTACTGTTTTTTAAAAGTTTTTACAATAGCTAGCAAAGTGTTATTCAAAATAAGATGTTGCTCTTTTTGTTCTACTGATTTTTTGAATACTTAAATTAATTTATGTTGCATTGCCATATCTTCTTGATGTTGTGATTTTATTTCATCAATAAGTTATTTTTTTAAATCTTTTGGTTTTGAAGAAGTTTCATTTTTTTTGAAATGAGAAGAACTTATTTCAGGATTATATCTTCATCATCAGATAATATTTTCTTCTTCTCTATTGGGACTTGTCCAATGCTTAGTGGTTTTTCTACCTGAGTTTCATCAAATACTGAGTTATCTATTTCTAAAGTATCTAGTAAGATTGCTGGTTTTACTTTATGTTTACTACCTAATATAGAATGAAGTAGGTCAAAGTATGCTGAAGTTTTGGTTTATCCTGTTTAGGGTTTTTTACTATTTTGAATAAAAGCCATATATGTTTTTTCTAAATTCCTCCATTTTTATGGCATTTTATTTCACTGGCTTTTAAAGATTTACCTACCACATACCAATGATTTACTTGCAATTTTAAGGCTATTTTTTCCCACACTTTATACTTTGGAGTCTTTTTATCCAGTAGCAGTTATTGAATACCTTCAAGCTTTATTAAACTCAAAAGGTCTTCAGTAGTTTTTACATCTTGGGGTTTGGGCTTACTTAAACACCATATTTCTACAACATTTCTACAACACAGAGAGAATATTATTCATATAATATCATATTTATAAAAATATTATAAATGTTAAGAACGTATATTGTAAACTTAAGTTTTAATATTTTTGTATAGACCTATCTATATAGTAGCTTAAATTAGAAAAGTACTTACATAAGTCCTACTTACTTATATAAAAATAATATTTAAATAAAAATTATTAATTTGGGTAGTTATAAAATATGCTATTATGATTGGACCAAGCTTAAATTTAAAATATAAATAAATAACTATTGTTATGGTCCATTTATACATTTATACATTTGGAATATTTTTTTCTTTTTAATAAATAAATATAATAATTAATAAGTATTCAACATTTGTATTATATACTAGTTGTTCCTATAATCCATATTTGTTTATTTAAGTTAAAATTACTACCTACCTATCTATTATATAATAAAATTTTATGTGAAATATAATATTAAATTATATTTTAATTTTAGGCAATCATTGTATTGAAGAAAATATAAACAATAATGGTATGATGGATGGTCCTTTAGAAGTAGATCAAGAACCCGCAATAAATTCCTCTACTGTTAAATACAAAATGCCTTAAAAGGTTATTAAAACTATAAGTCTATGAATAAAAATGTTATTTTTTTTGGAGAAATTGCACGTTCTAAGTATAAGCAATGGATACCTATCTAAGTACCGGACCCATATCGGACTCAGACTTCAATACGAGCATGACAAATTAAATTAAATTTGCCATGGATACAAGTTAATAGGTGTAATTATTCCATATTGATACTTATCGAATTTTTCTACTTGAAAATTTCATATATATAATTCTAGCCCTAATTTTAATAGTAATCTGATAAAGTTGAGTAGGTATTATTATTTTCTAGTACACATAAACAATTCTAAAAATGTAAGTTAAAAATATTTTTACATTTTATTATAACTCAAACTAATTTTGAAATTTTTTTAAATTTTTTTTGTGTTTTTTTTTTTTCAGCAACTTGCTCGTTTTTTCTTTTGCAAGCAAATATCATCCTTATTTTGACATAATATGTAATTATATACTTCGTTAATATTTGACTGTGTATTGAGCAACCAACCTTTATCAAAATTTTTTGTTTATTTATTTCTTCAATAACTACAAAATATGTTAGAAAAATAAATAGTTTAAAATGAACCTACCTATATGAAGTTTTTAAATTTAAATGCAATATTACAAACATACCTTCTATTAATATATGTTGTTTCATATATTTTTCTTCAATACTTTTAGTTATTATTACTTCTAACTTAAATATAATTTCTTTTAAATTATTTGAAGGGATTAATAAAAATCCCTTACTTCTAGATTTAATAAGATTATCCTCGGGATCCAAGTTTTGCACATTGATATCTACATCATCAATCAATGATAAATAACAGTTTTCACAATGTTTGATAGTTGAAATTTTTTTAGCCTGTCTTGCAATATAACCAATGAAATATGTTAGAGCTGATATGTCAATACTGTCATTTATCGAAGAATTTTGATTTATGTAATAATGGTCTAAAAGTGCATCAAAATGTCCTTCATCTAACAAATCATCAATTTGTTGTTCTAGGTCAACTCTAGTTAATTGATCATTTTTTGATCTTATTGATGACATTCGAATCAAAGAATTTAACATTTCACCACCACTTATGTTACTGCCTTTGGGTGGTTTTATAAGAGAATAACAAGAGAGCAAACGATAAATTTGCTTGAATTGCAAAGGATCCGCATGTTGATTAGCTCCACAACCTTGTCGTAAATTTCCAAATAGGTGATTAAAAAAGTAAGTAAGAATAATGAATTTATATAACTAAGAAGTAACAAAAGTAATTTCTTAAAAATGAAATATTATAATATTACTTTATAGTAAGAACTAACCTCAAGAGCATCCTGATTTATTCACCTTGTCATTAAATAAGAGTAACCTACTTTGTTACATACATATTCAGAAAGTTCTAATGCACCTTTTAGTGATACCAAAAGCCGGTTTGTGTTTGAATTGTAAATTGGTTCTGTTTGTTTGTACATGTTTGCCAAGTTTTCAAAAAATCTATAAATTCCTCTAAAACCTAATCAAGTAAAATCATAATAAATATCTTATTAATTATTGTAATACCAAGATTATGATAGATTTTTTGTTTTTCTTTACTTTATTTGCAAATGAATTAGTATTAGTTCCAAGTCCGTGCATTTCAGTTTTTGAATTCATAATGTCCGCCATCACGTTAATTTTTCTTATGAATTGTATGGTTGAACTACAATGTATAAAATCTGGAAGATCTCTGTTCATTAATTCTTCCATACAATCTGCTACAGTACCACTAAAAAACTGTAACATGCAATAGAGTCAAATTAAAAAATGTAAAACGAAATTATACTCCATTTAAAATGTGTGTTTTACAATACTTTTTATTTATAATGTTTGATTAAATTATCTTATTTCTTTACGTATTGTAGAATGAATAACTTACTGTGAAAGCCATTTTGACATTCATTGTTTGATAATTAAGAGGATACAAATGGTCTTTTTTTAATTTAAAACAAAACACAATTTAATGTGTTTTTGTTCATAATATTTGACTAATGATTTCCAATGATCAAATTCAACTTTACCATATGGAGTCTAAATTAAAAAATATATAGTAAGTACCATATTTGGTAATCATTTATATTTTTAGTATAATCATATTAATTATTTTTAGATTGTAAATATCATACCATGAGAGTCTTGCACTTCAACATTCTTTTCCACATTGTTTTCATCAAATGAGGAAAATCTGAAGTGAACCACAATTTTCTAGATGAATCAACAGGATGTTGACAACTAACATTACTCTCATTAATATCAAATAGTTTCCACATTGCTCTGTTCCAAGACCCGCCATCAGTAACAATATTATGGACTTGGAGTCCTGACTTTTCCAACAATAAAATACTTTCTAGTATTAGTTTTTGTAAGATATTACAGTTTGCGGCACCTTTGGTTAAAAATGCTCCTATTGCTTGAATCCATGAACCTCTAAAAGGTTGATACATATTAACCAAAGCGTGATCCCCCATTTCATTTTGCTGGCTTTCTGGTGTAAATTTTCCTAAATCAACTAAACCATCAACTTCTAATGTAGATTTATTGAATGATACTGCTGGTGTTAAAGCCATTTCATCCAATAACAAACATCCTAACCAATGTAATCATTTTAATTAAATAATTATTTAAACAATGCATTTCATAATTTTAGAAAATATATATACCGCGTTTCTCAAAATTAGAATATATTTAGCTTTTTCATTTATCATTTTAAAAACACTCTCTTGAAATCCATAAGAAGGCTATAATTGCTGAATATACCTTTGTAAAGTTGACAAGGATGGTAATGATAAAATGTTGTCATGTCTAATCTTTTTATATAAAGCTGGTCCTTTAATCTTCATGAGTATACATTCATATAATCAGTCATTAAAATATCTCATTCCTTTTTGAGATTCTTTTGTACATAGGATTCATTATTTTGAAGCATACACTTTTTCTTTGTTTTTTTTTATCATTATACTGAAGTTGACAACAATATTTACATTTTATACTTTTTCTTTCCAAAGTTATTTCACAACTTTTAGACCAGATTCCATCATATCCAGGACAAATTTTAATATTATCAATATTTTTCAGTAATTTTTCCACGTCGTTACGACATGTTGTTAATTTTCCAATAGGCAATGCTTTTTCTCTTAAGAAAACCTTAATATTATAAATATTTATTACTATTGTATTCATATAGTTTTATTTGTAATTAATTAATAAATTTATATTTTTATTTTTATGTATTAAATAGTTGTATTAATTATTATTATTATAAAAACCTGTGGTATAGATGATGAAAACCTAACACATTTATCATTTTTCAGGCCAGTGATATGGGTAAATAGAGTTTCTTTTCCATTTGTATGCAAACCCCACATACTTCCTGGAAGTTTAACATTATTTGCATCCAAGTGAACATTATATGTTTCTTCTGTGGTACATTTTGGAACATACTCATTCATCAAACCTGGATGTGATGAACTATCAAATAACTCTGGCATTAAATTTGTTTCACTTTTATTAAGCGTTTCCTGAATTTAACCAAACCAACTATTACTTGCAAATTGCAATACATATTTTTCTAAACATTACTATTGAAATATGATTAGGACCATATTTTATATTTTTCGATGATTGTTAAAGCACTTAAAAAATATATGGTTTATTAGAAACGTAATAATTAATAGAAGAAATCAGATTTAAAAAATATTGTTTAGGAAAAAAAATTATTGATTGCGACACACAGGGTCACACTATATCTACATATTTAATAAAATATAACTATGCAACCTTTGTTGAAGCAATCCTCAGTGTTGGTGGCTTTCTTTTCATTGTTTTCTCGCTCAAATATTTAGGTAAATTTGGAAAGAGCGTAGGAATTGCTCCAGCTACTAATGTAGGCTTACACAATTCATATTGGATGTCCTTTCCATCAGCCTCCTTAAAAACTTTTTCTTTTATTAAATAATCAGCCAGAAAATGTAATTCACATATATGATCTTTTAGTGTTAAATTTCTATCTGTCCTTGGAATTTTTTTATTCCACACTTCAATTAACTCCTGTTACAAATAGTATGGATATTTAAATAAAATATTGATTTATGTAAATTGTTATTGTTTTTTTTATATAGATATTATATTTTATTTTATAATACTATGTTGAAAATAAATTAATCTGCATAAATGTATAGTTAATAGTTATAGAATATAAATTTAACTTTCTTTAAAACAATTAAAAAATAATACCGCTTGAGGCTTAAATAAAGAAATTGGTTTTGTCTTCTCAGTTTCATTTTTTTTAGTAGCATAACCAGTTCTGCAACCAGGTACAAAGCATTTGTTTGGCATTTTTTTAAAAAAAATAACAACTAGAAAGTCTTCAAAGATATATTTTTAACTTTGTGAATGCAGTGCAAAGTGAATAAGGTTTAGGGTAAAATTATTATTTTGACAACCAAATAAGCATGCGATTTCGAGTGACATACAGTTTAAGCATGTTTGTACAATGTACATGCTTGTTCAATGTACATGTTTGTACATGTTTGACTTTTATTTTTGAATATCTTATATATAAAATTCTTGTGTCACAATGTTAGTTAAAATACTCCTCCCAAACGGTTTGACCGATTTTTATGAAATTTTATATGCATATTCAGTAGGTCTGAGAATCGGCTACTATCTAAGTTTGTATACTGTGCGATAAGTGGTTCCGGAGTTATCGCCTCTTAAGTGCACAATAACAGTAGTTCACACAGTAGTTTTTTGTATTTATTTAAATGGTTGCCATTGGTTATAGATTATATTACTATTATATAATTAGTAGAAATCTATATACACCTATATAAAAATGAATGTCTGTCTGGCTGTCCTTTATGCATTCCCAAACCGTTAAACCGATTACGATTAAATTTGGGACAAAGATAGATTAGACCAATGGGAAGAAGATAGGATCATTTAAAAAGGTAGAGGTCTAGCCCCAAGTGGTGCTCACACGGGGATTTTGAGATTTACAATGGAAATATTTGTTTATAAATGGTTGCCATTGGTTACAATCTATTAACTTGGTTGTTGTTTTTTTTTTAATGTACCTAATTCTGATTTCAGTTACTTACGCATCTCATGGGGTCCGCAATCGACCGCAGGTGGATTGCCTACCTGATAATTTACTACTGCTCGCATATATTATCCACGTTTCGATGCAGTGGATTGCCTACCTAGGTGGCTTAGATGTATGTAAATCACTTGAGGTTAATCTTAACATAATATATGGGCATATGATTCAGGCAACGCTGGAAGGGACAGCTAGGAAAGGAATAGGATAGGACAGCTATTATAGCTGACACTTCGTGTCACGAAGTGCATGGGATCGGCTAGTATATATATTATATTTTATATATATTTAGATATTCTATAGATTAATTTTAAGCAGTACTTCTCAAATTTGTTGTCATGAGGTCCTCTAAGTTTAATGTAAAACTGTCAAGGCCCCTTTAATCAAATCATTAATTATTTTTTCTTAATTCTGTACTAAAATTACATGTACTATTTCACATAGATAAATTATTGTTTTTAATATATTTTGAAAACAACTTTATAGTAATATTAATTTTTTTTTCATAAACGCTTAGTCTAAAGAAAATAGTTTAAATAAAATAAATATTTATTTAAAATATATATTATCTTTGTATTTATATGTTTTATAATTCTTGAGTGTATTCTGTTATTCCAGTCAATTCTTTGAGTTTTGGAGTATGTTTATAGAAAATTGTTTTGCTCATAAATTATGTTAGTGTTAGTGTTAAAATTATGTACGTATCTTAGGGAGGGTTAGATGGCTTAGAGCGGGCTAAGCCCCCTCCCAATTTCCCTATTTACGTCCATATAATTATGAATATTATTTGTAGAAAGTAACACCTAGGAAATTTAAAAATAAGGAATGACAGTATTTAATAATATTAATAATTGTATTTGAAAAAAATAAAGTATTTAAATACATGCATACAAATAATTTAGAACATATTATAAGTCATTATAGTCATTTACAGTATAAAATGTTGAATTTTATTCCTTAAATCGTAATATATTTTCAATTTTCTATGGCTTTGGCATACAAAAGTGTTCATTTATCGGCCTTCATAGCACATATAGCGCTCCCGGTGGTGATGTCTATCTCTGGTAAAATTTTCTATCAAGATTTCAAACAAGTGACGACACCTTATCAATACACCTTGATCCCGACCACGGTCTTATATACAAGTCGGGCAACTCGGTAATATCGAATATTTAGGTGGTTTTAGTAAGCTATAAATAGATAATAATTTGTATAGTTGTAAAAATGTTGGGGTCCCTGGATTTTCATTAGCACCAGTAGCTTGACGAATGGTACCAAAAAATGTCTAAAAAATATTCCATAACTAAGAATAATGCAAATATAGGTAACAACAAATACTTGATGTTTAATCATAGTTCATATACATACTTCTAAATTATCTTGTGTAATTTTCCCAGTAAGAACATATGAAAAATTATATACTTCTATGAGGTATGTTATAATATCAATCGTCGAGTTTAAAGTAACTCTTAAGCCTTCTGCAGTCTTTTGTCTCTATTGTCTATTTTGTCTACAATATATTACATAAATTTACAATAATAAGCCACAGTGCACAGCTTATATCATAAAAAACTAAAAAATTATTTTGTATAATAGTATACTAATAGTCTATTTATTATACAGTCTGTTCACTAATTTAGGGAACACTGAATTTCTCGGCCAGATTATATTGGAAGGATTGTTTTTTTTTTACAAACTAGTCAAAAAAATACAAAATGGCATACAAAATCATTTATAATTTTTTTATTTTTCGTTACTTTTTTTAACATTTTTTTATGTATTTTTTTCATAAGTTATCAGTTAACAGTTTCATTATGTTATACATAAGATTAACATTACATGGGTATAAAAGGTCTACTACAACTATATATAAACCATTTTTAAAAATAAATAAGATTATGTAAAAATAATCATCCGGTAGATGGCGTTCTAAATCTTATTGACTTCCAATGTTCATCATTAAGCGAACCACAATAATTTATTAGTTGCCCGACCTGTGTGTAGTATAATATAAGACCGTGATCCCGACATTAAAAATTGAAATTTATCAATTTTATCTCATAAATGTGATTGAAAAACCGGGCCTTAAAACAATGAATAAACTAATTATATTCACTTACATATTATCACGACAAACTGCATCAGTACGACTATTTGAAGGCAACATTTTGCGCGAAAGTGTATCTAAGTTGGTTATATTATACTATAAAAAATATCATAGTTACTAAAATACAAAATCACCAATAAACCAAATCAACTTATCTTTTTAGGTAGGTACATTTTCTTTTCTCAAAACTAATATATTGCCTTTCTTATTTTTTTTTTTACTCAAATATGGCCTGAACTTTGTAGCAATATAATTTTTTTGGTCATTTTTAATATTAAACACAGTATGAATACACTAAAAAAAAACTGAAAATTACGACACTTCCCGACTCTTGTATACTCAGGACAACGTTTGTATAGGAAAACAAAATTGAAAATATTGTTCATTGATTCAATTGATAAAAGTTTACATATTATAATTCATAATCTGGTACCTATTTAGTATTTTTGTCAATAATACGTATTGATTGTCATTTGTAGAAATAGCGATAACGAAACAATTCTTATGGCTATATTCTTATTTACCTATGGCTAAATATAAATATATTACGGCTAAATATACTACACGCGCCGCACGCACGCACATGCACATGTCATTTTAAGTCATTAGATCAAAATGTTCAAAACCAATAATTTATGGACGTAAATTAGCCGTCGCATTGACAAAAGTTAAGGTGCTTCTAGTGGTTCGATTTAAAAAATGTAAAGATGTTTAAATTGGTAAACAAGTTTACTTTGCATCGGTCGGAGCACTTTTTCAATTTTAGCAAATTCTTAACCAGAATAAATATCTTACATTTTATAAATTAGTCAATTTTTAATATTGAATATATTAAAATGTAAGAAATAAGTTTTAGTACGCATTCACTTTTAATAAAATCACTTTCAATATAATTGCTTTCATTACAATTACTTTCGTTACAATATTACACACAAAAAAATATAGAGCCACGTGTACCCACGTTCACAACAAAATAATAATATTAACAAGTACTATAGAATATTATATGCAATATTTTATTTAAGGGGATTGCAAACCCTATTCATTTTTCATCAAAACAACCTTGGCGACTGACAACAATTAAGGTACTTCTAGTTGTTGGATTAAAAAAATGTAAAGATTTTTGAATTGGTAAACAAGTCTACTTTGCATCGGTCAGAGCACCTATTTTATATTTTTTATATTTTTTAATATATTCAATATTAAAAAATTACATATTTATGAAATGTAAAATATTGATTGTCGTCAAGAACTTCCTAAAATTGAAAAAGTGCTCCTACCGATGCAAAGTAAACTTGTTTATAAATTCAAACAGCTTTAGATTTCTTAAATCAAACTACTAGAAGTACCGTAATTTTTGTCAGCCGTACAGCTATTTCGTAAATTGGTTTTGAATATTTTGATCCAATGATAATAAATGACAGTTCATGCGCGTGTAAATACTTAGCCGACCGCGGCAATTATTAGTTATCAGTAGTATACACAGTACACACACTAATACTAATTTACTACGCACACACATGTACGGCTCGAACAATAATACCTATAATATTGCCTATACTGAACCCCTTAAAAATTATCCATTTGCAATCCCCTTAATATTTTGTATATAGTGGGCGGGAGTGCTGATCGGTGATAGCCTGTAATGTCACATATATATGAGACCGGTGGGCGGGGACGACACTACCGCCACAGTTGCCGGTGAGCGGCCTATAAAGGGGACCGCGAAAGGTCTTTCCCGACCATTGTGCGATCCGTATACACACTGATTAGTGCAGTTCTTCGGTTCTCCGGCTTCCCGGCACGTTTGTCTCACATAACTAAATATTTTAACTTTGAACCAAAAGTTTGTTTGATTTACATTTTCTTCGTCTTTTTGATTGCCCTACATATACAAAAGCACAATGACGTCTAAAATAGCAGTAATAGTGTCGATTATCTCTATTATCATTATTTCCAGTGAGGCAGCCAGCATTTCCCGACAAAAAGGTAAGTTCCTATATGAATTTTCTCATTTCATTATTGGTTAAATTGAATTTCTAATATTGTTCAGCTTACTACTGTCACTATATTTTATGAAAATTTTTTAGATTTTGAAAAAATATTATTTTTATTTTAAATACTTATTACTTTACAGTTTACACACATGATTATTATTATTGTAATTTTTTTCGCTTTTTAATTAATGTATCATACCAACTGTGATATTACAATTTATTTTGTATAGTTATATTTATTATATATATATTATATAATATACAAATATTTTAATAATAATGGTAATAATATAATAACTAATAAAAAATTATAATTTGTATAAGTTTAAAATATTGTTTTATAATAAATAATTTATATTTTTGAATTTATAACTGACTAATTATTATTGTCACTCGTGTCGAAATTTAAGTTAATTAAATAACTAATTATTAAGTTATTTTATCCAGTTTCATTTTTTTCCCGACACCCGTAACTCATATTAAACACCAAACCTATAGATACTAATTTCCTCGATATACTATTAATTGTTACAGTCACGCCAATAATCGAAGACATATGCAAAATACTCGGATCCGAAGAATATCAATTAAAGCTGATGAATGTGATGGATTCGGATGAAATTGGCGGGTGTGCATTTATCGAACATAAACCTACTGAATTAATCAACAAATCATTAAGCATGTGGATTGGCCACTTGTATGATGGCGAAGGACGTTGCCAGGAGGAGGGTACGTGTAACAAATTATTATTTAAATACAAATCAAGATAATTTATAAAATTAACTGTTTCCGGGACTCTACGAAAGCTATTCCAGATTAATAACAGTATACCATGTACCTACTAACTACTTATCTGCATGTAGAGCATTCATATTTGATATAGGTATCGTTATCTATTTCTTTCAAAATTCATAATGCTCAGGAAAGACTATTTGGTCCAATATACCTACCAAATGTTCCGTAAAATATTTTTTATTGCCTAATATAGTTATGTCCTACTTATCATATCAGTATGTTACAACCAATATTTAGTTTATTGTGTGATGGTGACGTTTTTTATTACTATTTTACTAATCACAAAAAACAAATAAGAAATAATAATCACACATAACACAACCGAATTAATTTTTATCTGTTTAAGTTAAAAACTGAAATTATTCATAGGTATACAATTTAAAGAAATAACAATTAATTTAATTTAAAATAGATATACGAGTATATTTTTTAGGAATCTAGATCTCAAATATTTTTTGTTAGAAATAAGAAAGAATTAAAACATATACTAAAAATATGCATCACAATTTTACTGCACCCAGCAATAATCTGTCTTGTCTTTCTCCTTTGTCATCATCTGTCGACACAGCACTTCTGAACCCATTAATTTAGTATTTGAGTGAAATTGATATCCGCTTCGTGAAAAGAAACTATAACAATACGTTTATAACAATTTGTATACTATATGGATGATAATTTTTTCCGATACGCATATTTATTTTGTTCACGTTTTTTTACAAAAATATTTTAATATTTTAATATAATACAAAACCATAAAAATGAGAGCTCAGTTTGTGCCTGTCTCAACGCCGCCCCAAGACACCTCTAATCACACCCAAAAACCACCCTCCTCCCTACTACACAATACGGCATTAGTTAAATTAATTTAGAATCTTAATTTTAAATGATAAACTTACTGATGAGTAATGATTATTTAATGAGGGATAGGTACGAAAGTACGGCTTCCACTCATCACTATATGCACTATGAATTATAATGTATAAATATGATTTAAGAATATCACATGACAATACTTTCATCGAGCTTGTGTATTTGTTTTGTTGTCTACGGGCGACTATACAGATATGGTACATTTCTATTTTCCCTGTCATTCGGATTGGACTTTACCATTGAAAGCATCAACCGAAGAAAAAGTGTACGTATATTGGCGCGGCCAAGTCATCGCCCATGAACCAGGTCGCCATTTGAGATGTGCCGTAAGTATAATATTATACATTTATACCTACAATTAGGTTGGCCCACTGCAGGTTAGGCATCTGAAAACATATTTGAATTCGCTAGTAAATTAATTTAAGATCGATCATTCAAATTTTTCAATTCCATATAATCAATTTAAATATGTTTTCATATTTCTTACAACATTACTTTATATATATTCTGTCTCAGTGAGTTAAAGTGGTAGGCTTCTGCACAAAGAGGCGGCAATGGTTACGTGGCTAACACGCCCAGAGCCGCGTTCTCGGAACCGTGTTAACCTATAATTTTTCTATAATCGTTTAACAAATGTATTATTTTATAGTTACACACTAGCCGTAGGGTCGTATTTGTGAATTTGCTGCCCTGAAGCAAAAAAAAATGCCTTATTATACCATATAAATAAATTAAATATTGAAAATATAAAAATGTAGAAGCTCTCGAAAATTTAGCCATCCGGTCAACAGCGTCCTGTTGGCAACAGGGTTCCCCTCCCACCCCTCCCCACCGTAAATATGGCCCCGACACTAGGCATTGTATTAGACTATTTTCCTTTTTTTTTAGAATAATTGTATAAGATGCTTAAATAAAATTAGTATGAACATGTGTACTTTAAACATTATTAAAACGTATAACGACAATTTGATGTAATTTTGAGCTGACAACATTTGACCCAAAATATATTGCTTCCCTCTAATTTGAGATTCCATACATGATTAACGTGATTCATTTTTTTCTGTTTCTTTCTTTTTTGCATACCGAAGCTCATCGAGATGGTCAAAGGCAACAATAATTACCTGTTCCGGATGGCCATAAGCGAGGATAATTCGTGCAGTGAATTATTAGACATGCTGTCCCAACCACAGCCGAAGGTGTCCGATAAAATCTTCGTAATGCAACTGAACAAAGCAAGTGAAAGCCAAGAGAGTCACCAGTTAAGATCTAGGCGCTCAATTAATAATACCAATGGCACTATCAAACATCTATTCACAGATATAACTGATATTTGGATAATGGGTTGATTGGTTTGTAAATTGATCTGAATAATCATTTCCACAATTTTTACAATAAAAACTATTATAAGCCAATTATGTATTTTATTTATCTTGTAATACCTAGTAGGTAACAAAAACCTAGATTTTTTTTTTTCATTATAATTTTTATTCTAAAATATAGTTTTTAAGTTTTTTTTTTTTCTTTTTTTTTTACATATATTATAGTGAAGTACAATGTAAAAAAAAAATGAGTAGGTAATTAATATGATATAAGATTATAAAACTAAAATGATTGATAATTAATAAAATCATCTTCTTATCCTAATACACTTGTTGTTAATATATCTACATTTTGTTCTTGTAGTAACCAATGACTAAGTTTAAGAATCTTGAGAGAGTTAATTACTTTTAGTTTCTAATGGTAATATATTGTAAATTGTTGGACCGATATGTAAGTATGTGGATTGAGTAAATTGTGTGTGCATAGTTGGTATTTTTATATTGATATATGATATTTGTCTTATATAATACCCATGTTAAGTTTTAAAAGTAAGATTATTTTTAATTAAGTAAAGACGTAAAGTACCGTTACTTAATAAAATAATTCTTTTACTGGCAGTACATTCATATTGTTGCATAAGTAATTTGTGTGGTATCTTGAGTCCTTTTTAAAAATAATTTTTAGTTTTTTATTTGGGTATTACTCGTTTCCTCCAAAATATTATTGGTTGTTTCCGCTACAGCCCTTTTCCGCCAAAAACAAAAAATGTAAGATTCCCGTTTGCGCCAAAAAAAGTTTGGATACCAATGATTTAAATTTATGAGCAATATTAGTTGTAGTAGGTAACACTATACATATAACATTTCATTTTATGTCAAACATTCCTGATGACAGCAAGTATAGTAAGTACGCAGATTAATGTTATTTCGTTGGGTCAAATTTCGTGAAAATTTAAAACAAGATACCTCATAAGATGTTAAAATAGCAGTGCAAAAATAATAAAAATATATAGGCACGACTTTTTTTATAAACATTTAAACTTCTAATTTTGACTGAAGCTTATCATCGAACATTTGTAAAATGTTTTGTAATCAAACATTTATAAAATGTTCAGTTTTTATAGCTAAGGACAGAAAATTAAAAACAAGATTTTTCGTAAGTAGTTTATTGTGTAACCAAAAAATCAAAAAAATATATAAAAAAAATTATTTTTTATAGATATTTTAAATTAAAATTTGGACGAAATTAGATTTTTGAATGAAAAATAACGATGTTAGTTATTTCTTTGTAATTTATAATTATAGTTTTCATTTGTGCTTGAAATTATTAAAGTATTTTATTATATTTTATTCACACTCATTTTTTTATAAGCATTAAAATTCAATTTTCGACAAAATTCATCAAAATCTTGAATGTTTGCAAATTATTTAGTACCTAGTTAAAATGTATAAAATGATCAATGTTTATTTAAGGATTGAAAATTTAAAACAAGGTTCTTGCATGGTCTTGAGTTAAATGTTATAGATAATTTATTAGGATATAATTGTTTAAAAAAATGTATTTCATATAATGTGTATTATTATATTATGCTAAATTAAATTTAACACAGTTAATATTAAGTAAGTATATTATAGTATATTTATATTCCACATTAATAACATAATATAGTAAAAGAATAAACATTACGAAAAGAATATAAATTATATGATAATGAATGAATTATTATTAATTATTACCAGTAATTAATAATTATTGTTATCTTTTGCTATAGGAAAGTAAATCTAGTTGGAACTTTGGATAGTCAAAAGTAAAAAGTTTCCATACGTTTTCAAACGCGTCGGGAATAACAACGAAAAATTAAGAGAAAAACTGAAATTTTTACGCAAAGCCAATTTTTGACAAAATTATTGTAAACATTTTACCTATATTTTTTTTTATTATTGTTAATAAAAAAATTTTCAATCAGTCAATTGTCTAAAAGAGTCAAAATATACTGCAAATCTTATTGTGTATAGAAAATAGTTATGTAAACATTCGGTGACAATTTCAAGTGTCTACAATAATTAGTTTTTGAATTCTAAAAAATAAGAAAATCGTTCCCTGAGAGTTCGGTAGTTTACTGGTGAATATCCAATGTCTTATTTCAAACACTCATAAAAAATTAGTTTGACTTTTCAGTAAATGTTATTTTGTATGTGAAAAATGTATAGAGAATCTTAATGAATATCTTAATCAATAAAAACTGCACATTTTCGTGTTTTTTATTAATTATTTAATTTACGTATACCTTTATACGTATATTTACAATATCGACAAAATATATTTTGTCGATATTGTAAGTTTAAACATGAAATACTAAAAATTCAAGTTTTAAACTCCCAATACTTAAAATATAATAACTGATAATTTTAAACATTTTTAACCACGCAATAGTTCACAAATGTTCGATATTTTGATGTCCAAATTTAAACTTAGAAGGTCTATAAAAAACAACCATGTCAATATATCTTTTTGATTTTTTGATGTATTAACTACTTCCAAAAAAATCTTGTTTTAAACTTTCAATCCTTAGCTATGAAAACTGAGCATTTTATACACTTTTGTAACTACAGAACAATTTGCAAATGTTCGACGATGAATTTTGGAGAAAGTTTATAAAATAAACTTATACTTTATAGTTGCTTATAAAATAAAATTGTGCATATGTATTTTAATTAATTTTAAACTTCTATTTTAACAACTCATGAAAAATATTGTATTGCATTTTCAAGAAATTGACTCAAAAAAATTTTTTTTATCAGAATTTAAAGAAAAAAATTTGAAAAAACCAAAAATGTCTTGGGTCTACAATTAGCTCAACAATTTAAAAAAAATGTTGGTGAATAGAAAATAGTTATGTAAACATTTGGTGAACATTTCATAAGTATACCTACAGTCATTTTTTTTGATTAACTCTAAAAAACAAAATCGATTTTGTCAAAAACCGGTTTAGGGTAAAAATTCCCCTTTTTCTTTCATTTTTTTTTGTTTTTTCCGGCGCTTTTAAAAACTACTGGGAATTTCAAAAATGACCTCTTAAAAATACCAATTAGATTCACTTTCCCACCAAAGAAGATACTGATGGAGACATCGAAGCATTATTTCGACAACTTAACGTGTATACAGACTGACAGAAAAAAATACACTCACATAACCATTGTAAAATTTGTTGTCAAAATATTTATATGTTAATCAAAAACGGTTTACAACTAAAAATTATGATTAAGATAATACCGCGAGGTATCACGTCAATGTTGCTACAATCTGTCGGAATCAGATTGAGTTGATTTGAAAAAAAGTACGTGTACGGTATAGTATATAGTCGCGATGGCCCAATGATAAATTATAGTAGCAATGCAAAATGCAAAGAATTGCTTAAAGAAAAGTCCGGCCGTTACCAGGGCGGTGCAGGAGTTGGTCGGAGGTGTCGCTGTCGACAGCGGCTATTGTATGTCCTACCTCCACAGGCGAATGGTGTCTGTTCTCGGGAGGTTGATGCCCAATGTCCAGGGGCCATCAGCATTCAGCATGCAGAATGCAACACAGCAAACTGGGCGCAGACAGCGTGTTTAATATCCCGGAACAGAACAGCCCTCAATCAGGCCCAAAGAGGTACCGCTCTTCGGGTTGCGAGTTGCTATAGGATTATTTCTGATATGGCTGCCCAGGTTCTGGCTAGAATGCCTCCAAAGCACCTCCTGGCTGATGAGCGATGCAGAATCGAGGAGCGCAAGCAGGAAGTCACGACGGTAGCAGTCATCAAAAAGCAGGAGCGTGAGGTGACTCTGCGCAAATGGCAAGATCTATGGGACAACTCAACGAAGGCGTGGACGAGGAAGATGATTCCAGATATCCGGAGGTGGGTGAAACAGTCCAGGCTCTGTTTCGTGACGTTCCACGTGGCCCAAGCGTTGACGGGACACGGATGCTACCAGCACTACCCGTGGAAGAGGAGGAGAGCAGATGATCCACGCTGCAACCACTGCGAGGAGCCTGGGGACATAGTTGATCACACGCTGTTCGGCTGTCCTTACTGGGTGGTTGATAGACGCGAAATGGAGCAATCTATCGGTCGACAATTACGGTGTGAGGATGTCCCTGACATCATTCTGGGCCTAAACTAAACTAATTTGTAGTGAAAAATGTATGACATGTTGAGAATTTACACCGAAGGTTTAAAAGTGTAATAAAAGGTTCCTCATAAGCTGTTATGTAAGTGGTAGTCAAAAAAGAAATTAAGAGTAAGTCTCTAATAGTTTATTATAAGTATCTAAAGTTAAAATTTCGAAAAAATACGTAAAAATCACTTGTTATTTTAATTTACCATTTTACGTTTGATGTTGATTTTATTGGTAAATATGTACGTATTGTGCAATAGGCAACGCTTATAGTTTACCCATATTCTCTATTTCACTACACTTGTTTTATACCGTTTGAATATGTTCTTAATACGTTTCACTTTTTTTTTTAACTACCACTTACATAATAGATTATGAGGAACCTTGTATTAACCTTTTAAACCTTAGGTATAAATTCTCAAAATGCTATACATTTTTCACTACAAATTAAAATGTATAGTTTCTTGAATGCATTTTTAAACACAAGACAATTTGCAAATGTTTGATATTTTGATGATCAAATTTTAACTTAAAATGTATTTAAAACATTATAATTATAAAATATTTTTTTGATTTTTTGGTTACACTACAAACTGCCTACGTAAAACCTTGTTTTAAATGTTCAAACCTTAATTATGAAAACTGAACATTTTATACATTTTTAATTACAAAACAATTTGCAAATCTATTAAATTAAATTCTACTATTTTAACAACTTATGAAGAATCTTGTATTACATTTTCAAGAAATTTTACATAACAAAAAGTTTTTTATCGATATTAAAAGAAAAAAAATTTGAAAAACCTAAAATTTCTTAGGCTTACAATTAGATCAAAAAATGTCAAAATATTTTTTAATTTTTTCGTGAATAAGAATTAGTTATCTGGACATTTAGTGAAATTTTCAAATATCTAAGGTAATTGCTTTTTGAATGACATCAAAATAAGAAAATCGTTCCCAGAGAAAATAAGGGAAAATGTCTAATTTCAAACGCTCATAAAAAATTAGTTTAAGTTTCCGGTAAACTTTTTTTATTGAGAAAGGTAGAAAAAGTTATAGAGTATATTTTAGTGAATTTTCAAATCTTAGATTTAAATAGAACATTTTTTATGAATTTCCTAATTAATAGTTTCGTGATTTTTACGTATTTTGTCGAAATATTACCTTTGGATGCTCATAAAAAACTATTAGAAACATACGCTTTAATTTTAATATTAATAAAATGTTTTTTATCGACAATTACAGAAAAAAATTTGAAAAAACCAAAAATTTCTTAGGCTTACAATTAGCTCAACAATTGTCAAAATATTTTTGGTACATAGAAAGTGATAATCCAAACATTTTGTGAAATTTTCAAATGTCTACTGTTATTTTTTTTTGAACTACGTCAAAATAAAAAATCGTTCTCGGAGAAAACGATGAATAACCAATGTCTAATTTTAAACATTCATTAAAAATTAGTTTGAATTTCTGATAATTTTTTGTTGGTGCTTGAAACTTTTTAAGTCTATTATTATATTTGAAACGCTCAATGGCATTTTCAAATTTTTTTGGTAAAAATTAATTCAATCTACTATAATGACCATAAAATAATAGTAAATTAATTACTTGAATAGCAATAATATCATAAATTAATATGTTTGGTAATGTAAAATGGTAGACCAACAATATAAGATCAAATATTTTTTTATTATTCAATGCTCGAACATATTTTTATGTTCCTATATTTCAGTCTTGAAGGCGTAGTTATTTATTATTATTTAAATGAAGTGGTCATTCGATTGCATCCCGTTTCAATCTTTTCTACCTTTTCAGTGTGTCGATTGCGTCCACAAGTCGGACAGGTAAAATTATTTTTTCTTACCCTTTTATGTTCCGATTGTATTGTATAAATATAAGCATTAAATTATTTAAATTACACTATTTAAATATGGATTTTAGTAATGACTATTGAATACATTCGTAGTTCTAGAGTTGATATATTGGAAAATGAATAGTCTTAATTAGTAATTATTTTGTAATTATTAAATAATTTAAATAATATATTTCTAGTCAGTGTTATAAAATAATAATAATACAAAAACCAATAAAAATAAGTCCAAATATATAGGAATGAATAATTCAAATAATACATTTCTAGTCAGTGTTATAAAATAATAATAATAATACAAAAACGAATAAAAATAAGTCCAAATATATAGGAATGAATAATTCAAATAATACATTTCTAGTCAGTGTTATAAAATAATAATAATAATACAAAAACCAATAAAAATAATTCCAAATATATAGGTATAAATAATTTAAATAATACATTTCTAGTCAGTGAATAGGTACGTAATTTTAAAAAAGGGTCTTAAGTGAAAGAATCTTAAGGTATTGTGGTATCATTATATTTTTTAAGTTGTTTATTTATTTATCAATAAATTTGTGATTTTTTAAATACTAAGCTCATCAAGTAAAAACCGATTCGTGTTTAAATATACCTGCATAATATATGTGACAAATATATTAGATTTAATATGTTAATTTTTGTGTCACATTGACGCTTACTTATTATACAATAGGACGCAATCGGAACACAGAAAAGGTAGGAAAAAAATCGATTACCTGTGTCTGGGACGCAACCGACAAACTCCGCTAAAAGGCCCCGCTATTTACCTTATCAAAATTACACAAACAAAAACCAAAAAAATTATTTTACTCTTGAGCGACAATATTTTAAAGCTTATAAATGGACTAATAATAACTATGTGGTTTTTATAACTAATAGTTAATAATGAATATATTAAAATTATTATTGGTTATAATTTATATTATATATTTTAATTTAATATCCTACATGCAGTGGTGCCCGACGGCGGCAAACGGCGACACCGTCATAATGCATCAATAATTTGTCTGTTTTGTTAGTTATAACTTATAATTTATTACTTATTAGCTATTTCTATTTATAATTATTATTTCGGATAGGGTAGTGTATTAGACAATTGTATAGATTTGTGAGTATTATAATAATACTATTATTATTCTGAATTGTCAACTTGATGTAATCAATATAATTCGTAAAAAAATATTTGGTAGGAATGTGTACAGTTGAGTTGCCTAATTTTTCCCTAAGTTTCCCAATTGTATTGACCACATTCAATCTCATTAGTGCAATTTGTAAACAATTCTAAAAAACATACTAATTATACCTGCGCGAATGCGTGATATCGCATTGCGAATAAATCTAAATTTGTAGTATAATAATCTAGAGCTCGAGACTGAATGTGGCATAAAAATTATCAAAATTGTATGCAAGAATAACATGTTAAGAGCGTGCTTTTTAAACTAATATTAAGATTTAAGGAGTCCTAGTATTAACGAAACCATTGGCTAATAGCCATTTTATGTACCTATGTATTTTACTAGTGTCTAAGACAGGGGCCCGGCCCTACGTGGAACCTTTTCGTGTAAATGAGCGATTTTTTGGAAAAAGAGTTGTTTATAAAGTTTATAAAGTTGTATATAACGTTTTAGTTCTAAATAGCGATGAACGCAAAAATTGTATAATGTTTAGATTGAAAATAACGTAAACCAAATTTGTGACAGACAAGCCACATACTTATATATACTTATATCGATCCAACAATTCGCAATTTATTATTACACACAAAATCAAACATAGTAACTATTTCAAGATTAAAAAAAAATATACTTCGGATATCGCAAGAACAAATCAGGGGCGTCATTGGTGGGTGGTGGCGGGGGGTGGGGGGGGGGGGGTGTCAGGGTGTGCGGTGGCACCCCTTACATTTAAAATATTCTCAATTGGCCTACTGAAATAATGTACCATTTATTAAATATTTAAAATTAAATTGTATTTAGCTGCATTTATCACCTTCAAGCTTTTTATGCATTTTTATGGTTTTCACAGGTAAAGTAATCAATTATTTATTATTTTTTAGTTATTAAATAATAGCTATTTACTATATACCTATGTTGATTGCTATTCATGTTTTATTGAAAAAAATAAAAGCTGGATAATCTACATATATATGCAGTTGTGAAAATCTTCAGGTAAATTAATTTTAGTAGGGATATTGGGGGGGGGAATCCCCCCTTGTAGATCCGCTCTATTTTTATATGGCCTGGTGAAATTTCAAAATGGCACACCCAAAAAAAAACTGAAATGGCGCCCCTGAACAAAATATAGACACACCTATAACAATTGTATAGGTTTATTTGTTTCTTTTATTTTAATGTAGGTAATAAGTAGGTAATGAAATAAAACATTTTTAGTAATTATTCATAATTTTAATTTTATAGCTTTATATTGTTTTATTTAACTACTCGATTTTATACATACATTTTGAAAATATATGTTTTTTTTATATTGATATTTGCGACTTGTGTGAGAAAATGCATTGTAATTATTTAATTGTACTATATAACTTTATTATAATTGAGGAATTTGTGTTTACAATTGGTTCCCACGTGGATCGTGGTCTGTAGGGCTTATTATATTCTAAAGAAGAAAAATAAATGAATAAAATACATTCAACAATTGAAACTGGTACAGTATGGTATCTATATTATTTACCGCATAAATGTGTTTTCGTTGAAGGCTCTTACAGAACGTCTCTGACACTAGTACTGATAAATGAGTAGTGATATTATCTATTGTAAGTATGCCTTGCTATAATAAGACATTCCTCAACACACACACACACACACACATTGGTACTTTTGTATACACACAGTTACTTGTCGAAAAAAAAGATTGAATCCGACCCTGTGACCAACCCCAATCCCATATCGAAATAATAAAAGGAAAAAAGAATCTCGGTATACGATAGTAATGGATTTTCCAAATAATGGAATGTCGTTTACGTTATATACCACCTTAAATGTATATGACGTTCGAATATATAGCTTATAAAGATAATGGAGCCGCACCCCGCAGATGTTATAAAGGTATGTAAATACTATTTGTACGTTTATTGTATATAATAGCGTACATGATAAACGCGCCAAGCCGACGCCACCTGTCGTCTCAGAAGCATTTCGTGTACATTTTTACACCGCACTGGCAGGGTTCTGGGTCGCTGGGGGGGGGGGGGGTGAAGGTGGAATGCGGCCGGTTTAAAATGCATTATATACCTACCTATAGGCCGACGCCGACGTCCAGCAGATGTATGTCTGCCCGTTCGTTAAAATGTATGCACTTTAACTCGACCCACCCACATTCGTGTAATATATACTACGACCGAACGGACAGAGATGAACAAGATTGACTAATGGTCGCGGTATATACAGAATTCATTTATAATCGATTTTATAAGAGTTCACGTTCTTCTTTGTCCGAAGTTAATAATTTATATCACCTATTATATTTTACCAGTATTCGACCAAAAAAAAAAAATCGTTTTCATTGTAAAATTAAAACGCTATAATGATAATAAATTGATTTTCATAGCACGCACCCGCGTTTGGTATCGTCGTTTGTAAGCTTGGTCTCCCCCTTTTTAGTCGTATATGAACGTTTTAAATGGAATAAATGTGTACCAATTTCGTTTATTTTATTTTACCCGGCTTAAGGGCATCACTTTTCTCTGTGCGACTCAGTCGAATTATGTACATCTGTATACGATTCCATCGTACTTGCATTGTACCAGGTCTCGAGGGTGTGGCGGGGGTGGAATGCGGCCGTTTTAAAATGCTTTATATTATTTTACATAGCTAGGTACCAGCCGACGCCAATGCGAATAGTAAGTCTGCCTTCGATAAAGTGTACCTATCTACTAGAGCACTGCATGGGCCTATTTTTTCAAGCCCAGCCCGGTCCATATCTGATATGAAAACCCGGCCCATTAGAGCCTTCTACTATTTTAATTTATGAAACCCAAACCCTCCCAAAGTTAAAATTATATAATAAAGCCCACCCAGCCCTGACCATTCTAATACGATTCCCAGCCCAGTCCGGCCCAGTGAAAGCCCAGTCCGGCCCAGTGAAAGCCCAGTTCGGCCCAGTGAAAGCCCAGCCCGGCCCAGTGAAAGCCCAGCCCAACCAGTCTCGGTGAAGGTCCGTACTCCGTATTCCGTAGTCCGCACTCCGCAGTGCAGTCGTTCAATATTTGATGTATGTCCGACGTCGTGGTCGTACGATAGTCAAACGACAAATGACTAAATGAGTAATGACGTTAATAAACAAGCTATTATTATTTTATTAATATTTTAAAATAAAATTGTTATTATTCTTAAGAATTGTCATAAAACGATAATGATAATATGACATATAGCTAATAGCTAATAGTGAATAGTGATATTATGTATAGTTTATACTTTATAGTTATTAATAATTTATTATTATTTATAGAAATATCCTTATATTACGAATACGAAGACTATTTCCAATAACCATCGGGTATATAATATTTTATAATATTTATACTTCATCGCTAATCGCTATTAGTTTGTAGTGCATTCATTAAATAATAGATTTAAAAATAATTAAAAATAATTTACAGAATAAAGACCCAACCCGGCCCGTACCCTGATATAAAATGCCCGGCCCATTAAAGCCCAACACTATTCTAATTTTCGAAACCCAAGTCCATCTTAGATTAATTTAAAAAAGCAAAGCCCACTCGGGCCCGTACACTTAAAATAAATATGCAGCCCGGCCCATGCAGTGCTCTACTATCTACATATATACATTTATATAATATACGACCAAAAGGACTGAGATTAAAAGATTGATATAGGGTCTCTACTAAGGTCTCTACTAAGAAGTCCTTCTTTGTCCAAAGTTAAAAATGTATATAATATACGACTAAAAAAAAATTGTAATTGATTTTTTCATACAATATTATATTTAATTACTATTTCTTATACCTACAGTTTACAAATATTGTTAAACTGTATGCAGTCAAACAGTACAAACATTGTTCACACTACAATAATAATAATAATAATAATAATAATAATCTATATTCACAGACTTTTAATGTGCTCGGACTTTTCGTTCGACGGTAAAAATGAATCTGGACTTTTTTTAAATTAGACTTTTTGGAATTATTGGTATGACAAAAAAGGGCTTATACGTATTAATACTTATAAATATTTGAATTAATATTTATTTTCTTTTTCCCATTTAAAAAAATCGACAGATGAGATCTATACTATATTGTTGTGAAAAATCCCCGTTTCCAAAATTATCGAAGCTGCAGGTCTGTATATTGCTATGAAAAATATATAATAATAATATGGTAATCAGGAGAATATGTACCTTTTAAACATATTATTAGAGATTCAATATTGACCTTTTTTAAGGAGTTAAATAGAGTACATTTTAGATGTGCTCACGAGTCGTGAAAAAGTGTAAATTATATACCAGTAAATATATAGTAAATTATTATTAGTGTGAGTGACTGTGTGTAAAATAAGTAGCGGAACGCTCCCGCACATGTCAATAGATATTGTCATATTACCGTCATTACACAAATATTAATTAATATTGGTTTTCTTTTGTCTAAAACTCTAAAGTATCAACCTTTTGCCAATCGTATTGCCTAACCTGTTTATCCAATACAATTTCTGAAAACATATTTGAATTTGTCATGAAATTTACTTAAATACGATTTTCCTACATTTAACGAATTTTTCCACTTTAATATTATTGACATTTTTAATATTTTTAATATTCAAATTTCAAAAAAGGAGAAAGTAATTTTCAAGTAAACATTATGATTTATGACAAATTATTCAAATATATTTTTAGAGGCTTTATCCGAACATTCTTATTTTCCCTTTTTTTTTGGAAACATTAATTGATATTTTAATTCTTATAATGTTTTATTCTTATAGTTATTTGGTCGATACTCGATAAGAATGAACTTACAGGTGAGATAAACAGTAAATTAGTACGTTATTTTTTTAAGTTCGATTTGTATATTTTGATTTTATTGACTTTATTATACACAATACACCACACTGTTTAAATCTCACAATAAATGTATTACATAATAATGTTATTTATTATTATTTAATCATACGAATATTTTAATATTACCTTTACTGTAATAGGCAATAAGACAATAACCAATGTACGGGTTTGTTTTGTTACTAATACGAACATGCTCTTCAATTTCAATAGTTTTTGATTTTTTATATAAAAAAAAAAGAAGTAAAATATAAATCTTACATAATTTATAATATTTATAACTCCGGTGACGATCTACCTATATTATTTTTAATATAGTTTATTGATATTTTTTCATAGGAAAGTCGGTTTTACTTAAACGTTGCCCCATATAATTCAAACGGTAAACGGAAAAAAAATCTTCCGTTGCAGTATAAATAAAACTATCTTAATTCCACTATACTTGTTATATTTATAATAATTTTATATTTTAACATTTTATGTCAACGTTTTGATGAAGACAAATCTGCCGATATTCCTAATTTTTTAAAACAAATAGGTCAAAATATAAAAAAGAGATCTTTTATAACTGAATAAATACATTTTTATATTTTTAAATAATATTATTATAAGATATATCTTTTTCTTACATTTTTAATTAATTTATTAAACTTTTATTTTTTTACATTTTGTGTCAACTTTTTGATGAAGATAAATCTGTTTATAATCTGGTTTATGTTAAGGGGATTGCAAATGGATAATTTTTATAGGGTTCAGTATAGGAAATATTATAGGTATTATTGTTCGAGTCGTACATGTGTGTGCCTAGTAAATTAGTATTGGTCGTATTTAGTGTGTGTATACTACTGATAACTAATAATTGCAGAGGTCAGCTAAGTATTTACACGCGCATGCACATGCCATTTATTATCATTGGATCAAAATATTCAAAACCAATTTATGGACGCGAAATAGCTGTACGGCTGACAAAAATTAAGGTACTTCTAGTGGTTTGATTTAAAAAATCTAAAGCTGTTTGAATTTATAAGCAAGTTTACTTTGCATCGGTCGGAGCACTTCTTCAATTTTAGGAAATTCTTGACGAGAATCAATATTTTACATTTCATAAATATGTAATTTTTTAATATTGAATATATTAAAAAATATAAAAAATATAAAATAGGTGTTCCGACCGATACAAAGAAGACTTGTTTACCATTTCAAAAATCTTTACATTTTTTTTAATCGAACAACTAGAAGTACCTCAATTTTTGTCAGTCGCTAAGGTTGTTTTGATGAAAAATGAATACGGTTAGATGTGCAGATTTTAGCAATGTGAGGTGGCGTGATAACAAAAAAAAAATATTATTGTAAGAATAAAATATTTAGTTGAAGGTTGGAAACAGTTCAATGCAAACATATTTTATTAACTAAATTTATAACAAAATTGATTTATTTTGTGTGTCTAAGGTTGCTTTTTGTTTGATTGTTAGTTTAATCAAGATAAATTAAGAAGCGTTAAAAATATCAAAATTTAATTAAAAATAATCGTATGCTCTTTCGGCGCAATAATGCTATTGGAAAATGAGCAACATTATTTTTATTGCAACTGCACAAGCTATAAGAAAACGACAGAATTTCAGAATTTTTAAAGCTTCTTGATTAAACTAACAAATTGAACAAAAAACAAACGTAGGCAGGCAAAATAAACTAACAGTTAACAGGAAATACATGCGATCGTGATGAGCATTTCTTAATGTTGCACATTAGTCATTTTCCATTACGGCATTATTGCGTCGAATAGGCATATTATGGTTATTTTTTATAGTAATTTATAGTATTTTATGGTAATTTCCGATAGTTTTTAGGGAATTTAAATCCGGTTAGTCATCATAATATCATATTATAAATATTATGTAAATCCGTGCGCATACAACAACAATGATATCATTTTTATTTTTGAATAATTGAGTGCAATATAATACCTATATTATAATTTATAAGGCATAATAATTTTGTTGTATAATAAATGACCTAACACACGAAACGTAGGATATTATTACCGTGGGAAATTTCAGTCTTGTCGTTTTATTACGATATATATATAAATATTACGGATAAAATATATTTTCCTTATGCGTGCAGCTGTATGTAAATTACTTTCGTAGGTACCACTTTCTTTCTGGACCGCCTCCTAATAGCTGTCGGGTGAATCTCCACACACGGGGAGAGTAAAGTTATTATCCTATTATTATTATTATTATTGTTATTATTACTATCGTAATCTTCATCATAAAATACGAAGACGGTAATAATGACGTCGGCTTCTTATTTCGGGCCGGGAAAGCCGTTCTCTAGGCCAACAACGTGTTGTTAATAATTATATTATTCGGTTCGTCCATGCGTTCGATGCACCTGCACGTGCACTATAAATTACATAACTCTCACCCGGCACCGTAAAACCGGTCGTGTGTGGGTAGGTATATTTCTGAATTCCGACGATAAATCATATAAGTCGGTAGGCGTCTTTGTGTCGCACTGCATCCCTCGACAAAAGAAAAGACGGAGGAAAAAACCGGTCACCGCCGCCTGTTCCTCGACCGCCAAGGACAAATTCCGATTTCTAAACATAATGGCTGCAGCTGCAGTTAGGACACACAGACGCACATAATATTAATATTATTATCTCGTACATTATAATCTTTAGAAACACGACCTGACGCACTCCAGGTGCAACGGGCCGGTAAAATAATATTGTTGTTTTTTTTTTTTTTTTTCGTAAGACGTCGGAGCCTCGCGCGATGACTCGGTTTTAGACGCAGCTTTCTCTTTATGGGAAAAAAATAAAAACAAGACGATTAATAACTATTTATTATGATAATCCATTTGATATAAGCTGTACTGAGTGCTTTTTTTTCGAAAACACTATAGGTAGATACATTGACTTCTAGACGTATAAGAATATATACATTAATAAACCCTAAATATGTGTTCGTTTCCCACACTCGAATGCAGCTTGGATTCGTGACCGGTGGTTTGACATAATACTGAAACGGATTACAGATATTCAGTCAATGAGGTACCTGAGGGGGGCAGCATGGGTGTAGCCCCCCTGTAGAATTTTTTATTGGTTATGTTTAAATCGTGGCTGTAGCCTATATAGGTAATAAAATTATATAGTTGGAAAAAGTTGTATTCCTCACAATTATATGTGGTGTATTACAATTTTTAAATAGCTTCCTCCCCCAGATTGAGCTCCATCTACGCCACTGTATTCAGTGCCGTATAATATACCATTTTTACCGAGTGGGGATGGTTTATTTCACGTTTAATGTTTTATTTAGTTGTGTTATCTTACAAAAAGGGATATTTTTAAGCATTATGAATACTAATAAATCACGTTTTTAAATGTTTTAAAATTCTTTTAAAATGTTTTCATAATTATATGAATTAAAAACGTATAAATCGCGCATGAATAATACACTGTTTTATGCATTTGCTATTAAAATATGCACTAAAAATAAACAAAAATTAAATATGTACATTTTAACTAAACTCTGACTAAAGGTAATTAAATAGGTAAACAAATAAATAAATAATAATTTAAATACAATTTTTTATACTTAATACATAATATTAAATAGAATTATTAATTATTGGCATCATATATAAATTGCATTGCATATTCTGTATTGTATTCTAGGGTCTAATCTCAAAGGTATCAAAAACCACTTTCGATCAAAAATCAATCGTAAATATTGTCGTTTTCGATTTCCGCAAAAATTACTATTCTCGAACGTTTTCGACAGCTAGTTCGACAGTAATACTCAACCATAGGCGTGTCCAGACCTTTGGCGCAGAGGGTGCAACCTGGCTAAAGCCCCTTAGCCCCCCCCCTTTTTATACAATTTTTGTTAATTTCAAATTCGTCATATTGAATGTGTATATTACCTGTAGTTGATACACCTGTATTTGGAACAGAACTAGTACTGGCTATAGGTTTCTTTGGTACATGGTTCCAAAAATCATTCAATGTCCTTTTATTACTCATCATTGGGTTAATATGATATTAAAATATGGACATTAGTTACTAAAATTATTGATGATATTTTAAAAACTAAATTTTCATAATACTAGTAAGTAATAAATAATAATAATGAAAATAATATAATTGATAACTCAAATTACATCATGTTATCATGATATATGGAGGCGAACGCTGAATATATCCATAGATAATAAATCGTTATTATCACGTAATCCTGTTAATTGTCCCTAAATTTGGTATAGTACAATTGGTATGTTCGGAAAAAATGCATTTGACCCACTTTTGATTTTGATGCTACCGCTTATCAAATAAATAATAATATCAAGTCTGAATCAAGAGTGGTTATGTATATCTAAAATTTTAAATCCGAGGAATATCTTAGTTCCTGCCACCTGAAATCTCAGGGGGTGCAGGTGCATACCCTGCACCCCCCGTGGACACGCCTATGTACTCGACAATTTACAACGACAGTGAATTACGTGTCGAAAATACTTAACGACAATCGTCACTCATCATTATTATTATATTTAAACTTATAATTGGTGACATTTTTAATTTAAAACCATGGCATTTGGCCATAGCTTGGAACCATGACTTGGAAGATTTTATGCTAAATAACATCGCAAATATGGACATATTTAATATTATGAATATAGAAAATTTATCAAGGCGTATTTTACTAGAAGAAGATCTATTTGTTTGTAATCATTATGTTTTTTAACACAGATATATGAATATTAATATTGTTGCACCACTTATAAATATTAACTACTATTGACTATTGTACTAATTTCAAGATAAATGAACATAAGTATGTAATTTGTGATTTTCATAAAAAGAATTATGGTTTTAATTTTTCAGTTTTTGCTAATTTTGATATAGATAAATAGTTATGTTTGTTTTAACTATTGGAAAATTAATTTCAATGCCTAAGCATTTGAACCAGAAAACTTTTCATGTACATTTTCATTTTTTAGAACTTAGTGATAGACAATTTATTGTAACTTATCGGTTGAATAAGATGCTCGTTCGAGAATTAGAATAATACAATAACACAAAATATATGGGCGCCCAAAAACCTAATACAGTATGTATACACAAAATAATAATAATATGATCAATTGATCAATACAATATATATGATAATAGGGAAATATGATAGTACAATAATGATAACCGAAATGGAAATTGATGGTATGCTGACAAATAGATCCCGCGTCATCGAGATCCCGGTAACCATTCTGATAAGAATTGATACCAGGTCCGAGTCATTCAGACCCCGAGACAAAATGATCCCGCGTCATTTAGATCCACTGACATTTATAGATCCCTGCTTGTTTGACACATCTAGATCCATTTATAACTGGCGGCATTTTTAAAATTCAAGTTAGTAGAGAATTAATAATGCCTTTACAGTTTACTCCCCCAACTTCATTAAATAATAACTTATAACATGGTCAGTGTCAATAATATAGTTTTTTCGTTTGTATACTTACCACCAGACCACCTAGGTACCCACATCACCCTTAAATTCGCTGCCTATTTAATTAAATCTGATGGGCGATTACATAGGTATAAAAAATCAATGACCATATTATTACATTTTTATTTTTTTTTTTGTTATTTATTTATATTTTATACATATTAAAACCTACTATAGGGACCTAGCTTAATTACATTTTTGAAATAATACACACTTTCTTTGTTAGGTACTTACTTATCAGGTCACAATATGATGACCACTTTTAATTTTCATTGTAATGATGAGGTCCAACTGTCCAAGTGTCCCAGTCACTAGATAAGTCTTAGTCCCTAGGGTCTAGACTCCACAGTCCACACTGCAAAAATTTAACTAGGTATATCGTAATTATCAATCTAAATTTATAAAAAATACTGTATACTATTTTAGATATATACATTTAAAATACAGAACAAAACCACACACACTTCTCTGTTGTTGTATCCAAAAATTGCAAACCTGCTTTGTAATTAGGTACTTTACTACTTTCCTACCTAATTTAAAATGTATATTTATCCAAAATTAAATAATTAAGAAAAATATATATACATATAAATAAAATTAATTTTCCGTTTTTTGGCTGGTATTGGTGCATGAAGTTTTTTTTTTTAATGACGATCCCAAATAATTTGGTCTGGGCATTTGCATTTATATAATTTATAATTATATATTACCTACATTTTTTTCCTGATAATACGTAGAATTTAGATCGACCTCATATACATATTTTGTAATAGTGCATTAGTAGGTACAATAATTAATAATTATAGTAGGTACCTACCATAAACTATACAACTCGAGTTAATGATTATTAATGTCTATATCCATAGTCAATTTATGAGTCACATAAGACACATTAAACTATATTAAACTTTAAGACATAATCAATATACTGCAATATAATACGTTAAAAACTAATAAAAATGTATAATACTATCTGAATCGCACTAAATCTTTTTTTTCTTATAAATTTATAAAAATAGGTGTTTTGCTTTAACATTAAATAAATATTTTTTACACATTATAAAGGTAATAGTAGTACGTTGGTAATTATTTGTATGAACCCTAACGTATTTCACTCTATGTACTTCTTTAACATACCTATTGTACCCAGTAACCATTTGTACCTATGAGTTATGAAAGTGATGAATTTTGAGTTAGTTTACATTAACATTCATCACTCGGCACCCGAGTGGCCGAGTATAAGCATATTATTATAGTCATATATTATGTTATATACTTTTATATAGTTATAGTGTTATACTAGCTGACCCGGCAAACGTTTTTTTGTCATATAAATTATTTCTAGTGAATATTTTGGTAGTCAAAATAGCTACTCCTGACTGATCCCGTGTACTTCGTTGCTCATAAAAAATGACAACTCTTTAAAAAATTGTGGTTGTTAAAATCCTTTTGGATGTAACTCGCAGCAGTAATTGCAATTCAGCGACCCTCGTAGGCAATTCTACTACGTCGGATAGCGGATAATGTGCGACACACGATTAAAGATATACCTTTAATCATGGTGCGACAGCATATCAAATAGCTGACACCGTCGATGAGCGGCTATAAGTAAAGCGACAATCCGATTTAATGCATGCTTGGTAAAGTAACAATAGCGTACGCAGGATTTTAGTTAGGGTTTTATCTGAGTAAATAACTTGCATTATTTTTTACTTACAGTGGAGCAGGAACTATTTTTCATGGGGGGGAGGGGGACATAACATAAAACATCCAACAAATATAATATATTTATTTGTGATTTTTAACAGAAAACCTTTCTTAATATTTTATTCGTTTAATGTTGATATAGGTAGTATATTATAATATAAGAATTATATAAATGTATTGATATAATTATAGTATAATATAAGTAATAAATACATTATATTTATACATTTATATATTCAAACAAAACAAAACATATTTACTTTATACCTGAATTTATATTCAGTTTCGGAGGAGTTTGGCGACAAACATTTTCCATATTGTGATACGATATTTTTATATATTAGATATACTATTGAACTATTCTATCTACCATTGCAATTTGGAGTATTGGAGTAATAATTATAGCCCATTACGTATCTGGTAGGTACATCATTTTGCACAAACTGTATTGCGTGTCCATTTTTGGATTTTCTTCATTTAATATTTTAATATTATCTATATTCATTTTAAGAACTTTTCCTGAACAATATAATTTTTAAATAGGTAATCCGGTACCTACACTTGATAAGTTATATTATTATAATAAACATAATTTATTATTGCAATAATTCGTATTGCTTACTTGAAATTCAACACAGTAAATTACACATAAATTATACGTAATTTATAACTTATAAGTTAAATATTTTTACATTTTATATTCCACGAAAACCCTATCATTGCCTCTTTTCAACTTCAATCTCATCTCTCTCGTTTGGAATCCTGGTGTCAAAATTGGAAAGTCAAAATAAACGAAACCAAATCCTGCCACATCACTTTTACCCTTAAACATCAAATTTGCCCTCAAATTTCTTTTAACAACATCACAATTCCAACCTCACCAAGCACAAAATACCTAGGTATATATTTTGACAAAAAACTAAACTGGGCCCACCATAATCATAACACCAAAATTAAACTAAACTCTCGTCTTCGTTCCCTTAAATTTTTCTTTAACGCAAAATCAAAACTTACACTTCACACTAAACTAAACTTATATAAAACTCTCCTTAAACCCATTTGGATGTATGGAATCCAAATATGGGGCTCTGCAAAAAAGTCACATATAAACAAAATTCAAATATCCCAAAATAAATTGTTTCGTTTAATAACAAAGGCTCCTTTCTATGTATCCAATCAAACTTTACACTCAGACCTAAAAATGAACACAGTGTTAGAAACCGCTACCAAGTCTTACTCTCGTTACCACAACTCTCTCTTCGACCATCCTAACATCCTAGCTAAAAATCTAACCAATCCAATGCCTGGCAACCCTCCCAAAAGATTGAAAAGAAAGTGGTGCCGCAACCTACTTTTAAAATTTAACCTTACGACTCTGACCTGGAGTGTCACCAGTGGGTGGCTTCTCCTTCATGTTTTCTGGCTGTAATCTTATAATTTGTTAACACTTAAGCTTATTATACATAATTTGTATAGATTGTTTAACTCAAATAAAAAACAAAAAAAAAAAAAACATTTTATATTCAGATCAGAGCGATGAATGTATTGATTTTACATTGTTCTTTTTAGTTTCACCACCTTTTAAAAAATTACAACAGTTTCGATTTTCAATTTTTAGGGTTATGGGTGAGGTAAATGTAAGCAGTGTTGGGTAGTAGCGTAACGCAAATTACAAATTACTGTAACGCAGCAGTAATTTCATTACATTTTACTTAAGTCTTAAAGTAACGCAATTGTAACAGAATTACTTTTTTTAAAGTAATTTCTATGAAATACCGCACTAACGCGTTATTTTTCATGTTATTAAAATAATAGTTTTGAATGTACCTATTGGCTATTACAAAAACAAGCCGTTAGGATATTTCAGAAAAATTAAAAATCAATTATATTTATTTTCGATTCCGATAACAATCCAGGAATAAAAATTATCACCTTATTAGCAGAAAGAAAAGAGTTCGGTTTAAAAATTAAAATTAATTATGATTAATGACTGATTGCACATTTGGACATAATAGGTCTATTATCACTAGGTCTATGATTGTAAAATATATACAATATTAATAATAATATAATATAATATAATATAACATAATATAATTATATAGACAAAATCTTAACTATATTTAAAATGAGAAAAAATGTATCACAAAACATATACAATTAATAATAAAAATTAATAAGGTATCAATTGATCATCCTTAATACTGAACAATAGACAAAAATTCAAGAAATTATATAATTTATGGTACCTAGGTACATATTATATAGAAAAAAAAATATGAAATACAATTGTATAATTTATTTCAAGTCATTGTCAACGTGTCATAATACTCATAATAATATGTGCCATAGAAATATAATTATACAAATTAAAAACGAAAATTCATTTTTCTCGCTTTTAAATTAGCAAAGTAATTTATAACCTTTTCTAAATTTAATTCAGATGTACGGTGTTGTTCAACATTAAGTATAGCTATATATTTTGTTAAACGATCTTGTGCTATTGAATTTCTTAGGAAATTCTTAATAAGTTTCAACTTGGAAAACGATCTTTCTGCAGTGGCAACTGTAACTGGTAATACTAACATGCAGGCCCCTAGTACTTCAGAGTAACTTATAGAAAAATCATTTTGAAGGATAAATATTGCGAGTTCAATAATTGTTTTTAAATTTTTGTCCATGATCATTTCCTTAAGAGAAATAAGCTGACTGGTAAATTCAGAACTTATATCTGATATTGATATTTAAGTACAAAATCATATGATTCTTTAATAATCAAATTTTCTTCAGATTCAATAATTGATTGAGGTCTGAGAAAATCGAATGCACTACATACATTCTGCAGACCTAAAAAACAGGTTTTCAATTGGGAGAAAAATTAATATTTTCAATAATATATTTTATTTGATATAAACATTAGAGTCATTAGACTAAAATAGAACGCAGGGCACGTCGAGGCCCCCTGAGCCAACGATTAGCGGCCCTCTACAGGGGCATTGCCCCGGCTGCCCCTGTGGTTATTGCGGCACTGCTAACCAAGATTTTTTTATGAATTTTTAGATGACATTTTTACGAAATTAAATATTCTTGCAATTACTCATAAAAATACGATTTATCATCAAACTATTTGAGATTTTTTGTAGTAGATAGGTACCTCATCTAGGTATACAATTTAGGTAGGTACCTACCTACACCGTACACATAATCATAAATGCGCTGACTAACTAGAGATATTATGCGCATTGCGCGTTAATAAAAAAAATTTACTTCAATTTTATAATATACTAGCCGACCCGTCACGGCTTCGCCCGTGATTGCAGGTTATATTGTTTATTTTACCTTCAGACGATTATATGTAGAATTTTTCATACAAATTTTATCGTTTAATGTGATCGGCAAGTAAATATATACAAAAAACGGTTAATGAAAACGTATTGAAATGTTTTTTTAGCGGTATTAATGATAAATATATTTTCATTAAAAATGAATACAGATACAAAATAAATGCTGATTAATCTGTTGACAAAAAAAAATTAAGAATCGGGTGATGTTGTGACATTCAAGAAAGTATTTGATAAAACTCTGGGGAAAAAAATTGTAAAAAAGTTCAATAGCGTTGTCAGAAAATTGGAATATTTAAATACAATATACACCCACCCCTCCATCAAAAAATTAAAAATCAGGCGATGTGGATCAACGAAAGTATTTGGAGCAAATCTGTGAAAATAAATTGTAAAAAAGTTCAATAGCGTCGTCAGAAAGTTGGAACATTTAAATACAATACACGCCCTCCCCATCCCCTCCAGACAAAAAAATTAAAAATTGATCGAAGTGATGACACTCGGGAAGATATTTGGAACATCTCAGTGAAAAAAAAAATGGAAAAAAGATAAATATTGTTGTCACAAAATGGGAACATAAAAAAGTTCTGTTCTTGCGGACATCGTAATAACTAATAAGACCCCAAAAATTAGCTTTGTTTTTAAATTTTTCAAGAATTTTCAACTTATTTTTTATTATTAAAAGTGGTACTAAAACCTTCAGCAGACTGTCAGTAAAAATGTTCAGCCAAATCGGTTCAGTAGTTTTCTTGGTTAGCGTGGTCATAGAAAACCCCTTAAATTTTATATATTAGTACTTATAGATATAGATAGATAGGTATACAATTTACACGTTTATTTTAATTAATAATAAGTTTTTTTATTAACTATCGGACTAAATTTATGCCGAAAACCTTCTCTGTGATGTCCTCTTTAACTGCACGACGCGTCGCGACGATCCAATAAGTAGTTTCGGAGTTTATTGTTTATCCAGAACAAAAAAAATCGACTTCATTTTATTTAGTAGTAGGTATAGGATATAGTAATAGATATAGATTAATACAAATATTTAGTATACATGTTGTTGGTGTATGTGCGATAAAATTCTCGGAACAACACCGATATCAAACACAATACAATTTGACGAAAAAAAGGTCAGGTTGCAGGTAGCTGGAAACCCGTGGGCCGCACAATATGTACAATAATATATATAGGTATACAATTTACACGTTTATTTTAATTAATAATAAGTAATAACTAATTATTCATTAACTTAATCGGACTAAATTTTTGCCTTAAACCTTCTCTGTGATGTCCTCTTTAATTTAAAAAAAATTGCACGACGATTGAATAAGTAGTTTCGGAGTTTACCCCGAACAAAAAAAAGCGACTTCAATTTATATAGTAGTATATAAGTTGGACAGATTATTTTCATAATAAATTGATGTGACAATGCTCTTTTGCAAAGTTAAATATTTAGATACCTACCTTTATTGTGTAATATAATAATAAATAAAGTATACCCTTTATGGCTTTATGGTACAAACCACAAGGTAATTTTAGAGATTTAAATTATTAAGTTTAGTATTTAGACGAAAAAGACATCATTAAAAAAGACAATTTTTCACTTGGCCAAAAAATATTCCGAAGTTGTAGATTGGGAACCAATATTATAAAATTTATATTTTATAAAGGTACTAAATATTAATTTATAATTTTCAACTGCGTAATCGAAAACATCGTTTTACTTTTTTACAGTCGCCGTAAAAATATTGTCGCCCCCACTAAGTCCTAACATAAACCAGAGTGGGCTATTGCCCTTTTGAACCACCCCTTAAATACGGCCCTGGTGTATACTGTACTACTGTAGTCTGTATTAGTATAGGTATATAGCCATATAGGTATTATTAATATATTAATAATTAACGCAATATATAGAATATAGATTATTACTTCTTTACTGTGACTTAAATATTTAATAATTTTGAAAAAAATATGAGTACATTTAAAAGTCATAATTATTGGTAGGTATCAAAGTATCGACATTGAACAATTCTTACCAAACATGTGAAGTTTTATGAAGCATACTAATTGCGTACTAATGTACTAAAATTATGAATTATGAAGTACCTAGTATAGTAATACTAGTAATATTATTATATACTTTATTTTAGAGTACCTAATTGCAAATTGATATTTTATAACTATTTCTTTGGATTCAAGGTTTTGTGAATTTCTTGTATTATAAGTAATTCCATTAAAAATAAAAACATTAGTGTACCTAGTCTGAAAACTATAATATATACCTAGAAGCAGATAATGATGATCAACTTTCCTTCTGCTTGGTATTTTAAAGTTTATACAGGGGTCACAATGGACACAGATAGGTATACAGTTCATTAATCCAATTTGTCTTGATCTATCAACATCAGTGCTTATTTAATATTTTTACTTTGCAAAATTTTAAATTTTTCAATAATATGGAGATCCAAAAAATTGCAATTAAAAGGGCCGTTGGCTTAAATGGACGTGGATTCTCATTGAG
The DNA here is from genome assembly GCA_022818045.1 of Neotoxoptera formosana. NCBI lineage: Eukaryota > Metazoa > Arthropoda > Insecta > Hemiptera > Aphididae > Neotoxoptera > Neotoxoptera formosana. The sequence continues at coordinate 18,098,562 of CM040630.1, read as the reverse complement.
AGACAATAATGGAAATTCTTATTGGAAGCACCAAACTCGCAGGGATGGTTTCACAGTTCGATGTTCTCTATGGCGTTCAAAGTAATTTTTAAATAATGAAAATCATATTATACATATAAGTAGTTCCTTACATAAAATAAACACATTTTTGTTATTAAATTAATTTTTAGGCACATAAACAATGATTTTTAATTTATTATTATGTGATTATATTGAATCAAATTGTAAAAATTTTTATAACTAAGGATAATGTTTTTCAAAATGTTTTATTAAATTAAATAATTTATAACCAATACAGTTTTCAATATATAATTGCAATATTACATACACCGACCTAATATAACACAACAATTAATTTATAATATTTTTATATAGGGTTATAGTTTTATATTATTTTAACATTTGAAATTAGCATGTTTCTGTTAGAGAACAAAATAATTAAACCCAGTTCGGGAGTTAGACAAATAAGTCATGATGTGAACTCAATAGACTAGAAATAATTTTAGTTACCAATAAGGCAGTAACATTATGTTATTCAAAATATTGATATCATTAAAAAATAAATATAAATAAAGTATGGTTAAAATTATGATTCAAGTTTAAAACGAATTTAATTGTAATTAATTGGTTCATGTGTTTGATCTTTTGTAATAGATTTTCCTTTGACAATTCAAAATGCTTGAATAAATATAATATGCAATTAATGTTATATAATATTCATTAGATACCATATTATTTATAAAAATAATAATAATGTTTATTCAAATATAAACATAGGTACCTATGTAGGCATATACATTTTAAATATCCAAACATTATAATTGTTACAGGTGCCCTGCCCGCGGTTAAGTTTTGAATGGTGAACCAAATACGGTTCTATTGAATATTGGACATCAGCATAATAGAGAACGAGTAGTATTGGCTGAATTTAGAAAAACTCTACACCAACGAGCAAAAAATGAACGTTTACCACTACGCACTATTTACGATGAGGTTTCTGCTTTGCCAAATTACATTGACGCAAATTTATCTCCGTTTGAGGCACACCGGCGACAAATGGCCCGAACTAGGAGTGCTAACAGACCACCAAATCCTGTATCGATGACTGAATTTCAACAGCAGCTAACAAATATTCAGTATGCAGAGTTGTTAAAAATCCAGGAACAATGTTTTTTTCATGGACGAACTGGTATGACAGTAGAAGAAGGGATTATTTTGGTTTTTGTAACACCTCAAGTTAGAAAGTGAGTTTCACAAGAATCAATAAATGTTTACAAATTTTATTTGTGAGGTATTAATATAATTATTATTAATTAATAGTTAAATACCTAATATCATGTTTATTTTAGCATTTTTAGGACAAGCCAACATTTTTATATTGATGGCACATTTGATGCTGCACCAAGCTTTGGTGGATAATGTCAGCAATTGTTCGTCATTATGGGTATTAGTTATGATGTTGTGAGTTATTTTATTGAAATAAATTTCTTTTTTTTTTATGAAACTCATATTTTGTCAGGGGTATTTTATAGGTAATTTTTATAATTTAATAAGTAAAATTACAAATGTATGAATTTAGAATTAAATATCTAGGTAATAAATAAATGAATAACCATTTGTTCTTATATCGTATTATATGGTCATTAAGTGGATATATTTATAATTTATATTGAGCAATACTCAGGGAAAATTAAATTTCAACAAACTAATGGTAAACTGACGCATTAAGATGGAATATCTTTTTTTCATATAATTTATTATTCAATTGTTTTATTTAAGAAATACTGGCTGAAATTTTCTGACCACTCAACTCTTTGTTTTCATTATTATTTAAAAGCTTAAGCAAAATTTAAATGAAATTTATCGTTTAGTAATTTCAAAACTTATTAATTTTATATTTGATTAGGGGTTTCCATTGGTTTACGCTCTAATGTCCAGAAAAACAGAGCAGGCATACAATGCTCTTTTTATGTATATTAAAGCAATTGAGCCCACTTGGCAACCACAAACAATTATGATGGATTTTGAGCTTGCATCCATCAATGCCATCAGGTCGCAATTTCCGAGGACCAGAATTGTCGGTTGCTGGTTCCATTCCTCCCAAAGTTTGTGGCGAAAAATCCAGGAATTAGGTAAGATTACTACTACGTAGATAACCTAACCTAAAACAGATCAAAAATAATAATTAAATAATAATTGTGTTCTTAAAATAAAGAAATAATATTTATTTATTATTCAAACTATTTGCTAAATATTATAAATACCTATATTTTAGGGTTAACTCGTTTATACAAAACCCATAGAAAAGTATATGACTTTTTTCGAATGGCGATGGCAATAGCATTATTACCTCCAGAAAATACACGGGAAGGCTTTATGGAATTGGAAATTTTTTTCCGTAGCAATATTCATAATACTGTTGAACCAGATGAAAGTTTGAAATTTTTCCAATTCCTACAGTATTTTAATAGGACTTGGTTAACAGGTAATTTGATTCTGTAAACAAATAGTATTTATTATAATTTAATTTTTTCTCTAATACTGAGAGTATGAGTATAACTGAGTGAGGATCAAAATTATAATAAAATTAAACATTTTTATGAGTTTTAGCTAGCTGTTTTTTATTCAATGTTAATAGTTAATACTAATAAAACTACTTTTATAGGCTTATTTTCCGAACTACTATCTGTAACAGACTTGAACCGGCGTACAAATAACGTACTAGAAATAAGCCATAGGAATCTTATGACTAATATAAATATTCCAAACCCAAACCCATGGCTATTTATAGGTAAAGTATGATCAAGATTGATTTTAATAATCAATTGACAGCTTTAATTTTTTTGATATATTTTTCAGTTACGGTCTTGTATTTCCTACTTAAACAAATGTTTTTATTTCAGAAATGCTTATTAGATATACGGGTGGTATAATCAATGATTACCGGTTAGCAAGTGATGGGATTGAAATAAGGCAACCAAGACCACGTGTATGGATAGCACAAGACAAAAAAATAAAAACCGGGCTAACCAAGTTGAGGGACAACAGATTTTCAGTGGCCGAATTTTTGTGCTACTGTAAACACAGTACACCAAATTTTGGAATAAACCGTCCCAATGAAGGTGAATTGATTAATTGGTTAAAATCTTTTTTTCCATCAAATTTGGAATTTATTCATATATTCATATATTTTATAATATTCTTAGACTCAAACTGAATATAATGGAATATAAATTTTATACCTTGATTCAGTTTTTCATATTATTTAACCTAAAATTGAAGAGATGATTGTATTGTAATTTTAATCTATACATATAAAATCCAAATACCATTCACTCACTGATCGCTGTATCTCAAAAACTATGCAACGTACGAACTTAAAATTTAGAATAGAGGTTCTTCTCATATTTTCACCGTTCAATAAGAAAGGATTTGCCGAAATTCGCATTTTAAAGAGGTGCTCAAACAGGGATATGGAGGTTCACAATGGAAATTGGAAATATTATTTTTATTTATTAATAGTTGCCATTGGTACAGTCTACAGTAGAAATTAGTATTTATTTATTGTTGGTTGCCATTGGTTATTCGGGCAGATCAGGTACAAGCTTGCATCAAATCGAATTATTGAACATTGCCTACCAGGGTGGCTGAGTTGCACTTACCGCAGCAAGTTACACCCAAAAAGAGTTGAGCAATCATAATTTTTTTAAGAGTTGCGATTTTTTACGGGCAACGAAGTGCACGGGTTCAGCTAGTCTTAAATATTTATAAGTATACATTTATTACATTATTATTATATTATAGAGCAACAAGTTGATGATGATGAGAATAATATTGCAGATAATATTGGTAATCATGATTTAATTTAAAATTTAAGAGATGATTTTATTGTCATTTCGATCTTAAATATTTATAAGCATACAATTTATTACATTATTATTATTTTATAGAGCAACAAGTTGATGATGATGATGTTGAGAATAATATTACAGATAATATTGGTAATAATGATTTAATTTAAAATTTAAGAGATGATTTTATTGTCATGTCTACTTTTTTGTTTGTTTTTGTATAAGCAAAATATAAATTATTTATTTATTGTAGAGCCAGTAATGCGCCAAATTTATGGTTATAAATCGCCTCCTCTATTTTTCCAGCAGGTACTTCTAAACCATAATCTGCCATTGATGTCACCCTTACCACTATACGAACCACAGTATTTTGGACAAGGTAAGATACTGAACTTAGTATAACACTTTATAATCTATGATTAATATATATTTTACACACATGTAGCTTTTGTTTTAAAAATTTAATACTTATTCACAAAACAATTATCAGCCCGTTTTTCAGTACTTTTTTTTTTTAATATTCACTAGATCTGTTATGCATACATTGAGTATTGACTGAAGTTTAATAAAATATATTTGGCTATATCCAGTTGTTGTTATATTTGTAAATTGTATGATTTAACTGAATGATTGTTGGGAAATGGTAATCATTATATAAGTTAATAATTCCTTAAGATTGCTATTGAAGATAATTATTATTGTTTTTTTCAAATTTTTTTTTGTATTTTTATGCATGTCCTAAGCAAATTATTTATTTTAGAATCAATAGGAACCGAAAACGATGGTGATATGCCGATTGTTTATTTAGGGAGACAGAATGAAGAAGGTAATAAATAACCTCTTAAAATATTTATTTAACAATGTGTAATAAACTAATATTCATTTTTTAATATAGGACTAGCTTTAAAACTATAAACCAACCAAACATTAATTGTAATATTGTTAACTCAAAAAGCATGGTAGACACTATAGTAATTTAAAGAAACACAATCTAAATAATGTTGATTAGAGTAGTTGTAGATTGTCTTCTGATTTCACAATATTTATTTAATATTTCCAAACTATTTATTTATTTAAATTCAATTATTTTAAAATTAGAGTAGAGCTATGAATGTATTAATTTTACTAGGCTAATTTAAAGCAGAAAAAAAATTTCAATTTAAGTATATTTTCTAATAGGAATTTAGATGGTACTCTCTTGGGAAGACAAAATTCTAGTACTTTTCTAAATAATTGGGGAAAACAAAAATAAATTAGATAAAACACGTTTTATATTTTAGATGGATTTTTTTTTTTGATTTTCATTTAACTGTTGATAAAAATTTTTTTACTCAGTTATTCAACTTGAAACTCCTACGTATATTATTATATTTGTTTAATTGAATGATAGTTGGGAATTGGTAAACATTATAAGTTAACAATTCCTTTAAAATTTTAGATTGCTATTGAAGATAATTATTATTGTTTTTTTTTTTTGTCTTTATACATGACCTAAATAAATTATTTATTTTAGAACCAGTAAGGATAGAAAATGATGGAAATATATCAATTAATGTTCACTTCAGGAGACCGAATGAAGAAAGTTAACCTCTTAAAATATTTATTTATCAATGTGAAAATGTGTGACAATATTTATTTAATATCTTTATACTATCTCTTTATTTTAAATCTGAGTAGAGCTAGAGAGTATTTAAATAAAACAAATTATATGTTAACATTTTCATACACATACACATCAATCAATAATTTGAACATGCACTTAATATTCTATACTTTATGACCGTATTGATATTATAACTTATCTTACTTTTACTTTGCAGTTGAAAATATGAGAGAAATCATTGTCTGCGTCGCATGTTTGAATGAGGAATCAAATGTGGTATTACGGCCATGTAACCATACATGTTTATGTGGTGCATGCTATGAAGGGTTAACTAGATTGGTTTGCCCACTATGCCGAGAACCTATAAGAGAGATAGTTGTATTTTTAAACTAAATTCCAAATGAATTTTGTTTTATTTTATTTGAATAAATAATACTTTTGTGACAGTAAAACATTTTTATTCTTTAAATGATGCACATTTTAAACTTTAATAGTGCAATAACCTTAGTTGATGACTTTGATTATAACAAATACTATATTTTAATATATATATATATATATTTGGGCCGAGTACACATATTTTGACTTTTCCCCAATTTTTTATAAGCTTTTCGTTGTCATGATTACTATTATTACCAAAAACATTAATGATTCACACATTTTCCTTGGAGTGTAAATTGTGTGGTTTACCACGTAACCGTAATCTTAACCATTTTTTTCAGATAGGGTGATTGTAAATTATTATTACCTATTTTTATGTACTAATGTTATTATATACATAAATAGTTTTTGACTATTAATTTCTGTTAAAAAAATTAGGTAACTAAAGTGACTGACTTGAAAAATATAATAATAATAATTTACATGAGTTCAAAGTTCTAAATATATCTGTATTTGATTTTTTACGGGACGTGGCTCCTTCTAATGGTTATAATTTATAAATTATAATTAGTGAACAATTTAAGCCACTAACAAAATGTAAATGTTAAGTTGTTAACAAGATCATATTATACATTGTTGTAAACAATAATTATAATTGTGTCTTTGTAACTAATTGATAAAATAAATATAAATAAATAAATAAATACATATTACACATTACCTACCTAATATATTATTATAAGACCTATTATAATAATATATTGTAATAATCATTAATCATTAAAATTAATTTCACAACAATTTAATAATATAAATTATATTTCTATTACAGTAGTGTAACCAATAGGTTATAGGTACCATACTATATAACCACTGGTATGCTAGTAAGAAGGAATTTATGACCAATAGGGAAGCAAAGCTTTGACCTCGTGGGCTATGGAGTTGATTGTTTTACTATTTTATTCATTACTTATCACAACACTCACTTAATGTCAGATTTGAATGAATAAGAAAAAATCTCAAAAATATAATATAATATTTAAAGAGTTTATTTCTAAATGACTAAAATATTTGATATTCTAGAACTTGTTGATAGCTAAAGTCTGAATTACATTTTATGTCTACTTGAAAAGCAACATCCTAAATCATACAAAAAACATAATTGTATTTCAATGATTTGATTGTTTGTTTAAATTGAAAGAAAAAGCAAGGAACATACTGAACTATTAAAAATTACTAAGCCTATAGCGCCATACATAAAAATAGTTATGTCATATGAAATATGCATATTAAAAACTTTAAAAAAAAGTAAAAACAGATAACAATCTGCTAAATAACACGAAACTCTTAATTACGAGGTAGTGGTTTTGAGCGTCACTTGGGCGAAACTTTGACATATATATCATTCCCCACTATGTACACAAGGTTAAATAATACAGAGTATACCTAGGCTCACAGACAAAAATAAATATAAATTAAGAGATTAGGGATAATTATTCAGATATCAGAAATTCAGAATTAATATTAATTTTCTTAAGAAAATGCAATACCTACCTACTTTAAATAAATACAATAAGCCATATAACTTATAAGAGTATGTACATACGTTTTATATTAATATAAAAAAGGGTATTATTATTTTTAGTTTCAAAGTACTTACATAGTATAATTATTCAAAATTAACTATTGTATTCTCAAAAGTCAAAAGTGTATAAAACTAGGCATTTATAAATTATAATCAATTTACATAAATACAATATATATACTATATGTAAATAATTTTTTTTTTTAATGTGATAACAGACAAATCCTATTATCAGGACTTTTAGATCAAGGGTCGATAATTTGATCCCGACACAACTAGATCCACGTTGTTACCATAGGTATGGTTGGGATCTCAATGACCCGGGTCCTATTTGTTCATACACCGAAATTGATCACCCGGTGGTGATAATGAATTGACCTGGTCCTCGTAGTGTTGTCAACCGGAACCGTCCGACACGAAGAGATTGTGCGAATACGTTGATAACGGGCTCCAAGCTGGGAAATCCCGCGCACTGTCAAGTGATACGTAATACCACAGAATATAACAATACTATGCAGTATGCGATATTGCGATATGACAGTGTTTCATTGGAAATCGGAATGAGCACTTACACCACACGATTGGCACGCAACGCACTGTACACCGTTACACCGTGGATCGCACCGTCGATGCGGGCGCCGAAAAGACCGTGCGGTTAACACCGATAATACACCCGTCCGATCGCGATGAGCCAGTGACGTAATGGACGACAAATTACTTATTAGAATACACTGCCCGCGAACACGATAGTACGATACGACGCAGTTACGGCGATCGGCGGAATGGCGCGACAAAAACGGACGGTGCGCACTGGTACGCAAGTAGTTATGGCAAAACGGCCGAATCGGCAGATGCGGAACGAGAGCCTCTCGTAGACTGGTATGTGACTTATGTTACGTGTCGCAAAATACCAAAGTCGTATCGGCGATTACGACGACGGCAGTGCAGTGACAAAGGTCGCCGAAACTTGTCGTTATCCACCTGGACTTTGGTCATGAAGATTGTCGGTGAAAAATATGTGTCGCGAAAATATGCGGTTCAAACACATAGAGTATTACTTATGCACGAGAAAAAGCATCAAGCATAATAAATGCTTGTACTGTGCTTCATAATATTTGTATAAGCAACAATTTACCTTTTATAGACAATGATGGTGAATTTGAAGAAAATGATTATGGCATTTTAAATAATGCTATTAATGAACCAAATGCAACCCGTGCAAATACAGAGCTAATAGCAGGAAAACGAATGCAACAACAAATAATTAATTCGTATTTTAAATAAATTCAGAAAACTGACAAATAGTTAAAAAATCAATAGTTTATTTATTTAGATAAGAATATTATTAACAATGTATATTTAATGTATAGGTTCATAGTAGTTAGTGGTCTTATACCATAAAATGTATCACAAATTAAAAATAATAACAAAGATACTTAGTTTTTTCATATTAACATTGGGAATTTAAATTTAAATTAAATATCTTTGTCTTAAAAAATAATTAATTATAAATTTGAATTTTTATTTATAATACTTATGTTTACTTCCATTAAAGCGACCTTCCTCTCTTTTGCAATGGCAATCCTTTCTAAGAGTTGCAACTTTTGAGTGTATAGTACTCTTTAAGAATTTTATTTCTGTCTTCACTTGTGCTAATAACTGACAGATTTTTGAAAGACATCTAGTTTACTAGTACATTTTTAATTAAAACCAGTTTAATTATGTATTGTATGTATAAATACATTACTTTCATACCTTGCAAAAGACAAGTTCATGTTAGGTAACCTAAGTTTAAAATACATACACTCAACCATATTTTGAGTGTCCCTATTAAAGTTGTAATTATTTAAATCTCTCTTTAAATCAGACTATCAAAACTAATGGGTGTCATTTGATTTTTAATGCATAGTATATTTCAAGACCCCTTTGATTGAACAGAAATTAATAATTTTTATAGCATATGATTTTTTTTACATAAAAAAAGTTTAATCCCTTCTTTGAGTGCTGTTGTCACTAATAAAATATCAATATATTACTTGTTTTTAGTTTTTAATCCAACTGTATCTTCCCTCTGTCTGTTGTCTTTACTGTTATTATCAATCATAATAAAGTCTTGTAAAGGAGATCTCAGGTCTGTAATAAAATATAATGATTTAAATATATTATCAAATAAAATGTGTAAAAAAAAATTTTATAATTACATTATGTCGGTAGACACAAGTTTGATAGATGGTGGTTGTAAGAATTCTGGCAAACAATCCTCCGTCTCTCTTCTTTCATAATCAACTAGTGATTCAAAAAGTGGCCAAAAAATATTATATTGTTTAGTTTAAAAATGTAATTATTTTAATTACTACTTTCAAGTGTATATTGGAATTTTCAATTGTTTTATTGTAAATTATTCTATTTAAGAGGACGCCACACCCGCATGTGTTGTCTCCGTCTTACAAACGTGTAACATACCAAATTTACGCTCAGCAGTTCACGTTTTATGCCGTTAGCTTACAAATTAGAGTGAATCGACCTATTATAAAAGTTGATGGTAAAAACTTTATCTGTGTTTTGTTGGAAATCTTTTTACTATAATTCAGTTTTTAAGTGAGTTATGTGTGTATAATAAATGTAAATTAAAAATGCTCATAACTCACTAAAAACTGAATTATAGTAAAAAGATTTCCAACAAAACACAGATAAAGTTTTTACCATCAACTTTTATAATAGGTCAATTCACTCTAATTTGTAAGCTAACGGCATAAAACGTGAACTGCTGAGCGTAAATTTGGTATGTTACACGTTTGTAAGACGGAGACAACACATGCGGGTGTGGCGTCCTCTTAATATTTAATGCTTACTGTAAACTGTTGGTCGAAGAATCCACTATAAATTGATATCCCTCAAATGAGACGGTGGGTTCAAGTGTATTTGGTTGACCATAAATCGGCACATCACCAATTATACCAACTATTTTTTCGTCTAATGGTGCTAACTCATTATCTAACTCATAGTTCCCTCCACCTGTTTTCCTAGTACTTTTTTGAAGTTCAATACATCTTGTTTTTGCATTACACTTCATATCTGTCCAACACTATTTGGTATCAAAATAAAAAATATGTAAAACAAAAATGAGTGATGAGTTAATTATTAGTTTGTGTTAATAATTAATATTACTCATTATTCATTAAAAATAATTACTTTTCTCCATTTATCAGCGGTTTTGTTAGTTATTAGCACCAATTATAGAATTCAATCACTGTGTTATTTGTTCCCATAAATGTTGAGCTTTTTTGTGGGTAAAGCTGGAGGTAAACTATTACCTATTTTTAATTCCATATTCTCCCTAAACTTGAAGAGTGCTTCTTTCTGTGCAATTGTTACAGACCTCCCTTTGCTTTTCTTTAGGCTCATAGTGTTATTATAATTTCATACTAAGTATAAGTATTATAAAATACTATAGGTTTAGATAGTATTTGGTAATAATTGGTATTATTAAATAATAAATAATAAATAATATCATTGATTATAAATACTATAGATCGCTCACTGCAAAACAAAGTACGCTACGCAGAAATCATTTCCGATAGAGAGCGATAAGATATTATTTTTGTCTACAATAAAATTAATATTATGTTTACTAATCGCCGACCGCTGTCGCACGTTGTCGCGTGTCGACCCGCGACCGCATTCTCGCGTCGAACAATATATAAATATAATATAATATAATCAATGATATTATTTAATATTTATTATTTACGCCCTTGCGGGCTACCAAACATAATGGAAGAATTCGGATTTTCAACATTATTTGTTACATATCGTCTTATATAGGTGGTAAAACTTTAAATTTACTCGGAGAAGGTGACCAACCGGGACTTTTTGAAAATGTATTATCTCCTATAAACACAAATTAAAAAAAAACATATATTAAATTGTGGAATAAATAATAAATTGATAGATTCGATGAAAAAACATTTTAAAAATAGAATATTTCAAATTCCTATAAATAGATTAAAAATAAGTGAAATATTTTGAAAAGAAAATGATGTAAAGAAAATGCCAATTTAAACAACTACAGATGAAAATGTCAAGTTTCTACGAAATATTCTTTTTGAATAATAAAAAATATCATACATTTTGTTAAAATTTAAATTTCAAACGTTCATAAACTAAATTGAATTTTGAGTTTTTTTTATAGTTATATGAAGAAAAACTTAAGAATAACATTGTGTTGAAGTTTTTGCCTAAGGTGTAAAAAACAAAAATTTAATGAATTTTCAAATACAAAATTAATAAAAATGTTTGACGATTTTGACATATTTCGTAAAAATTTGAACTTAGAGCACTTCTAAAATAAATTGTGAATCTTGATTTTTGATTTTTTTTAACTTCAATAAGAAAAACTCACCAGGAACGTTTTTATATTAAATTTTCAAGATTTTTTGGATGGCCAAATTTTTTTTATCATTATTTCAAAAATAAAATACTTAGAAAAATCGAAAATTCTTACTGTCTACAAATAAGTCAAAAAATGAAAATTTAACCGTGTATTGCTAATATAAACATTGGGTGAAAATTACAGGTATTAATAATGATTCGTTTTTGAGTTTCAGCAAAATAAAAAAATCGATTTTGTCAAGAATGGGTTTTGCGTAAAAATTCTTGTACTTTTTTTAGGGTTTTACCCTCTGCTTCTGAAAACTATTGGACTATTTTTACTTTTAACCTCCAAACAGACATTTTATTTCTTAAAATCGATCACACGAAAAAAATGTATAGAATTTTAGACAACACGACTGATCAAATGTAATGGTCGAATGTATAGTTTATAAATTAAAAACAAGTAATTTAAAAATAATTAATAACCTTTTTTTTGTTTAGTGTATTTGGTTATAAATATAATACGATATAATATTTATAATCAATGACAGATCTAAAACACAACAACTCATGAATAAAAATAGACAAAAAAAAACAAATTTTGTCTCTCACAATAACTAACTTCATAATTATTATGAAATTAAATATTAAAATATGCACAATGTCTATGAATGATTAAAATAATTCATAAATTATATATCAATGCCCTCTCAGCAACCTAGCAATTATTTTGATGTGTTTACCTATGTTAATTATAATTAATAATTATCATATAAACAGAATGTTATAATTGACTATTGGAGTCACAACTTTTTGGTGGTATATTATATTATACAAATATACCATTACAATATACAGGGTTTATTGTTTTTTTACTGTAGCATATAAAGGGTTAATATATCAGCATCCAATCAGTGGCGTGCTCAGCTTTTTTGAAAGGGGAGGGGGGGATATTCATTTTATTTAAACAATTTTCCATTTGTAAATACATTATATACATACAAGTTTAATATATTAATTTAAATATACAATACATTAATTAGTTTTTAACTAAATGAGAATATCTAGCTTTACTTACTTTTTTATTATGAAACAATGAGTGTACAAGTACAAAAAATATGGTACTAGTAAAAGTAAACGATGAATGAAAATTATAATTGGTCAATGAACGCAATTGCGCACACGAAGATAAAAAATTATTTGAATATTATTCGATTTTTTACTCAAATAATGAAGCTAAGACTATGTACGGCATAAGCCTAGTTTAGCGGCCACTCGAATTTTTCGATTTTTTTTTTCGGAAACCTCTGTATTTTAACGAGTCTTAAACAATGGTGTAAAAATTAATTTGCGGAAATTGAAAAATCGTGAACTTCGTAAGTCTATAACTTCAAGACTAATGGTTTCCACAAATGTATTTTTACACTATCGTTTTAAACTCGTTAAAATACATAGGTTTCCGAAATAAAAATCGAAAAATTCGAGTGGCCGCTAAACTAGACTTGTTCCCTATGTACTATGTACTACTGAAACTGGACTATTTACTAGGTACAATAATAACGTCTTCAATATTGATAAATAGACAATAGTTACTATACTGAGGTACATACTATAATATTAGGGTGACCATACGTCCTGTTTGATACAGGATTGTCCTTTATTTCGGCTTTGTGTCCTGTTGTCCTGGCAAACTTCTCTCAGGACGCGTTTTGTCTCGTAATTTCAAGTCTGTTCCATACTCCCATATTAACCCGTTTTTTGCCGTACTTACTGTTAATTTATCATTTTTGAAATTTATTTTATAAAAAAAAATGGGTTTTTTCTATATTTTTGTACGACATTATTGAATAGAATAATTATATAAAAATCTATATTTTCAGTTGTATTTTTGTATTTTTGTTTTTACCTATTGTTGCATCACATTGTCGTCAGCGACGTATACCGTACGATTAAAAATCAACAACAAAAAAAATATATACCTAATTAATACTTATTAATTTAAAAATATTATTTTCGTCCCGTATTTTATTTTTTTAAATATGGTCACCCTAACTATATACAATATACATATAGAGTGTAGACATACTAGAAGAACTATAATCATTCTATAAAAGGTACATATTTTATTCTAGTATAATTATGTTTGAAAATTATTTGAATACATTTTTATTCAAAAAATTATAAAAAAAATGATTCTAATAATAATATTTTAAAATTATTCGAATAATTTTTTAATTGAATACATATTTATTCGATTAATTATCTAGATAAAATTTTGCCGTTCAGATCACGTTGAGGTCACCAATATGGGTGTTGTGTATAAAGAAAAGTTAAAATAATTATTACGAACAATATTCTTTATTACAAAATATAAAAACTTAAAAATATAATATAAATTATAAACGAGAGGAGAGACTCGAGAGAGGTAAAAAAAATGTGTGTGTGTTACCAGTACGCGCTCGGGAAGTGATACTTCTTTTGAACGGTACACGTTAGTGAGTGAAAAAGAAAGAAAGGCATGGATAGACTTTGGTAATGAGGATAATAAAGAAAGAAAAGAAAAAGAAACAATGTAAATTATATTTTTTATATTTTATTCCCGGCGACATGTTAATATTATTATCGACATCGTCGTCGAAACCGCATCGGCTGGCACCAACCAACATTATAATTTATAATACGTAATATTATTATTATGTATGTACGACACGGCTATAGGTACGCGCGACTATACAGCTCGGCTCCAGACAATATACTGCAGAAAACAGCCGCTATATGTATATAATAAAATAATATTATGTAGTAGATATGTCATATTATGTACATGACGTACTGATATCGGTACCAATCGTTACAGCGGAAAGCCCTCTATAAGGACCGACTACAAAAACGGTTCGACATGCCTAAAAAAAAGTGTCCGTGCAGAAACACCCCGAAAAACGCAACTTTTGAACTTTCGGGGACCCGGAAGACGGGGAAAAACGTCTCGTACAGTCTCGACACAAGACGCCGAATTTCATCACCGACCTACATACTATAAGAATGCCTTTATATAATTATATTAAAACCTGAAAAAAATGTTCTCATATTGGAAAAAAGTCCCGATTTTTTAAACTGAATAGTTGGCAAACCTGTGTACTGCGCCGGTTCGGTTTTTTTTCCTCACTCCCCTGCGTAAAAAAGTATATTCCTCACTACCCTGCGTAAAGAAGTATAACTTCAAAATAAAACCGGAATCTTTTTTGTTAGTTGTTATTGCACATTGACTTCTAGAAGTATAAGAATATACACATTAATAAACCGTATATGAGTTCGTTCCCACACTCGAATGCAGCTTGGATTCGTGACCGGTGGTTTGACATAATACTGAAACCGGAACCGGAGCGACGCGTCTGAACAGCTGAACGTCGCTGGCAGGCCGGCCATCGTTTACAATGTCCCGCGAGCACACCACCACCAAGCCGCGCCATCATTACCCGACATCGTTCGACGGGTGGCGAGCCTGCGTACAACGTTCCGTAACGACGCGGGCACGCGCGCTGTTCGTTCTCCCGCCATGAGTGCTCCGACGCCGCCGCCGCCGCCGTATCGAGCGGTACGTGTTGATCAGATTGCCGCCGACCGAGCCCAATATTGTGTTTTCGTACGACAACGACAACAACAACAGTAATAATAATAATCATATTTTATACATACCTACATCTCGGGCGGACAAATACAGTGCGGCACATGTATGACGAAAATCTATTTAGAAAAATGAGTGCTTTTATAATATTCATAAAGATTAAAGAGTGCATACTTACAGCATTACAGGCGCCTGTACGCAGGATTTCTGAATGGGGGGGGGGACTTAAGGACTTAAAACATATATCAAAGACCATCTTAATTTTCAGTTTATTAATTAAAGTAAAGAGGAGCGATATACCGCATATACATCGCAGATTCGCAGGTACATCGTACATATTATATTATATTGCTTATTGGCATTTAGGAGTTATTGAAAAACGAGATTATTTATAAAAGTGGTTGGTTTGAACAAAAAGATCGCAACGTGCCGACGTACAAATGGAGGCAACTTGTTGCAGGTCGGCTGTCGATACTTTGTTGTGTTGCTTTTATTGAAGTGAAACTTCTTTACGGAGAAAAAAATTCTGACATGTTTGCGCGACATATGCGCGGCGACAGTTCCGAACAAACCCGAACCACTTCCCGAACCGAGGCTGCAAATATATTACATTCAAACGGTGTACATAATCCTTACTTTGTGTAATATATAAACAATTGTTGATAAAGTTGATGGTTTACACACTCGGTTAGGTACAATAATGCGTTTTAAACGTTTATCGATCACAAAACATTCGAATTAAATCGGTTTTACACTATTAAAAGCGAAAAACGTGTTTTTGTGCTTAAGAGCTCGAGATTCGTATATGACACACATCTCAAACGGTAGTCGATAAGTGTTTGGAGTAGCTTAGATAGATAGGTATGTACGAGTTCGAACCCCGCTCCGGCGGATCCGGTAGCTATTGCCGGGCGGCCTATGATCTAACATATGGCCCCCTGAAATTTTTGCATTTTTTTTTTTATTATTTTGTCAGCAATGATGATATTGTTTAAATACCTTGTAGATATACATTTTAATATAATTTATTTATTTAAATTATGCCACATTTTTAATAACTAAAAATTATTTATTTATTTAAATAATCTAAATCTAAATCCTTATAGTAAGGTACATCTATTTGAATACTTAATAAAAAAAAATGATTTACGACTATGTTGTACTACAATAAATTATATTGATAAGAATAATCTATCCAAATAGAGATGACTTTCATTTAAGGCATGACACTTTTTGTAAATATTATTAATACAATAATTCAACACTCAATAGTTATAATATAATATCTAAACACAGACTAAAACAAGATAAATAAATAATATTTTATTAACTGTTGCGCCGCGAATTTGTGTGCCTTATAAACAAACACACGAGTGTCTGTAATGGCCTATACCGTGCCCCCGGTCTCGATGAATATTGGTTGTATCGTACTTTCAACAACCTCCTGACCGAATTATAATTGTAAGTTGTCTATTCGTCAAAATTCTTCAATCTATCAAGTCATGGATGATGGAATATCAAATTAAAACTACATGTTGTCATTTAAAAAAGTAAAAAACTTAAAAAATTATAAGGATAAAATATATAATTTTTTAGTAAAAAGTTTTGTAAATTACTAGAAACTATGTTTTTTTTTTTTACTTTTGAAATTATGTGTTGTTTCTGTTGTTTGATAAAAGAATCACCTGATATACTATAAACATATAAAAAGTATGTATTAATATAAAATAATGTTATACATTTTCAAATATTTTCTTTATACATGAATAGATTAATTTCATTAAAAAAAAAGGTCGGCAAGTGGGTACAGCAGGCATTGAGTAATCCACTGTAATGGTATTAATGGTATTAAATTTGAATTCAATGATGGAATATCATTGTATATGAAAAACAATTCTGAGGGGTCTGACAGCCTAGGATATTTTATATTATATTTAAATTACCATTATTAATAATTTCAAACGCTCATTAAAAATTAGTTGGACTTAACGGTAAATTTTTTTTTAGAAAGTTAGAAAAACATATAGAGATCCTTCTGTTGAAGTTTCAAATCTTAGATTTGAATAGCAATTTTTTTATGAATTAACTAATAAAAAAAAACTGCAACATTTTGTGATTTTTTCAAAATTTCAACTTTAGATGCTTATAAAAAACTATAAGACTTAAGCTTAACTTTTTTTTAACTACCACTTACATAATAGATTATGAGAAACCTTATATTACATTTTTCCCTACAAATTAGTTTGTATATTTTTTTGATTTTGTAAGAATTTTAACTTTAAACGCTTAAATTTTTTTTTTAACTGTTTTCCTATCGAATTTTTTTTTATTACATTTTAAAGGTTTTTTGACAATAGAAAAAAAACCCAATAAAAATCAAAACTATCTTATGCTTATAAATAATTCAAAAAGATTCAACATATTTTGTTTTAATTTTTTATTATTCAATTTGTTCTTTAATTTCAACAGATTCATCATTGATTTCCAATGCTTTCATTCCTTCATCAACTTGGCCCATTTTCTGTTGAAGATCTATCACTTTCATCAAAGCATGGTCAATATTAGGCTCTAGTCTAATAGCCATTCGGTAGTATGTTAAGGCCATTTTATGGTTACCATTTTCTTCAAATATTACTCCACAATCGAGGTATGCTTTTGGAATGCCTGGATTTAAAAAAATAGCATTCTTTAACCTGTTGAAAATTATATAATTAATAAACAAGTAACTGAACTATGATAAATAATAAATATTAAAAATCAATTGTGAAGCAGAAACATAGTCAATGTATAGAAAAAAAAAAGCTACCTAGTGCACCAGTGAAGTCTTCTCACTGTAAAAGATTTGTTAAATTTAAATTCAATGATATAAAATCATTGTATACGAAAAAAGATTCTGAGCAAAGACCGTTTGTCAGCCTATGTAACTAAGTGTTTATAAATTATGAACAACTAGGATAGCGAAAATGGTTTTGATATATTTTCCTTGTAGTAAACTCACTACTGAAAATGTAGTTGTCTGAACTTAAGTTTACCAAGACACCAATAGATACCAGTATATTACAAGACAAACATTTAATGTCTACTATGTAAATTAATTATTACCTGATTAAAGCCAAATCTGAATGACCCAGATTATAAAATGCAAGACCAGCCTTCCAATGACCATGTGCATTCTCTGGATTCAAATAAATTGCACAATTAAATGCATTTCTGGCGTTTTCATTATCTTTATCGTCTAAATACAATTCACCCAAAGACATGCAAATATTGGATGCATTTATAAATTCATTTAACTTTTGGTGTACGGAAAAAAGATGTCTATAGAGATCTTTTCTTTTGGAATTTAATTGGATACATCTTTTTAAATAAAATTTAGCTTCTTGCAAATTGTCAAGGTTGTGAAAGTATATCAAGGCCAACTCTACATAAATATCGAAATTATCAGGTTCAAGTAAGAACACAGATTAAGTACAACTAGGGAAATGGTAAGGAATCTAGGAAAAAGTACAAAAAAACATCAGACTATTGTGGCATGGTATATAGATTTATGTGATCAATTCTGATTTTAACCTGACATAAAAAATTTGGAATAGAATTTGGTAAGGTAAATCATTCAATTTAAATAAAAATTTTCTAAAGAAACAAACGATTCTTAAATACTTGAATAATGAATATGACGATAAGCATCGCCTATTTATAAATTTTAATAACTTACCTAGCTGTTTACTGTAATTCTAAAAAAAAAAAAAAAAAATATAATTATAAAATAAAATCTAAAAAATGCAAAATGTTGTTAGTATACTTCTATAGCTCCATAAAGCAGTGTTAAAGAATCTCCGCACAATTTGATTGAGCTGGCTTTTCCAAGGGATGCGTTTGCCAAATCTTGAACTTTTGAAAATCCTAATCGGTCAAATTCAATAGAGATTTCATCAAATCTATAAAAATAAAAACAATTAATCATGATAAAATTAGTAATAAGAAGTTGATTAAACAGACATAAGACATTTATGTTACAATATTAAATTTTAAAGCAATAATAAAGCTTTGCATTCAAAAATGATTGTGGCTACATTAAACTTTTGAAGCACAGTGCCACAAACGGACATTTTTAATGGTAGGGGTGGGGGATACATTCATTATTTCTACGATAAGTGGCAAGGTAGTTACCATTACACCAAAAAATGACTATGATTTTATCATAATAAAATTTAATATATATATGTATATTGTATAACTTATATTTCAACTATATTAATTTATAACAAACCATCAAATAGTAATATTATGTATAAAGAAAATGTCACGGGGTGTGGGTGGGCACGAGGTTTAATAAATAAAGTACTGATTTTTACACACTAAAAAGTATCATAATACACTTTAGATTATGGTAAATGTACCATGTACACAATTAAATCTTTTATTTGATAATTATTAATTTTTTAGGTAAATAAAAAAAAAGTTAGTAGAGGTTACCTAATGCAAAACAAATATTTTTTATTAAAATTGTTTGATAAGTTTTTTCATGTTAAAAAGATAAGCTGTTAATTAGCAAATTTTTTTATTACAATTTTTGAATTGACAAAATATTATTTTACGCCTCAATCAGATTTTGAAAACAATTTATAATTGAATTTTTTCATTATGCAATAAATATTACATTTTGCCAAAATGTACAAATAAATGTTGTCACTAGCTTGAAACTATTAGAATTCATAAACATTGCTGATAATAGAATAATTATAGAATTGTAAGAAAATCTGTGCCCTAGTTATAATTAAATCATATATTTTAGCGAATTATAGTTGCAAAACCAAAGATAGATAGCAAGTTTAGAGGTTAAATTGAACATATAACTTATAACTATGTTCTAAGATATAAGTATATCATAGTCTGTGATTATAACTGTATAATATGTAAATAGGTATATCATATCATGTCTCAGACCAGTATTGACATTGACATTAGGCATCTAACCGCAACTAATAACTGATTACTTAATGTATATTGTAACACAGAACATAGGTACTAGGTAACTACTAACAGCTCTGACAATTAGTATTGATACAAAAAACCGGAGGAGTAACCCCTTTTTACTAGCTACAAAACAATATAAAAATAATAAAATATTTAAACATAACTATTTAACTAATAGCATAAATCTCAAATCTCCATTTTACTGATAAAAACCAAAATTCAGTAAGCCATTAGACTCTTGTAGCATTCACTCTTGTACATCCACTATAATGAAAATAAATCAGGAATTCATATTTTGCATACTGTATAAATAATTAATAATTCCTAATATAAATATACATGCATTATACTTACATTTATACTAGTATTTAGAATTAAAAAAGAAACCTAGATCCTTATTATACATAATAATATAAATAACTAAATTATTTACTTTGTAGGGTTATTTTTAGTCAAGATTTCAGTGATGACAGATATTGGTGCTACACAATCCGAATGTTTTGGACAAAATATATTCTGTAAAAAAAAAAATGTATTAATTTATATAGTAATTATAAGTTAAAACTAATAGATAGTAATAAAATAGGTTTCAAAAGTTCATAAAAAAATCTGAAAATAAAATAAACTTTGTCTTATAATAATACTTTGCAAAAGTGTAATTTTTAGACAACTATCTCATTTAATAGATCCTCTGGTCCTGCCATCCTTATAGTTAGTATAAAAATGCCATATATATATATATAATATATACCAGATGATCCATTTAACATAGGACACTCATTATTTAAAAAAGTATTAGTGTTTTTACATAGTTTCAAGCCGCTACACAACAAAATTTTTATATTTTAAAAAAAAGTATTAAAATTACAAAAAATATTTTATAAATAAGTAACATTGATATTCTTCATTTTAATACCTAATTTTATTCTAAATTATCGATAATAACTAAAAATGTCTATAAAAAACAAGCTTGTTAATTTTTGGTTACACTATTAACTACATACGATAAACCTTGTTTAAAATTTTCAATCCTTAGCTATAAAAACAATGAACTATGAACATTTAAACAAAAAAATAATTTGCAAATGCTTGATATTTTTATAATTTTTAAACTGTCTGTATAACAACATATGAGGAATCTTGTATTCAATTGTCAAGCTTTTTGATTCAACAACATTTTTATTATTATATTATTCAAACAAAATCTAAAATTTCTCATGCCTATAACTAGCTCAGTGTCAAAATATTTTTAAAATTTAATGGTATATAGAGAATGATAAACCTAACATAAAGTGAACATTTTTAAGTGTCTACAGTTATTTCTTTATGAATTACAACAAAATAAGAAAATTGTTCCCTGAGAAATCAGTAGTTTATTGGTGAATATCCAATATCTATTTTCAAACACACATAATAAATTATTTTGAATTTGTATTTTGTGAAAAATGTATTGAGAATCTTGTGTAAGATTTTCAAATCTTAGATTTAAACAGAAAATATTTTATGTATTCCGTAATGAAAAAAACCTGAACATTTTTGTGATTTTTACGTATTGTGTCAAGATTTTAGATGTTTATAAAAAACTATTTTAGACTTAAGCTCAACATTTTTTTTTCATTTTCACTTATAGAACTTTATGAATAACCTTGTATTAAATTTTCAAGTTTTTTGACCGATTGAACAATTGTTTATCATAATAATAAAATTAATACTAAATAAAACCAGATAATTAATTATACCTATAAATTGTTCAGAGTCAAAATATATTAGTTATATTAACATTTGGTAAACATTTCATGTATACAGTAATTTTTTTTGATTTATGGAAAAAAAAAACAAAATTAATTTTGTCATAAACCAGTTTTGTGTAAAAAATAGCGTTTTTCCTATGTTTTTTTTTTAAATTATCGGGAATTTTCGAAAATGACCACTCAAAAGTAACAACTAGATTTATTTTCCGACCAGAAAAGATATTGATGAAGATAATCAAAGCATTATTTCAACAAATTAGCATGTATAGTCAGAAAAATAAAAAACACACATTATTATAAAATTAATACATTTTTAGCCACCCCCCCCCCCCCAACAGAATCTAAAATGTTACGTACACTAATTAATAATAATTAATATGATCATATTGTGTTTTTTTGTTACAAGGTATAGATTCTTAATCCAGATTCAGCGATAAAAATGGTTTGGTCTGTTTTATTATATAGTGCAATCCATTGTTTTAATAATGTTTGAATACTGCTTTGACTTTTCGTCATTTTAAAATTTTACAATTGTACAGAACGCGGATCACGAAATTATGTACCTAGGATATAAGTATAACTGTATAAGCACTAGTGCCGGGGCACTAACCATAGGCGGAAATTGGGGGAGGGTCTAGAGCGGACTAAGTCCCCCCAGAAGTTTAAAGTGCAGGTCTTAGCCCCCCCCCATGGCCATCACAATTTTAATGTGACTAAATATACAATAATAAGTATAATTGAAAAATGCATTTTTAAAATCTGGATTACAAAATAAATTATAAAAAAATATTCTATGATAAAAATTAAATTAAATTCGTAAGATTTTACTAACTTATTGTCAATTGTCATAACTTGGAAAGATCGTAATCAATATAATATTAATAATGACTAACAAGTAATAACATCCGCATTGGTTGTTACTGTTTAGAAATAAAATATGTTCAAAATAAGGCACATTATTGTTTTTGTACTGTATTATGGTTAAATTGATTAGTATGTCGAAATGTATTGCTTGTTGAAATAAATAATTGTGAGCGACTCTAGTACAATAGGTGCAATTAGAAATATATTACTCAGACCCCCAAGTAATGTCACCAAATTTCCGCCTATAGCTAGCGCTAGGTGTCTAGGTAGTAGGTATTGATTGGCAATTATGTCTGACAACACGACGCGGTATGTATACAAAATATAAGACTAAAAATATAATTTTTAAATGGGAATTTAAAAAAAAACCTGTCAGCATTGTTACTGATGAATGAAATGCGATAAACGAGATTTAATTTGAACACAAACTATCCAAAAATATAACATACGAAGAATAACATTTCTTTCCCAACAATACGTAATGAACTCATAAATCATAATCTAGTTTCTACGGCGAAATAGATATAAAATAATTGATTTAATAAACTTTTGATAAAAATACGCTTGAATATGCAAACATTTTTAAATATGCTGTCATCCTTAAAATATCCATTTATATGCAAAATAAACTTTTATCTATGCATTATCTGTTACCCAAATTGTCCACATTTCTTACTCCTATCGAACTTCATACACTCATTACAAATATGTAAATGCATACAAATCCGGAGTTTACTTAAAACCAAGGCTTAGAATTCTATATATTAGCAGATTTTTTTAGGAAGTTGTATGTTCATAATTTGATTTGATACAATATCGATATTTCATTATTTTATACCTTATTAAGTTCTGAGCTCTGCTTGTAACTCATTCAACTAGTCCAAAATTCGAATTTTAAGTATCGAAACGATCAGAAAAATATTCTGCTTTGGAATAAGAAATTAAAACCGTATGTTGTCATTAAAAGAGGTAGAAAACTTAAAAATAAAAGGGATAAAAACACTACAAATATATATATATTTTAAATGTTGTCTTATAATAACTAAAACAATGTAAAAAATATATTTTCAAAAACCTTAATACTTTTTGAAACAATGAGTGTCTTAGGTTAAATGGATCCCCGATATAAATGAAATATTAATATATTATACTTACAACTGATTGTGACGAATGCATAGTTCAAAATATTATAAGCAGGTGACTTTTCAATAAAAGGTAATTTATAATAATTTACATACAATTATGACCATTTGTTGACATTGAACTGCAAAAACAAAATATATATTATAAGTAAGTATACCTATTAGAATGAATAAAGTTGATAAATATTTTATTTGACATTACTTAGTACACTAAGATAATTATAGGTACATAGCTATTTAACAATGATCAACAGGGACAGTCTAGGATAGTTTGTCCACGCAACATTTTATTTCAATATATACAAGTTTCCATTTCTGCAACTGGGAGGGGACATGAAGAAGTTTAGAAACTAAAATTGTCTACATTTTTTGAATAGATAGGTAATAATGGTTAAGGAAGATTCATCCAGCTCAAAATTTGACACTTATTGAGTCAAATAAAATGAAAAGTGACTAAATAATTTTTAAATAACTTTTATTTTAAAAACATAATTAACTTAAGATTAAAATTGTAATTTTGCTGCTGATGACCATTAATAAACAGTAGTCTAAATATTCTAGCATTTATCATTATTCCTAATAATTATTCTAGGACCTGAGAAATATTATAAACACTTTCAATGAATGTGACAACTACATTTTGTTATTGGAAAACTCTGCTGTGACAACCAATGATAACGAGTATTCATCAAGTAGGTATTGTGTGTACTTTTAAGAGAACACTATACCAGCATTGTTATGTCTTCGTCTTACTACAATATAATATACCAATATTCATGAATAGAAATTCCAAAGTTGTGTTGTTAATTTAAATATTAGAGTGAATTGACCTATTATCAAACTCAAAGGTAAGGACATTATTCGTTCACGCTCATCAGATTTTTACGATATTTTAGTTTTTAAGCAAGTTAAAAATATGTAAAATATTTATATTTATTAGATCATTAGTATCAAGCATTGACAAAAAATATGACGAGTTGTCAATAAATAGAAAACCTACGAATAAACACAAACTGACAAAACAGTTGTATGACGTACTTAGTTGAAAACAGCAATTGTGCATTGTATTATTGTGTTTTTAATAATTTGGTTTTCGATCCAGGAGGAAGTGTGTTTAGAAAAAACTAACATAACATAATAATATGATGACGATGATCACTGTCCACTGATATAGAGAACAGTTGACAATACACAACAGTGTAAATAGGTATTTTGTCAATCGTTTCCAAACAGGTACCCATTCATCAAATAAATAAAACGACTTTGACCACTCAAAACGTTCATACTTACTATAGATTTATCGATTTGGAAGTAAAATAAAAGATGGTTTTCTTTGGGCCACGGCAAGAACACAATAATATATAACACAGCCCCACATGCCGCCGCAATCTAGAAAGCCTAATAAAGAGATTTCAACAGCACACTATAGTGTTGTTATAAACACTATTATATATTTTATAAAATATTAGTCTTGAATCTTTATCCTTATAATATATGTTTAAGTCTTGTGGGGATTAGTGCTGAACATGCATTTTACATCATGGACGTTTCGCACCACCTAGTGTGCGACGAGTCAGTCGATGCCTGTTCAGATTGATATGCAGTCGTTAGGAGTTGCAAATTTTTATATTAAGTAACTTTTAAATTACTTTTATGTCTTATCGTCGATTCAATAAACTATTCGAAACTGTATAACGGTGTTACTTAATTTTTAGACGCCAGAACCTTTTACACTTTCACATTTTCAACCGACTAACGGATATAATACATAGCTCTCGTCGGCCCAACCGGGAGATCTCAACTACAAAAATACAAAATAACAGTGTTATACTTACCAAAAAAAAAAACCACTGAGTGATTCACAGACACGCGGATGGCGTCAAAACTCAAGGTACACCGCAAAGAACGTTTTAAATGTATTACGAATCGTACAGTCGTACAGTCGTTTGAGAGCCGTGGTTTTAGACTTCAGTACTCCGGTTACATATAGTGTTCAAATATTAGATTTTAAGTCCAATCAGTGAAGTGGTCTAGGAAAGATTAACAAAAAACTAAAAAGCTCTATGAGTATCGGTATTCGGTAAGGCAAATAGGTTAAAATGGCGTCGACGTGTTTGATGTTTCGCGTTCGCCGACGTGCGCGCGTCCGTACAGCTACATGCGACAATGCCATTGGTCCGCGAGCAAGAGCGCATCGGGCGGCGGCCGGATCAACACCACAGGCAGCGCTGCGCCGTCCGTTCGGGCGTTGGCTGAACACACCTTGCCCATACAGAGTGAACATTATTGTCACAAAATGCCGACTGTAGTACACGGTTATTACAGTATAATAATCGCTATTGATTCAATTCCCCTGTATACGCGGCGGCTACCACCACTGTCGCCAACCTAAGTTGCTAGGTTCATCACGGCATAATGTAGAACAGCCTTTGTTCTACAATCACATCCGATCACACTATCACAGTATCACAGTACGCTCGGTCGGCGTTCGATAAGGCCGCGTGCACATTGGAAAGCGTTGCGCGGTGAGTGATGGGCGGTGAGCGACGAGCGTTGAGCGGTGAGCGATGAAGTGTGTACACTAAACAGCACGCGATCAGCGTTGTCTATAATATTTTAGTCACCTGCAGTCATCACCATGGTACTGTGCTCAAAAATTCGACGTATTTTACTTACCGATAATACATTTTTACGAAATCGCTTTCGAAGTAAAAAACATAGGAGGATTGGAGTTCATGAAATGAACAAAAAACGTAATGAATTTGGCGAGTTTCATCATATTTATAATGAATTAAGAAGAGATAGTGAAAGGTTTTTTAATTTTTTACGTATGTCAAGAGAGACTTTTGACTTTATTTTGTCCAAAGTAAAAATTAAATTAACCAAAAAAACGACAAATTTTAAAAAACCAATTTCTGCAACCGAAAGACTTTATGTGACACTTAGGTAAGTCATAACTCATAATCTATTACGAATGAATGTTTTATTACATTGATAACAATATAGTTTTACAATAGCTTTTTCTCAAACATGGAAATAGAAATTAAAACAAAGAAAATTAAAATAACTGAGGTAAAAAATTAAATAAAAATAAATTCCACAATTCCTTTGGTACTTGAAAAAACGTACTATTATAACTTAAGCATACGCCTTAAAAATAAATAATACAAATTGATTATTTTAACTTAATTAAATTAATTGTAAATATTTTGAGTATAAATATTTGGAGTACTTAAATCTTGCCCTGTGTTTTGTGGAAACTGGTGGTAAGTTTCTTTCTGAGAACTTTCTTGAGACGAAATCGTTTGTGGTGGAATGTACATCATTGCCCTTTCTTTTTCGATTTCTTTATGTTGTAATGTTTGGAAAACTACATTTTGAATATTTGTTCTTAGTTGTAATTTTTCCAAAGCATTTACTTTGTCAAAATAAGGCAACAGACTCATTAAAAAGTGGTACTCGGGATTATTCGTCATAGTTGAGTCCCTTTTTTGCTCTTCCCTAATAAGATCTAGTTTTTGTTGCTCTATTTGCAAAAAAGGATCATAGTCCATGTCTTCAACACGTCGTTTCTTACACTTTTTTTTCAGAGCGGGTGTTGAAAATTCATTTGAAGAAAAAGAGGCAGGTGTTTCTGGAAGAAGCCCGTCAGTACTATTTTCTTCGTAATTTCCAATTTCGATAGACTCATCTTCTGAGTCATTTATTTCTGAACGAGTCTCAGAAGTCATAGTAGTAGGAAGATTTCCACTTGTTACACTTGGCATTAGCGTGTCTTTCACAAATAACATTAATTCGAAATATGGCCATTTTGGCTTGTAACTTCTGCCTTCTGCCCCAGGCCTTTACAACAGGAATTTTTTGAAGCTCTACTCTAAATTTGTCTTTAAGATTCTTCCACTTTGCTTTTACAATTGCACCTAAATTAAAATAACTATTTAAATTAATTGTATATTATTTAATTCAATGACTCAGTTCATACATTTTTCAATAAACTTTCACGTTGAATACATTTAAGAAGAACAAAATTAAATCTATTTTAATATAGGGTGAAAAGACGGTGATTGAATAGTTTAAAATTTGTTTGCTATTAAAATGTATTGTAAATTGTAATTAATTTTCTATTATAAATACGGATATTTTGACGAGTTTTGTACAAATGTTTTTACTTCCAATGCTCATTTTTTTCAAATTGTAAAATTAATAAATAAACATAGAATATTTTGTTTATTTTTAAACAACTGGAGATGTACATTTTTTATTTAATTTAATTTAATGCAA
Organism: Neotoxoptera formosana; assembly: GCA_022818045.1. Taxonomy (NCBI): domain Eukaryota; kingdom Metazoa; phylum Arthropoda; class Insecta; order Hemiptera; family Aphididae; genus Neotoxoptera; species Neotoxoptera formosana. The sequence continues at coordinate 18,070,128 of CM040630.1, read as the reverse complement.
TTACCTATTTGTTCATTAGATATTTATCTACTGGCCTTTCTTTTCGAAATTTGGCAGTTACACTAAGAATGGGAGCTTCGACAGTAGGTAAAATTGTACACGAGACTTGTAAAATAATCTGGGAAGAATTAGTTGAAGACTTTATGCCTGTTCCGAATCAAGACCAGTTGGTAAAAATTTCAGATGATTTCTACAGACGATGGAAATTTCCCAACTGTATAGGATGTATAGATGGCAAGCATTGTCAAATCAAATGTCCCATAAATAGTGGTTCAAGCTATTTCAATTATTTGAAGTATTTTTCATTAGTTCTTCAAGGTGTAGCAGATGCGGATAAAAAATTTATATTTATCGAAGTTGGTTCTAGAGGTAAGCAGAGTGATGGAGGGACGTTCGCAGCATCGACACTTTTTCAACATATACAATCCAATACCTTTTTACCACCCCGATAAGGAATTACCCGGAACTACGATTAAATTACCTCACGTGTTCATTGGCGATGAAGCATATCCTTTAAAAACGTTTCTCATGAGACCATTTCCAAGTCGCAATTTGAATGCCTTTAGAGAAAAATTATAATAAACGTTTGTCTGCTGCTAGAAAATGCATTGAATGTGCATTTGGTATACTGCGTGCCAAATGGCGAATACTAGGAAAAGATATTGAAGTTAGTTCTGACAAAGCTGTACACATTATTAAGTGCGCTTGTATTTTACATAATGTGGTGCGCGAAAAAGACGGAGATAGTGATCTCGATTATTGTCAAGAAATGTTATACAGTAATACTCAGGAAAACCAAATTAATAATCTACATGAAACAGGAAATCACGGTGGTGCACGCAGAGGGTCAACAAGAGCGCAAGAAATTCGAAATGAATTTGCAAATTTCTTTTTGGACCATTAAACTTAGAAAGCTGGCCACTACATAATAATTTTTACTTTAATTAATTAGTTTATCAGTAAGTAATTCTGTATGAAAATAATGATATGTATACAAATGTTATCATGATATAATGTACACATTTTTTAAGAAAACTTGTTTAGAAATAAAAAAACAGATTATTAACCTAACCAAAATTGATCTCCGTAGTTAGTTACACTACAAACAGTTTTAATTTTTCCAAAATATTAAATTACAATGATAATTTGGTTTTTTAATATTCAGGGCTCGGGACTTAATTTACTTAAAAACTTGAAAATATGCATTTACATATGCACGTAAAAATGTCGAAATACCTATGCATTATCGATAAATGTGCAGTATAAACCTATACATCTTAATAATATGCGTTTTCAGAAAAAAATACCAAAATATCCAAGTATAATATGTGTATTTTCCGAACAAATATGCAAAATACATCAAGTCCCGAGCCCTATTACTAATCAATAGTTGGAATATATTATTTTTTTTTTATTATTAATAGCTTTTAGTATTATACTATAATAGCTTAACAATTATGTTGTTATACATATATAAACATACAGAAAAATATATTATTTTATGTACATATAAACGCAATATGAGCACGTGCATGATAGTTGGTGTTTGTGTGTAGGATAAAAAACATATAATTATTGAATTTACAACAACAACAATAATATCAGTATACCATATTCCCATTTAGTTTTAACACACAATAAAAATGTAATCTTAAAATCCATTAACTATATATGTAAATTATCTTGTAAAAAAAAGGTTTCGTTGTATGGATTTGATAAACAAACATCTACATTTAAGAATATGATCCATCAAGAATATGACCTATCTATTTGGACGGTAAAAATGCAAACTCCTCTATTAAAAACTGACATTACGCAACTGTAGTAATATTAATATATTATTTTACCTGAAAATCCAACTACTTTCCCAATTTCTTCCCACATTTTCTTTGTTTTATCCTTTTTTTTATAATCTGGATGCCGATCATTCCACAAAATAGGTTTTGATTGAACTTCGGAAATTAATAGTTCTCGTTGCTCATTTGTAAACTTATTTTTTTGAACACATTGTGACGAACGAAATGAGTGAAAACATTATATAATTATTATTCGCTATAATAGTTATATTATGCGATAGCGCTTCCGTGTCCCGCGGGTTCAGGTCCGCCGATCGACTTCAACACCTACCTATGTGGCGGATGCACACACGCTCCCCTCCTTTTCCCCCGTGGTCCGGGAAGCACCCGACCTACTACGCTAATTAGAATATCGGCCCAATTAATGAATTAAAACAGATAAAGACCTCTACCTCTCCCCACGGTGTCCGTTGATCATCGGCTTTTTCGTGCCGCTCACGGACGACCAAGCCGGTGACAACGTCACTCTTCTTTTTTTCCCCGTCTCTCCAACATCATGGAGGAGTAGAGTGCCCGTTCGCCGATGCGCCCTCGGCCGGCATATGGGAGGATGCCATACCACCCGATGAATGGTAACGTACCCCGTTTTTACCCCCATATTTACATTTGTTAATTTGTTACCGTGGCCGGTGTTCTATATATCTCATTAGTTATTACCTATTTTTATTATTGTTATTATTATTATTATTATCGTGATTATTATTCATGTGTAATTTTTGTCCCGGTAACCATTCTTGGAGCCGTTGGTTTTGGCTGCCCCAATACTTTTTACACCTCGGTAACCATTCGTGGAGCCGTTGGTTTTGGTTGCTCACTATATTTTATACCCGGTAACCGTCCAGTGGAGCCGTTGGCGGTTTTTTTATCTATATATATATATTTATTTGTTTCCATATTTATTGCCCACTGTTATTATTTTTTGTCCGAGTTTTATGCCCGTTCGGCTTTCTCGGCGCCAACTTAAATGCATAACTTAGCTTCAATATATATATATCACTTTATACCTAATCATTGCATTTAAGTTATTATTATTCTTATTATTTCTAATTTTCCTTATGTCTACTACGTTAAAAATCCACGTTGCTCCGACCCCATCAGGTCTCGGCTCGTGGTTGGCGACCTTGTTAAATTGACAGGCGACCACATGACTTTCGGTGTCAATTTAACACGTACTAACGGTGCCGAAACGTCACAGATGGCGACCTTGCCAGGATTTATAATTATTGTTTTAATTATTATTTAAAAATAAAAACGTGTTGTGTAAGTGTCCGAGATTACGGTTCCGCTGGAACAAGAGGTTTCGTACATATTAAGTAGTCTAGGAGAATACCGGCCCTATGGAACAATTGTAGTGTCCAAAGAACAACTGTTGCCTGCGTGTTATTTCAGAAATGCTCCAGGAAACAACACATGTCCTATGTTAGGCGTAACGAGTGTCATGCTGTGAACCCGTGTCCATGGTGGGAAATGGGAGTATGCGTGTGTGCTGTTTGCTGACATCACCGAGACCGCTGTCGCCGATGCCACGGAATCGTCACCCATCGTCATCATAGAAGGTGTCTATCGTCATCGCGTTAGAAGTCGATCGGCGGATTGTATAATAAGTTATTTTAAGGAATATTTCTGTACACGTCGGTGTGTGTGCCTGTATATATGTCGCGTCCCGTTTTATCAGGTTTGATTATGTAACCATGCGCAAATATTGCTTATCGGTCTACCGCCGTTTAACAATGGTTCATTTATATATATTGGTGGGTGCGTGTCGTTCCGGCACGGCCGTGCGATCGTTCCCCATATCAAAAGTTCTCTACGTACCGCACATATTATATTGCTCTAATGAGCTAATCATTTTTTTTTCTCGATCGGTCTTTGCTGAATAGCTACCGATATATATGTAATATAAATCCAGGCGCTTGCAATTGTCTATTACCGTATATAACGATGATTTGTTATTTTATTATTTAAATATGTTGTGAGTATTTATTGCTTGAATAATTGTTAGATTCCGGTTGGTAGATCAAGACCATGAATTTTGCCTGATAGGCCCGTACACACACTGATGGTTAGTTTTAAGATTCCCATAAGTTGTATCCCGCGGTGACAGGAGCGCGCGCATGTCATTTGCAGAATAGGTCTTCGCACGACTATGTGTTTTCATTCATACGTTCCGGGTACGTATGGTTAGGGATCTCGTTATCGAGAGTGTGTGCCCACCCAGTGGGAGTGTATTAATACTTGATGTGGTGCATAACACTACATTCATTTAATTTTTCGTCATGGTGATTAAGTTGCGGTTTCAGCCCCTTTGAATGCCGTGTCATTGGGCAAATTTACTAGCAACTATGGTTTTGATTTTTTTTTGTTAATATATTTTGTGGATTTAGCCCTGTCGACCGTCGTGTCACTGGGAAAATTATTATTTTTTCCAACAAATTTCTTTACGGATATTTGTTTTACGTCATGTCCGTTGATGTGTTTGAGTTTTAGTATTCGTCGTGAATGATGATTTATACAACAATAATTTTTTTTATTGTTCATGTTCTCCGTTGAATTATTTACTGCGCCACGGTAAAATTTTAAGTACGTTACCAATCAGCTTTGGTGTCTCCCTGTGTTGTCCCGGCGTTCCGGCGACGATTTCCAGTTATATCATATTGCATTAATTTTTTATATTGACATTATTTGTCTTCTATCGTATTGTTTTCATCTGTTCTATTCGAGCCTGAGGCTCAATTTTATCGCAATATTTCAGACTAATCGCTGATCTGTTTTTCTTTGTGGTATCCATTGAGGATAAGATAATCCATTCGTTGTAGTGTCTTCATTTGGTTTTGCATATTTAATTTACTTTGCATCATATTGTTTTGCCTATGCACGCCGCCGGAAAACGAGATACTCGTCCTCCAGATCGTTTAATTGACCATCTTCTCCAGTTAGATAAAGTCACCATGCCACCAACTACGACCACATCCTCCACGATAACCACTACCTCAACAACGGTCTCCCAACCGACGATGTCGTCAGGGAATGTCGAGTTGGAACAGACTCCTAAAGTTGAAGCTACGATGTCTGACCTGATTGTTCTTATGAACCGTCATGCCAATGATCACGCACAACGGTTTGATCGGCTCGAAAATAAGTTTAGTGGTTTCAGCCAGCGGCAAGATGCTGTCGAGTCACGAATAACTAAAGTGGAGAAAAATATCTCGATTCTTCACCGAAACCTGACCGACCAACAAGCCGTGAACACCCAAACTATCGATACAGTGACGGTGATCTCCAATGACGTTGAAATTCTCAAGGAGACCGTGAAACGACTTCAACAGACTGTAAATATACCTCCACCACACTCTACATCTCAAGCGCCAATGTTCCGGCCCATATCGAATTCGACCGAAGCTCATGCGAATGACTCAAGGCCATTACTGAATCCTTCCGGCCAATCGTATTCTTCTACGTCGATGAGTCAATCGGAACGTTTTGTTGACGTTGTGTCTGAATTCACTGGTAATCGTCTTGACCTCCACCCAGAAAAGTTTTTGAACCAGTTAGACCAATACCTGTTGTATAATTGTCCATACGACGATCAACGTGTCGAATTATTTCAAAGACGGTTAACTGGAAGTTCCCGAATATGGTTTGATTCCCTGATGCCCGCTCCAGTCACCTATGAGGAGGCAAAGACGCTGTTCCGTCATCAGTTTTGGTCTGCAGCCACCCAAAGGAAAATTCGTAATGAGATCTTCCAACCATATCAATACTGGTCACAAGTTGGAATCACCACCCATGCTATGACGTGGATTGCTAAGGCCAAATACCTGTCTCCACCTATCGATCAGTTTGATCTTGTCGGTATAATAATACAACATTATCCCTCGACTTTGGGAATGGCTATTCGAGGTCGGGGGCCTCAAACGACTAACGCCCTATTGTCTGTTTTAACGGAGATTGAGGAATCAACGTCTTTCTGCGATACGCCCGACTCTCGTCAGCCGGCAAGAGTGCAACCTCGACCAGCTTGGAATAATGACCAGCCACCTCGAGATTTTCAGGAACGTAGAGGATACCAGCCCCGTAATAATCAAAGAAATAATTACCGAAATGTTCATAATCGAGGTACCCAAAATGATCACCGCCCTCCGGCCCGAAACGAAGAACCGATTCACCAATTGAATGCGTCGGGAAACGAGTCCCAGTCTCGCCAGTGAATACGGCGCCTGACGAGACTAATTTCCTATCCGATCGCCATTCGCCAGCTGTCACGTCAAATGAAACCCAGAAACACGTCCCACACCGTCCAGAGATTCCTGTTGAAGTGTGTGGTGTGTCCAGCTCTGCTTTGCTTGACTCTGGGGCATCTATTTCTGCTATATCTGAAGAATTTTTTGCCACAATCAGAAACCTGTCCATCACTTCGAAGATGTTGTCCGTCTTACCTGTGACCGGGGTTACCATCTCAACAGCCGTGCGTGGTCGAAGTAAGAAAATCACCAAGCAGGTCTTCATGCCCCTCGTTTTATTTGGAAAAGACGCTCCAGGTGTTTTCCTCGTAGTACCACATCTTGCCACCCCAATAATTCTAGGTGAGGACTGGTTGACCAAATACCAGGTGGTTCTAGACTACTCTGAACATAGCATAAAATTCCCTCACTGGGGAAAAGAATGGTTGTTTCAAGGCGACGATGGAGGGGTCCCAGCTACTCAAGTCACCCACCTGGACGTCCATTATACTCCCGAATACGTCATGGCCACCGGGCTGGAACATTGTATTTTTAGTATCGTCAGTTTGGACAATTTTTCCATACCGCCCCGAGAGTTGGAAATTAACTGTCTTGACGACCAATCACATGCCTCTGATCTACTGCCAAGTGAGCTCGATGAGCATATTCTCAACTGTGCAGAGATAACGGAGATACAACGGAAAGATCTACTATGTCTTCTCCAGGAGTTTGCTCATATTTTCAATGACCGCCCCGGATTGAATCAGTTGTATATGTGCCGTTTCAATGTGTCCGAAGATGTACCATTCAAAATTCGTCCTTATCCAGTACCTTTTGCCAGACGCCCAGCAGTAGAAAAAGAACTCCAAAGGATGCTGAATTGGGGGGTCGTTGAACGGTGTTCGTCTCCTTACAGCAATCCGATCATCTGTGTAGGAAAAGCCGATGGGTCCGTGCGACTATGTCTGGATGCTCGGCGTATAAACAAAGTTATATTACCGATGCGCGACTCATCTCCACCCCTCGACGAACTACTGGCACGTTTTGGTGGAAAGTCCATTTTCTCTAGTGTTGATTTTACTGCGGGGTATTGGCAGGTACCGTTGCACCAGGATGTTCGCAAATATACCGCCTTTGTCTACGACGGGCGGACCTATCAATTTACTGTAGTGCCGTTCGGTTTGAACATTTCTAATACCGTTTTCGGTCACGCTCTTGAAGCCGTCCTTAATGTGACCCTCTCGGACTGCGAAGATAAAATGGATGATCTACACATCTATGTAGATGATCTCTTAGTATCATCATCCAGTTTCGATGAACATATGAAACGCCTCCGTATACTGTTCAGAAAAATCGCTTTGTCTGGTATGACGTTAAAAACTCACCAAGTGTGAATTCGTTAAACGACAGATCAAGTTTCTCGGCCACATAATTAGTTCCTTCGGAATGTCCATGGATCCTGAGAAGCTTTGTGCTATCCGTAATTTTCCCGAACCACGTAATAGAAAAGAATTACAATCGTTTATTGGGTTCTGTAACTTTTACCGAAAATTCGCCGACCACCACGCGTCGTTAATCAGTCCTTTGATTAGTCTCCTCAAGAAAGGGGTGCCGTGGCATTTCGGGGAAGAGGAACTCACACTATTCTGCAATGTCAAGCAATCATTTACAGAACTGTACCTGTCACATCCATTGTTTGACCAGGTGTTCTATTTGCAGACCGACGCTAGTAAACTCGGATTGGGAGCCGAGCTGTTCCAACTTACGTCGGACGGGGAACGTCGAACGATTTTGTTTGCTAGTCGAACCCTTAATTCCGCGGAGCGAAATTACTCAATTACCGAATTAGAACTCCTATCGGTAGTTTTCGCGTGTGAAAAATTCCGCGTTTTTATATTAGGATACCCTATTCAGGTGCTCACGGACCACCAAGCATTGACGTTCCTTTTCCACTGTCGTCTTAGGAATGCACGCCTTACTCGTTGGACACTACTCTTGCAGCAATTCGATTTACGTATCACCTACATCCCTGGTTCTGACAATATCCTGGATGCGTTATCCCGAAACCCAGTAGGACGGAACGAAGAGGTGTCCAATGCAGTAAATTATCCCAGTATTTTACTAACGACTCCTATAAGTGTCCGCAAAGAACGTGATCGACAACTACCATGTTTTAAAGCTATCCTCTCCTCCCAGAAAGACGATCCACAGCTGATGCAGATTATTGACCGCCTTAACGGTACTACATCAGAGGACTGGTCTCCAAGTCAGTACTACTGTCTGGTTGAAGGGGTCCTGTTCTACCGACGGCACGCAAGTAGCACCCAGTGGTTAGTCTGTGTCCCAAATCATCGCCTGGATGAACTTATAATTTCGGTACATCTTCATTTCGGACACGTGGGGCCGAAAAAATGTATTCTAGCAATCCGTGATTTCTGTTTTTTCAAGCACCTCCAGACCCGTGTCCGGTTGGTCGTTCGTACGTGTGGTCTATGTCAACGAACCAAAGCATCGACCCAACGTCATGAAGGAGAGCTTAAGTCTGTTCTAGCCAATGTTCCACTTGGGCGTACTCTGGTGGACTTGTACGGTCCTCTCCCTCTTGGTTGGAATCACGTACGGTACGTTTTTGTGGTCCTAGATAATTTTTCCCGATATGTTCGTTTATATGCGATAAAAAAGGCCACGGCAGTTACTGTTACGAATCGGATGATCAACGACTATATCGCCACCTACGGAAGTCCGAGATGTATCGTATCAGATCATGGTGCCCAATTCACCAGCAAAATTTGGCAAACACGCCTTCGGGAACGAGGAATCCCCCCAACACTAACCTCAGTATATCACCCTCAGTCCAACCCGGCAGAACGAGTCATGCGGGAGCTCGGCAGAATGTTCCGAACATATTGTCACCAAGACCATTCCGAGTGGCCAAAGCACCTCGGATACATTGAGTGGGTACTGAACAATACCGTACATGAAGCCACAGGATACACACCCCAAGAATTGTTTCTAACCCTCGACCAATACAACCCGTTTAGTGCTATAGTCTCTTTTCCACCCAGAGACGCGTTGTCTCCTCAAACCAAATTGGTAATGGCACGTGAGGTACAGTTGTCCCAGGCCGAACAACGGCGGTTACGTCACGATAAACAGGGACGTGTAACCAGGTTTGTTACCGGAGATCATGTGCTAGTCCGAACGCACCGTTTGAGTTCTGCGGTCGACAAACAGATCCATAAATTCTTCTTGCTATATCAAGGGCCATACGTGGTTGTGCGTGTTTCGTCTCAAAACGCCTACACCGTAGCTGATCCTGAAAGCAGCCGTATAATTGGGACCTACAACATAATTCATTTGCGTAAATACATTACCCCAGCACCAGTCTCTTGCCACCCCGACCAATCATCAAAAAAGTCCTGATCATGCCATATAGTTTTCACCATTAATATGTTCTGTTTTCCGATGTAGAAGTTGGTTCTCAGGTGTACCAGCTTCTACAGGGGGGTTTCTGTGACGAACGAAATGAGTGAAAACATTATATAATTATTATTCGCTATAATAGTTATATTATGCGATAGCGCTTCCGTGTCCCGCGGGTTCAGGTCCGCCGATCGACTTCAACACCTACCTATGTGGCGGATGCACACACGCTCCCCTCCTTTTCCCCCGTGGTCCGGGAAGCACCCGACCTACTACGCTAATTAGAATATCGGCCCAATTAATGAATTAAAACAGATAAAGACCTCTACCTCTCCCCACGGTGTCCGTTGATCATCGGCTTTTTCGTGCCGCTCACGGACGACCAAGCCGGTGACAACGTCACTCTTCTTTTTTTCCCCGTCTCTCCAACATCATGGAGGAGTAGAGTGCCCGTTCGCCGATGCGCCCTCGGCCGGCATATGGGAGGATGCCATACCACCCGATGAATGGTAACGTACCCCGTTTTTACCCCCATATTTACATTTGTTAATTTGTTACCGTGGCCGGTGTTCTATATATCTCATTAGTTATTACCTATTTTTATTATTGTTATTATTATTATTATTATCGTGATTATTATTCATGTGTAATTTTTGTCCCGGTAACCATTCTTGGAGCCGTTGGTTTTGGCTGCCCCAATACTTTTTACACCTCGGTAACCATTCGTGGAGCCGTTGGTTTTGGTTGCTCACTATATTTTATACCCGGTAACCGTCCAGTGGAGCCGTTGGCGGTTTTTTTATCTATATATATATATTTATTTGTTTCCATATTTATTGCCCACTGTTATTATTTTTTGTCCGAGTTTTATGCCCGTTCGGCTTTCTCGGCGCCAACTTAAATGCATAACTTAGCTTCAATATATATATATCACTTTATACCTAATCATTGCATTTAAGTTATTATTATTCTTATTATTTCTAATTTTCCTTATGTCTACTACGTTAAAAATCCACGTTGCTCCGACCCCATCAGGTCTCGGCTCGTGGTTGGCGACCTTGTTAAATTGACAGGCGACCACATGACTTTCGGTGTCAATTTAACACGTACTAACGGTGCCGAAACGTCACAACATGGTGCTTTTTAAATGAATAATTTTATGCGATTATAAACAGTTGACAACGCTCATAATTCAAGACGTCTTGAAAAATAAACAACGCAACGCGCACAGCGCAGCGCTAACGCTCAACGCCCAAGGTCAGTGTGCACAGCTCCGATAAAATTACCGTGTTTGATTTATTTTCGTCAACGCTCATCGCTCACCGCCCATCGCTCACCGCGCAACGCTTTCCAATGTGCACGCGGCCTAACGCCACGACGTGACAATATATTTTATCTACGTTGAAATTTCCATACAGTTTTTATTGCGTCCATTGCAGTATTGCACTACGTTGCCCGTAATACGGTTCACGGTTTTAAGATAGTACCTATACCTCGTCCTCGTGATTCGCGATTTCAATGGTAGAAATTTATGAGGAAAATTTCATATTCAAAAAAGAGTGTTGCAATTTATGTTGCAATTAATTATGTTAAATAAATTAACAGAATATTATAAAAAAAAATATATGAATCATTGACTTTTACTTTATAAATATGACAAAAAATTATGTATTTATGAATCAGTGACATTTACTTTATTAAAACTATATGACAAAAAATTATGTCGATTTTATGAATAAGTGACTTTTATTTTATTATTGTATTTATTAAAACTATGACAAAATATTATGTATTTATTATTTGCTTTATTAGTTATAAATATATTTTTCAATATTTTATGTCATCAAATAAACCATATACAATTATTTCAAGTTAAAACATAAGTATACCGTAAAAATAATAGGAATAATAATGCAATTAATACAAATTATTATAATTTTACAATAGTAGATAGATTGGCGGAAACGGGAATCAAACCTTTTTTAAATTGGCGGAATCGGTTATTTCAAATGTTGACGGAAATGGTATATGCCCATACAAATGTATATAAATAGAATGTAACTGAAAAAGTCCCCTCAATGGAAGCTTCTTAAATCCGTTTTTTTCAGGCCATTAAATCGTACATATTTTTCACTTATTGTTCTATATATTCAGTTCCATTTAATAAGCTGACGTAATCGGTCGTGTGTGTTTAGTGTTATATTTCATCAGTCTTAATAATGGCATTGTGTCCGATATGCAAGGTTGCGGTTTCGCGAAACGAGTCCAGTAGGTACTCAGTGTTCGACATGTAAAAACGTACTTCATATTAATTGCGCAAATATGAATTCAGATAGCATTGATTACATGAAATCTAAAGGCATTGCCTTTGATTGCGAGGACTGTACCAAAAAATTGAAACAAAAAAGAGATGACTGCACTCCAGTCAAACCGATTCCACAAATCCAAGGTATACACATCAATAAGATAACAATTGATTCTGATATTAATATAATCGTCAGCAAACTAGACGATGTGAAAACCAAATAACTACAAATAATACTCTTATAACTCTTAGCAATAGAATTCTAGAGCTAGAAAAAACACTAAAAGAAAAAGAAAGTATTATTCAAACTTTAGAATTTAAAATTAATGTTCTGGAACAAAACGAGAGGGCTAGTTTTATTGAAATAAGTGGTGTTAAAAAAGAAAATAATGAAAATGTCGTAACACTAGTTAATGATATAGCTTCCAAAATTGATATTGATCTTAATCTTTTTGACATTGAAAACGCATACAGAAAACCTTCATGACAAAACTCAGATAGTAGCGGAATTCTCGTCTAAAAGGAAACGTGATGAATTTTTAAAGAAACGTGGAAAAATTGAATACAACGGCTCGAGGATTTTTATCAATGAAAGCTTGACGGCATACAATAGGAAGTTATTCTGGGAAACCCGAACAAAGGCAAAAGAACTTGGCTACAGATACACTTGGACCTCAAATGGTAGAATATTTTGCAAAAAGGACGAAATGGCCAAAAAAATACAAGTTAGAAATAATGATGATTTACATTTTTTATAATTTTTTTGCTGTTGTTTGGTTATTTTTTCTCTAACGGGTATAAAAATTATATTGTAAAACTATTTCTTATATTATTATCATACAACATTATTGACTTACTTAGCTTTAAATGTTTATTTATCATAAACACACGGTATATATGCAACCAGCAAAATATGATGATTCATATATTTTCCAACTATAAATTCTTATTTAAAACACAACATCGAATTTTAACGATTTTGCATTATTTCTCTAGTATTATAAACGTACACTCTTATCTAGGTCATGTAATCGACATAATTACGTACAGTAACACTTTAATATTTAAACATTGGTATAGACTAATTACTTTATTTTTTTTCCATATACACCATAATATCAATAGATGATAGAATTAAATACAGATTTTATAGACCCTTACATCATAAACAATAACATAAATATAGTTAACACTGATTTGAATGAGTATATAACAAGCATTAAGAATAACCATCTAAATCTTTTGCACATGAATATTAGGTCTTACAAGTTATAATCATAATATAGATGAAGCCTGGTGTCTGATAAACGACTCAATTAGTAGCTTAGATATTATAATATTTAGTGAAACTTGGAACAGCACGGAGTTTGTCCAACAAGATATAACTGGTTTTTCGAATTTTAAAAGTAAAAATAACTTTAACCAAAATGATGGAGTTCTTATCTATATAAATAATAATCTTCACGATATATCTGTAGAACAACAACCACTGTTCTCTGAGGCCAGTTGCTTAAAAATAAATCTAAAAGCAAATAATAAACAAATTACGATACTAGCCACATACCGTTCCCCAAAATCGAATATAAACGTTTTTCTATCGGAACTGAATACTTTATTTACATCAGGTGTCTTAGAAAATAATTGTATATGGATTGGAGATATAAATATTGACATATTAGAATTAAATACGCCTTTAAGTACCGAAAATGATTTAAATATATTATCCTCAAATGGATTTATCTCTCAAATCTGTACGTACACTAGAGAGGTAAATAAAACCAAATCCTGTATTGATCACTTATTTAGTAGAGATGTGCATCTTAATACTGTTGTAATTAACACCAGTATAACGGACCATTACACAATCATAAGTAGTTTGATAATATCACCGAATAATATAAAACATAATATAGATAGTAGAACTAATAATACTGCATCATATATAAACTATAATAAAGTAGTTCAATTATTATCTATCAATGAATGGCCTGGTTTATTTGAAACCAGTAATCCCTCGGCAGCATTACGTAATTTTAATGGACATATTTTAGATACTATAAATAACTGTATAGTCTCAAAGCATCATACAAGTACGAAAAATCGCAAGCTAAAACCATGGATAACTAACGGTCTTGTAATATCTATAAAAAATAGAGATAAACTTAATATGAAAACTAAGAGGGACAAAACAAATCTTAAATTGTTAAATTACTATAGAGCATATAGAAATAAACTAACAATATTAATTCGGAAGGCAAAAGAACAATTTTATATAAATAAAATAGAGACATGTAAAGGTAATGGAAGAGAAATCTGGAAAGTAATTAATGAACTAACATCTAGAAAAGAAATCTTGCCTAAGCTTCCAATTAACGATATAATTGAGAATACCCAACTTCATCACCAAAAAACTACCTAAATATAGTTAACTCATATTATGCAACAACTGGTAAAAGATTAGTAGAAAAAAATTTCTCCAATATTGTAAATAACATACAGTCTAATTTGGGAACAAAAATTAATAATATATCCAATAAAAAAAGTAAATTTAAATTAAATGCCATCGGTAGTAATGAAGTCATAAATATATTAAATAAATTGAATAACAACTCAGCACCCGGTCCGGATGGTTATACAGCTCTCTTCATTAAACAAATCGGAGACAATGTGATTCCACGTATCGTTCATATAATTAATTGTAGTATAGTCAACGGTATAGTACCCGATGAATTGAAAATGGCTAAAATTGTACCAATACATAAAAGCGGAGATAAAACAGATTTTTTAAATTATAGACCCATCTCTTTAGTAGGTATTATAGCCAAAATCCTTGAAAAAATAATAAAAAACCAACTCTTAGAATACCTAGAAAGTGATAAAATATTATTTGAAGGACAATATGGGTTTAGAAGGAACTTAGGAACAGAGGACGCTTTAATAGATTTAACAAATTTTTTACATAACAAGAGGAAAAATAAAAATAAAATACTAATTTCGTTTCTAGACTTAGAAAAAGCTTTCGATTCAATTAGTAGACAATTATTATTACATAAGTTAAAAGAACTAGGATTCGATACTATTACACTTAATTGGTTTTCTAGTTATCTGAGTAATAGACAGCAATTAACCACTATTGGATCTCATTATAGTGACTATTGTTATGTCCAAGATTATGGAGTAACACAAGGAACGTCATTAGGCCCCTTATTGTTTTTAATCTATATAAACTCTATACCAGCTTCATTACTAAAAGGTAAATTATTCATGTTTGCCGATGATATAGCTCTTGTTAATACCGAAGAAAACTGATCAAAATTAAAAGAAATTGTCGAAACTGACTTACAGCTAGTATTTAACTGGGTGGGAAAAAACTTATTATCACTTAATGTAAATAAAACAGTATGCATGCCGATAACCACTAACTGATCACAGCTTCCAGTTGAAATGAACTTCATATTACATCAATGTTCCGTATATAAAACAATCTGCGATTGTAAACCACTTAAAATGGTACAACAATTTAAATATTTAGGAGTCATAATAAATCAGGAGCTGAAATGGTCTGAGCATATAAAATTTATCAAAAATAAAATCAGGAGATTAATTTCTCTATTTTATAAGATCCGCTTTCTTAATAAATCATTTGTACGGCAAATTTATATGGCATTATGTAATTCACTCTTAATATATGGTATTACATGCTGGGGAGGCGCCAGCAGAACAGACATAAAATCGGTATATATATTGGCCAGAAAATTATTATAAAAGTAGCCTACTCGTTACCGCCAACATACCCTTCAATAGATATTTTTAAAAATACTAACATACTATCAATCTATAAATTATACATTAAACAAACTCTTATAAAAACAATTCAAATGCAGATACTTAATAATACAGATATAGACAGTAGAACAGGTAATAACATAAAATTACCTTATATATCACTATCTAGTACAAAAAGTGCTCCTGATTATATGGTCAAAACAATATTCAACAATTTAGGAAATGATGTAAAGAGTCTAATAAAGTATGAATGTGAAAATCAGTCTAATAAAACCAATGAAAAAAATATAATTAACAAAAATCGTATAAAAAATATAATTACTAAAATAGTAAATGACCTAGATGAGAATGTGTGTAAAAATCAATTATTAAAAAGCATCTATGTGTAAATATAAATAATTATCTATTATTATCGTTTAGTTATATAATTATAAGATAATGTTATTTAGAGCAAAATACATCATTCTCAATCGTATAAGACGCATGACATTTTATTTCATTATATTATAAGTAATATGTATATAGGAACTCCGTATACCAGAAACCAGCTTGCTCAGTTGGTATACGTATCAGCTCTTATCACTATTATTGTGATAATTTAACTTTTGTAATTTGATTATTGTATTGAAATAATGATATTGATTTTTGGTGAAATAAATAAATATAAATATATATATATCCGGGATAGCAAATCCATGGCACGCGAAAAATTAAAATATTTTTTTAATTTGTTTTACTGAGAAATGAATCAGAAGAAATTCAGCATGGTAGGCAAATAATTGATCGTAAACATAGGGAACAAGATTTTGAAAGTGTGGAATGAAATTCCAAAAGATTATTCCACTTTAAAAATAGTAGCATTAGCTGTTTTGTCTATTTTATCTTCAACATATTCATGAGAGTCACTATTTTCAGAAATGAATTTTATGAAATCTTATTTAAGAAATCGACTAACTGATGAATGCAGTGCCGCATGTACTTTATTAAAAGTTACTAATTATAAGCCAAATATCAACGAATTGGCATCAAGTATTCTACAACAAAAATCACATCAAAATAAATAATTAACAAAGTAATAATATTATAATTGTATGTAAATAAACCAACCTTTTTTATACTAATACAATATTATTATACAATCAAATTACGATAATTTTTTTTTACAATATTGAATATAACAAAATATTTTTCATGTTACGCTCCGAGAAAAAAAAATGTAATTTTTGGCACGCGTAGTGTTCAAAAGGTTTGCCAGCCCTGTTCTATATTGTAACAGATTTTAAAAATTGTATTATGGAAAATAAAAAATAAAATAAATTATAATATGTAGATACATATAATTTTAGAGATATATGTATTTCTGCAATTCTGTCTTAAGTACCATACATACCAATATACCATATACAGGGTGATTCTTTTATCAAACGACACTCATTATTTCAAAAAGTGTAAATATTTTTTTACATTTTTGAATGACAAAATGTAGTTTTAATTTGATATTCCAAAACTTCATTATTTTCCAAGAATTTGAATACATAAAAATCGAATTTAGGACGATTAGTTTATGAGTTAAAAGTATTTAAAGTTTAGATGAGCAACCAGTGGAGTGGTATGGGGTTACGCCGCGAAATGTTTGTCCACTAATCCGCTCATCTAATATTTAAATACTTATAACTCATCAATTAATCGTCATAAATTCGATTTTTATGTATCAAAATTCTTAGATAAATGTGAATTCTTGGAATATAAAATTAAAACTACATGTTGTCATTAAAAAAAGTAAAAAACTTAAACAATTATAAGGATCTAGGAACCAGGGCTGTTCGATTGTCATAAAATAAAATCGATTGTCAAAAGTATTAAATAATCGAAATTTTCGATTAATCGAAGATTTTCATCAAGGAGTGCTCGATTGTTGAAATAGTCAACGACCTATCTCTTAATCGATTAATCTATTAAAACAATCGATTAATCGATTAACGGTTTAAGTATAGCCACAGATATATAGAAATACTAGATAGACGACTCCCCATTCGGCTATTCCAATAATGTAAAAATTATGAAGCCTACAAAATGGCCGAAATTCTCTTATCTAAGAGGTAAATGATTACATTTTTACAACACTGAATATATTATTAGGATTTCTATCCGCTCGTATATTATGAGTTGAAACCTGCTGATATGATTCAGCTATCATGCTGAAACTCAATTCAAAAAATATTAATTTCTATAAACTATAAAGGAATGTTTTTATCGTTACTCATCATATTTTACGGTA
The DNA here is from genome assembly GCA_022818045.1 of Neotoxoptera formosana. Taxonomy (NCBI): domain Eukaryota; kingdom Metazoa; phylum Arthropoda; class Insecta; order Hemiptera; family Aphididae; genus Neotoxoptera; species Neotoxoptera formosana. The sequence goes on along the minus strand of CM040630.1, from coordinate 18,052,260 downwards.
TCCAATACTCACATAAAAAGTAACCCTTATTAGTAATTATTCAATGAAATATTACTGTACAATGGAAAAGTATGTTCATGTAGTATGACCAAAAAGGATCTTGGTATAAAATACTAACTGATCCCAGCATAATGAATCATTTGATACAGGTATAAGTATATATTATATAATGAATGGGAGAGTTTTATAACATCTGAAAAACATTAAAATCATTGTAAGGAATGTGTCAAAACTTATTATAAATCGAAATTGACAACGAAGTATTTTTTACTGTTTTAATAGGTATTCGCAATATTTGTATGACATAAGAATATTATTCATACATATTATATATTTTTATTTTATAACAGTTGACAAATAATTTTTATAAATCAAATTGAAATACAATACATACATAATTACATAACTATAAGGATAATAGTTTGTAAAAAAGACTTTTAAACACTTTACAACACTACTATAAATTACATAATTGAATAGTTCTATGGAATTATATTTTTTACAAATAAATGTATTAATGTTCATTATAATTTATAACTTATTTTATATAATATTATACAATACATGTTATAGTTTTGCAAATAGGTTGTATAAACTGTGATGTGAACATATGGAAATAAAAGTATGAATAATCATAATTCATAAATAATAATAATAATAGGGATACGAGTCAGTCAATTTTTGACTAAAATAATAATAATCATATTACATATTTACATAATTAATAAAAGACTTACATTTTCAAACAATGGCTGAACTATACAGTATAGTAGACGGTAGTATTAAACATTTTAAAGTGTATAATAGTATATTAGATTTTAATATTTTATAATTATAGTCTAGTGGAATTTTGAAATTATAACCTAACTTTCCATTATTATTTATTTGTCATTATGAGATGATGACAATATGATCGCCGTTCGGTATAATTATCCTGGTAATGATGCCAATAGAATTTATTTATATACTTTTAAAACAATTTACAAAAATTATTGTGCGTCATAGGGTGACATCCACTTTATGGTTTCGGTGCAATAGTACGGCACTCCTGAAATTTAATCAAATGCAACACAACGTACAAGGTTTCTTATCACTAGCCGTCCTAAAAATAGTCCCCTGGCTTTGGTCCCCCAACTTCACAACGAAACGAGTGTGAAGTTGGGGTACCAAAGCTAGGGGACTATTTACTCGGACGACTAGTGATAACAGGCCTTGTATGCCCGGTTGCGTTTTATTATATTCAAGGCACCCGACATTTGTATTACCGTCAACCACAAGATGGCGCCATGAATTTCAGTTACAACATTATGTGCCCGTATAAATGCAACCGACCAGCCCAGGGGACCATGTTTTCGTAGTGCCGCGTGCAGGTACCCATGCGCCGTTTTTCATTTTTCCGACCAAGTTCCGGAAGGTGGCGACGCATTAAACCAATATATTCGGAAAAATTACTTTATTTATTACTTTATTTTACTGATTTTTACGTTTATGAGCCACCATAACATGGTGGCTTCCAAAAATTGTCCAATGGCGAATTGGTATAGAGCAGCGGTCCTCACCAGGATTTTAGAAAGGGCCAAATGTAATTTTTGAAAATTCCTTGCGGGCCGCATACATTTTTAGTGATAATAATTAAAAATATAAAAATTATATATACATATATATTATATATTATACATTTTGTTAGGAAAGGGTATTTACTACTGTTTCCATACAATTTTTTATTAGTTCGGCATCCGAAAATGGTTTCATGCGTTTGGCTAACATATGTGTTACTTCATACGATGCTTTTGTTGCAAGTTCATTTTTATTAGTGAACCGTAACATTGATTGTTTTTGAGAAAAAATTCCTTTTTTTAATTCAACTAGTTTTTCTTCTCTTATTTTAGATGCGTGGGGATAATTTTTAGAAAATTCAGTATGGTGAGTATTGTAATGACGATTAATATTATAACGTTTTGGAATAGTTATGGTTTTACGACAAATTAAACATAAAGCATCGTGTTTCTTACCAGAAATACAGAAAAATTCAATCTCCCAACTGTCTTGAAATATTCTGTGTTCATCTTCGATTTTACGTTTTGCCATGATAGAGAATTAACAGCTTACTCACAGAATCCTGTACTCACAATGTTAAAAGCACAGAATTAAATATTGTAACAATACGTGATCAAATACAAACGGACAATAAGCGATAACGGATAAACTGTTCACACAAGACTACGCAGCGGAAATGAACAAACTCATAATCGTATAGGTACCTACCTACTTATCTTTCTAACTGGTAATTCAATACAAGTTTAAAATAGAAAGATAAGATAAATAAAAAAAATAATTAAATAAAATGAACGATTTTGTTCACTGTTTATAGAATTTTGGATTTTAAAATGTACAATTTTATTTTAGTGCGGGCCGCACTAAATTTGTTAAAGGGCCGCGTAGTGAGGACCGCTGGTATAGAGAGTAAGTTTTATTTTGTAATATACTTACTCTCATATAACGATCACTTACTAAATCGTGGTTTGTTATATTGTCATGTGTTTCTCTTCTCGTTGGATACTAGTCTTTTTTTTACTTTTAATTACGTGAGTTTAGAATGTAAATATTATTGTTTTATGATTTTAAAATGTTGTATTCGTGTCTTGATATTATATTCTATATTTTGTCACTCCGATTTGAAGAAGTTTGTCTTGAAAATTATTGTAGAATAACTCAGAATCTTCGTCTAATGTTAGGTTGCCCATGTGAGCCATCTCGTGTGTTTATTTATCATTATATTTTGGTTGTTATTAAGTAATAGTGTAAAAAATAATGGTTAGTCAATGAGAATCGGCAGATAGCGTCACATGTTTCGTATCAATAGATTACACTATTTTACTTTTCTAAAAATATCAATAAAATTTTACTTAAACAACATTGTAACATAATTAATTATTAATTTAATTGATTAATATTCAATATAGTATTTACGTAATACTCCTCGCGTATAAACAGTGTACCTATAATACCTGCAACATAATATAACATAGGTAAGTGACAAGTGTATCTATGATTTATTTGGTCACCCATTCACCATCAGGCACGTAACCAGACATTTTTCTATAAAAAGGGGACCAAAATTTTTTGGCCCCTTTCTGTTTTTTGTACTCAATACCACACCTCTCCTTATCATTTTAATAATAAAAATAATTAAAATAGGTACTTAACACATTGGAGACGACCGTTTTTTAAGATATTGTTACGTTGAGGACGACTGCCGTGTCTAACACGGTCCGTGTTTTAACATATTACAGATGTTGCTATTTTAATACATTGCAACGTTGAGGACGGATGCCGTGTTTAAATCGGTCAATATTTTTACGTCTAAAGGACGAGCACCGTGTTTTACAAGAAATCGTATACCGCATAACTATTTGACAAAAGTATACCTAAATCCCTTATCTGTGTTACAATCATTAAATTAGAGTTATTCATTTTATATTAAAATTGAGTATTTTTTTTCCTCCGCGAAAATGATATTTGTGAGCATTTTTCAGCATTAATAACATTCAACCCATTTAATGAACACCATAAGCTAAAATTAATAGTAACATTTTATTCAACTTAGGTAACAACACATGGAAATGTGTTGCCTTGAACAATACAAATTTGGTTCATAATTATAATCTTATGTATTAAATCTAAAATGTGAAAAGGATACAACAGTATTGTGTTTAATAACAGATTCAACGATGATTTCTTGTCATAGATCATAATGCTTTAACAGTAAATGTAGACAGCGTGAATGGATAAATGATTTATTCTTGTCATCAAATTAATTTTGTACATATGTATTGAAATCCACTATTCATGCTGAAACTCAATTAAAAAATATACAATTCTATAAGCTATAAAGGAATATACTTACTGATACATACATAATTGTATAATTATAAGGATAATGGTTTATAAAAAAAAAAGACATTTAAACACTTTACAACACTACAACGAATTACATGGGGATAACCTAAAACTATTCAGGATATATGTTGTTTTTTGAGGAAAAACGATTTAAGATCTCCCATATTTCCAGTGGTTAGGCCTCTTAAGGGCGCCAAATTTTTTTTTGCACTGGGGTGCAAAATGTCTAAATACGTCACTGTACATAGTTGAATAGTTCTTAAGCATTACATTTTTATATTTATATTCCAAATAAATGTATTAATATTCATTATAACTTAGACAATACATTAGGTAATATTTCACAATAAATATGGTTCTATATACTGTGATGTAAACATACCATGGAAAAATCATAATACAATAATTAGTGACTACTCAGGTGACTACTCATCACTGTGTGGATAGGGAAACAGAATATGCATAGGTATTACATACTTAAATAATGAGTAAAAGACTTACATCTCTCATAACTATTCAGTACAGTAGACAGTAGTTTATACATACCTGTTTCCGTAAAAATTGATGTTTTAAATACTTCAAGACAAATTACATGTTTAAACTCTTATTAATTGATGTAAAGGTAAACTGAATAACGTGAGGCGTGAGTTAGATTGTAATATTGTATAGTCTTTAGAGGAATTTTGAATTTATAACCTAACTTTCCATTATTATTGATTTACAATATTATGTCAGTATGTTCGGTATAATTATTGTGGTAATAACGCCAATAGAAATTATTTATATAATATACTTTTAAAACAATACAATTTACAACAATTACTGTGTAACATAGGGTGACATCTACTTGACGGTTTCGGTGCAATAGCACGACACCCCTGAACTTTTATGAAATGCAACACAATGTACAAGGCTTCTTATCACTAGTCGTCCGAGTAAATAGTCCCCTAGCTATGGTCCCCCAACTTCACACACGTCTATACTTGTATACATGAAGATATACGTTAAGGGGATTGCAAACACTATTAACTTTTCATCAAAATTTAAGGTACTTCTAGTGGTTCAATTTAAAAAATGTAAAGATGTTTGAATTGGTCAACAAGTCTACTTTGCATCGGTTGGAGCGTATTTTTTATATTTTTTTATATTTTTTAATATATTCAATATTAAAAATTGACAAATTTATAAAATGTAAAATATTTATTCTGGTTAAGATATTGCTAAAGTTGAAAAAGTGCTCCGACCGATGCAAAGTAAACTTGTTTACCAACTCAAACATCTTTACATTTTTTAAATCGGACCACTAGAAGCACCTTAATTTTTGTCAGTGCGAAAGCTATTTCACGTCCATAAATTGGTTTTGAACATTTTGATCTAATGATATTAAATGACATGTGCATACGCGTGCGTGCGGCGGGCGGCATGCGTAATATATTTAGCCGACCACGGCAATTATTAGTTATCACTTATCGCTAATTATACGGGTGACTTGTAAATACTCTTTATTGACAACAATATATTATGCTATTACGGATTACCGATAAGCTATAATATTATGAACGAAAACATTTGATATTTTGATCAATGTAACTGGAATGATACATACAAAATATGTACAATCGTTATTCCGAGCTTATTTTCAGTTGTCTTGTCTTTTGTGAATAAAATATTTTTCAATTTTTGTGTACCTTACGTCCTTACTACTACTTTGTTCATACAATGGACAAAAAATATTATTCTGGGATCAAATACAAGCCATACTTTAAAAAGGCTAAAAAAATAAAAATAAAGGCAATATACAAGCGTTACGTATAAAAAATGTACCTAACAAGGTAAGTTGATTTAATTTCAAAATTATTTTGAATTGAATATATTGGTAAAATACATTTTTTACAGGATAAAACTAACTTAAATAAAACGCATGAAGTTCGAGAGTCTTCTAGAGATACTTTTCCGAATGTAATATTACCGTCAGTTAGTACTGACAATACAATTATTCGTCATGATAACGTCAATATGTAAGTGAATATGTTATTATAAAAAATAAATAAATTATAATTGCATTTATCATATTATTTTTGTGATGATTCAAGTGAAATTCATGTCCACGGCCGGTTTGACATAGGTGCAAAAGGAGCTTTTTCTCCAGGGTGGTACATTCTTAGAGGTGGCATACACGTTCGTCGTACTTATAATTTATCATTGAATTCAAATCTAACACAACCATCGCAACTACTCCGGTTTTTTATAGCATACATACCTATAACACTCCACTTATAAATAAATAATAGTTTGAGGATATTATATGCAAATATATGCAATGTCTTTTAGGCATAAGAAAATTTGGATTTTTATTAGTTTTTGGAAGTCAGAAGTTAGAATTCCATTTATTATTATTTACTATACTCATTGAAATTTTAAAAAAAGGTCGGCAAGTGGGTACCGCTTTGCTATACAGTAGGTGTCGAGTGGGCCACTGTAATGGATGGTATTAAATTTGAATTCAATGATAGAATATCCTTGTATACGAAAAACGATTCTGAGCGGAGACGGTCTATCAGCCTAGGATTGGTATTTTATATCACATTTATATTGCCATATTTTGCAATATATTATCACATTATTAATAATTTCAAACACTCATAAAAAATTAGATGGACTCTCCTGTAAATTATTTTTTTAGAATAATAAAAAAACTTATAGAGAATTTTGTGTTGAATTTTCAAATCTTAGGTAGATTTAAATAGAAAATTTTTTATGAATTAACTAATCAAAAAAAAATTCAAAATGTGATTTTTACGTATATATTCGAAATTTCAACTTGAGATGCTTATAAAAAACTATTAGACTTACGCTTCACTTTTTTTTAACTACCACTTACATAATAGTTTATGAAGAACCTTGTATTAATTTTTTAAATTTCAGGTATAAATTCTCAAAATGTTATACAAATTAGTTTGTATATTTTCTTGATTTTGACGGACCAAATTTTAACTTAAAATGTCTATAAAAAATTATAATTATAATGTATTTTTTTGATTTTTTAGTTACACTATAAATTACTTACGTAAAACCTTGTTTAAAATTTTCAATCCTTAGTTTTAAAAACTGAACATTTATACATTTTTAACTACCTACAAAACAATTTGCAAATGTTCGATGATAAATTTCGGTCAAAATTTGAAATTTAAATGCTTATAAAAAAAAATTGGCTCAATGTATTTTTATTATTTTTTGTATATTATTTAAACAACTTGTAAAAAATCTTGAATTCAATTTTCAAGAATTTTGACCCAACAAATTTTTTTTTATTGATATTTAAAGAAAACAAATTTGAAAAACCAACGATTTCTGAGGCTATAATTACCTCAAAAATCGTCAAAATATATTTTTGGTGTATATAAATTGGTAGTTTGAACATTTGGTGAAATTTTCAAATACCTATGATAATTCCTCTTTGAAAATAAGAAAATCGTTCCCGGAGAGGATGAAAAAAAAAATTAGTTTGAATTTCCGATAAACTTTTTATTTTTTAGAAAGGTAGAAAAACTTATAGAAAATCTTGTGTTGAATTTTTAAATCTTAGATTTATATAGAAAAAGTTTTATGAATTTCCTAGTTAAAAAAAACTGCATAATTTCGTGATTTATACGTATTTTGTCAAAATTTTAACTTTAGATGCTTATTTAAACCTATTAGAGAGTAGAGACATACGCTCAACTTTTTTTTTAATTTTTACGTACAACAAGTTATGTAGAACATTGTATTACAATTTAAAGTTTTTTGACCATATGAAAAAAATTTTATCGGCAATAATAAAAATATAATAAAAAAAACCCGACAATTAATTATGCCTATAAACAGTTCAAGAAAAGTCGCAACATATTGAAAATTGTATTGTGTATAGAAATTGCTTATATAAACATTTTGTGAAATTTGCATGTATTTACTGTCATTATTTATTCTGTTACGCAAAAAATAAAAATAAATTTTGTTAAAAATTGGCTTTGAGTAAAAATTCAAGTTATTTTCTTAATTTTTTTATTTTTTTTTTCTGAAGCGCTTGAAAACAATTGAGAACTATTTTTACTTTTGACCCCCCCCCTCCATAGAATTTGCTTATATAAAAATGTTTTGAATTGTTTTCTACTGTGATAACTTTTGGTACTACACCAAAAAACAAAATCGATTTTGTCAAAAATTGTTTTTTATCGTTGTTTTTTACGAGGCGTTTGAAATTTAAGGATAGTTTTTTACTTTTCAGCCCCCCCCCCCCGAATACCAACTATATTCACTTTCCTATCAGAAAGGATGCTGATGATGAAAATCGAAATAGGTACTTTTACTGCCATTAAACGTGGTGACAGACACAAAAAAACAACACATAATAAATTGTAGAATCAATATATTCATTGCTCCCAGAATCTAAAATACTTAGATTAATTGTAAGCTATAATAAGTCTTATAAAAAATTAATATATTGCACAATACAAATATCGTGGTATCGATATGGATTCGAATATAACGAATAACATGGTATGACAGTAACTTTAACGAAAATGAGAAACTACTAAGTGTTAATGGAATAAACAATATTTTATCAACTATTCCATGAAATATTGACGTCACTTGGTCCAGTTCAAATTATTTATTTTAAAATCAAAAAAAGGCGGCATATTATAATTTATTTAAATAACACTATTTTTGGATCTAAGAATAAATTGTCCAATGTTTGTCTATAATAAAAATAATGATATATATGCATATTGTATATGTGTATACAGAGTGAATATTTTATCTCATAACAATTATATTTCACAAAGTGTAAAAGTAAAACTCCTTAGAGTAATAATTTATTACAGCTACTACTAAGTATAATTAATAAACAACTTGTTCAAAATTATATTTTTATGTATCGATACAGGTCATCAGAAATATAATCTGCAATTATTTGTGAAATAATAAGAATCACCCTGTATAATATAATATAATTATGATTTTACGATAAACATTGTATTTTATTTCATTTTTGTTTAAAAAATGTTATTCTAGTTATAAACTTGTACTCAGTTGTTGTCTGATAAAATTGCAACACACCTCGTTCGTGGTTAACACAAAGTGGCTGTCGATATTTATACCTAATCCTATCCCGTTAAGGAGTAGTGGGTTAGCTAATCCCCTACACGAACCGGTCTTGTGAACCGGGTTGTTGGACTGATATAAATAAAGTTTTCTAAGTTATATTTTACAGGTCCTAGAAACTTATGACCTGCGTTCATAAACTAAACACAATGGTAGTCGATATAGCAACGTATACAAAGATTTATTAAATGTTTAAAATAGTAATAATATTACACAGTACACTATCACCTGAGTAACCCTGTTCTTGAGGGTAGTATATTGAAGATCACAGGAGTAGCGGAGTACGAGTTGAATTAATTATGATAATACGTTATGATTTAATTATTTGGTAGGTTATTATACCAATAATAAATCGAATGAAATTGATATTAAATGAAATGTTAAGATTATATGAAAGAACGCTTGTCTTTACTTCGCGATTCAAACCCGACTGCTGGCTATGCCAATAATATAATATACGCTCGTACTCGGCGATCCTAGGTTCTGCTAACCTAAGCAAATTCACAAAGAAGTTTCTGAGTGCGACGTAAAATGACTAGTCAGTAATCTGTAAATCGTTACAGTTACCCCCTATGTCGTTTAAAATATGCCCTCAGATTTACTTTGAAACAAAATAAAATCAAAAAAAAAAAACTGTAATCAAATGTATGTTAGTTAAACACGTGATAACACCTTGGCTGTTTTCGATGGTGGACATCTATTCCGTTCTTCTCGGTGAATATAATAGCCTTGCGGAACATCCCTCTTTTTATTTTCACGGGATATATCACAGTTATATTATAGTCATTTAGATTTAAGTTACTGGTCATGTCGTTAATTATATTATTTTTTTTTTTTTTGCAAAATTAATTAAGTAATTTGTGTAATATACATACCTATACATAATACCTATACATTACACACGTAGAAAACTTATACATTTCAAGAATTACATTTATTTATAAATTTACATATCCAATGAAAAACGTTGCCAAAAATTGAATATGTTTACAATATTTTGATAATAAAATAGACATGCCTTAAGATTGTTTCAATAGATTTGGGTTTAACAATGTTTTGAACAATAGTGGCTCTCAGGTTTACATAACATAATAATAAATAAATAATTTGTTAGTAAAAAAAAAAATTTGCAAGTTTATAATAAAAATACAAAGAAAAACTTTATTACTGTTTAGCTGTTTAAAAATGTCGGTTATAACATCATTGCTCGTTCGCTTACTCTTCTGAAATTATTTGTGATTAGTACAGTGTATATATATATATATATTAATACTAAATCACCGACATTGTCATCAATCGCTGATGCATACGTTCTATTATCTATTCTATCCAATAAGCAAAGGGAAATAGTCACATTGTTTGTTGATCCAATAAATATTTTGAAACCCTACTGATTTTAAAATATATTAATTTTATTCAGTATCTTAGAAAGATTTAAAGTTGTATGATGTGTGCCTCATAATTTACTATCCCATCACCAGAAATCGGTGAAATCCTATTTTAATACATTTTTGTTTTGTAATAATACACTTAAACAAATGTTGTTTCTTTTTTTTTTTATATATTTAATAATAATTAATACAGTGTAACTACTATGTTTTGTAATAAGAAACAAAAGTGTTTTCAACGTTTAAATACTTGGTTATTATATTTAAAACGTGAGTATAAGAATACAATTATTCATAAATAGGCCAATAACTTGCCTTGTTTTGTTATGGTTGCTAATAATACTATTTTTCAGTATTGCTTAGCATACAAATTATGTCTCTCCTTGTAAAACATTTCAAGAATAAGGAACATAACAATTTAAACCCTATCATAATGTCTATTGTATTAATTACTAATATATGTATCTTTGTACATATTATTCATAACAATAAAATAAATAGTTCATTACAAATACAAACAAAAAACATTATTTGTATGTATATGGGTTAGGTTAAGAAGATACATTTTATCAAATATCATATTCTTCCATATTAAAAATAATTAGAAATGGTTCTAGGTGGGGTCAATGTGGACACATATAGTAATGCAGACTCACAAGGTCTCTTTCTAGAATTTAAATCTCTAAAAATAATCCAATGGACAGAATAAAATTTGGTTTACCATACTTCTACTTTTTCCGATACATATGTACTATACTTTTAATAAAGTTATCATAGTAGGCCGTATTTTCTGACTATATTAAATTGTGTTTTTATTTTCATCTTATAAAATGTAAAAATTATTATAAGTGCTTTTAAAAATGTATAAAATAGGTCGTCGTACAAATAACTTATAACCAGTGGCACACAAACAAACACACATTCTCTATCATATTAAGATTTTATAATTTTATTTGGTACTATATTTTTACGATTTTTTTTTTTTTTTTTTAACGTCGGTATTTCTTGTGTATTTTAAACAAATCAAATCTAATTTAATTTAAATTTAATTAACATATTACTTTAAAAAATTAATTTTTGGATTAATTATTGAAGGATGCAGTTGTCCGTTTTGGCCCCAGATGATTGACTCAATAAGTTCCTCTGTTTCCTGATTAAATTCGGTCAATATTATATTAAAAAATATTAAATGTTGTGTTAATGTTTGCGAAATATCTATCGTTTGTATATTATGTATGCTGTTATTAACATCATATATTAACTGGTCTAACGTTGTTTTTAACTTAATGGTATTTTCATTAATTGTCTTAGAAACATTGTTAAAACTATTAAGTGTTGCCTGGACTATCCTCGTTTGAATATTAATTAAATCTCATGTTACTTTATTTTGTCCAGCGTGTGATTTTATTTTTTCATCAATCTCGGCTAAATCATCCTCGTTTAATATCCCAAAGGCCCATTTTTCAAAAGTACCTACTACATTAATTAAACCTCTTTTCATTATTTTATGTGTTTTCAGTGTATTATATGTATTAAATCTTTTATTTAACTGAGCAATTGTATTATTTATCAGGCCGCTAAACTGTTGACAAATTTCAGAAACGTTTCCTATAGATTGCCTATAAAATATATATTGATTATTACCATTATTAAGTTGTTTTGTTTTATTGATTGGACTTATAAATCCATCAACGTCCTAATATGCCTAAATGTGCAGTAGTAACTTGTAAGGGATCTAAGTCCCCTGATAAAAGGATCATGTTACATAGATTTCCCAAAGAGGTAAGTTTACAGACAAAGTGGGTTAAATCATGTGGACGAGTTGACAGTGTAAATGTATCTACTGGTGAGTCAATAATATTTAATTATACTTAATTATTTATATTATATTTGTGTAATTATAACTATTCAGAAAGAATATGTTCTCGACATTTTCATAGTAGTGACTATTTTAAGCCACTAATTCAAAAAATGCTGGGATATTCACCGAAAAGTTCACAGAAACTGAAAGTCGATGCTGTACCATCTTTAAAAGTGGTATTTTTCACATTTATTATAATACAAATATGTGTGTTTTGTTTATACTGTTTAAAATAAATATTTATTTACTTAAATGTAGCCAGTATGTTTGAAAAGCCCTGCTCGGACTTATAGCCGGACAGTGTCATTAATGTCACCACAATTTACAGTAGAACCATCTTCTAACACAATAGTTTCAAATGTATGCAACTAATAAAATTATAATAAAAAAAAATTTAATTTATTATATTATGAAAATCATGCTTTTATTTTATATTTTATATATAATATACTAATTGGTTTTTTTGATGAAATTAAGATTTCTGGAGAACATAAAATTTCTAAGCGGCTTAACTTTAATGTTGATGACAATTTAAACATGGATTTCTGCAGCACTGTAAAATAATAAAATAAAATGTGTGTATTTATCAATTAAATTTAACAAATCAATTAATTTTAGACAATGGATGAATTGAATAATGACAGCTTACTTGCCACTTCATTATATGAAGAAATTGAAATTGTCAATCCCAAAGAAGACATTAGTAATTAGTTGTACCGATGCAAGCACTCAAACCAATAACGTACAACTTGTTGATACTAGTTCACAATGTGATGATAATGGAACTGAAGTTTTACAGTAAAGAATACAAATTTTGTTATTTAGGAAATAATATACACAATTAATTTTTAGATTACAGGCTGTTTTATTTGAAATGCATAGTAAACTAAAAAAAGAAAAAGAATTAAATGCCACTTTGAAAAATACAATAAAATTACAACAAGATACCATTAAGTCATTTGAAAATAATAATAACAACCAAAATCTTGAAATTAAATTAAATAAAGTATTATCTGGTATGTTCACCAATACTCAAATAAAATTACTAATGGAGCCAAAAAAGAAAGTATACAAGTGGACAGAAGACGATATTGCCAGTGCCATTACCTTAAGAAGTTTATCGCCTAAGACATATAAATACCTAAGAAACGAAAAAAAATATCCTTTACCAGGTTACAAGACTAATAAACTTTCAATTAACAAATCCTTTTGATCTAAAATGTACACTTATTTTTTAAACATGATTTAGGACTTTCTACTTTAAGAGGATGTGCGTGATTACGTGAGCATTGATTAATTAATATACCATGTACTATGTATATTTAATTTATTTTAATCTATGGCTGAATAATAGTCTGTATGTCTTATGTATTAGTTAAAATATTCAAGAAAACAGGAACTTTATTCATGGACGCATATAGTCCATTTTTGGCCTGCCGGGAAATTTAAAAAAAGGGCCCCTAGTCCCTACACGAAAAAAAAGTTGATTCGCTCTCAGATACATTATTATATGAAATAACAAATCAAATTTTAAAAATAATAACATTTTACCAAATACTTGGCTTCTAATTCCTAAACTATTAATGATTTATTCAGAATAAATTTTGTTGAGAATATCTTTCTTGACATTCATTAATAACAGACCTGGTAGGTAATAACAACAAAGTAAACATCAAAAACAAAAATGTATAAGATTAAAAACGATTGTAATTTGTAGATTCAAGTATTCAACTGAATATCGATGGAGAAAATAAAACATCATCACATAAACATCTGTTGCAGTTGTATAACTATTAATATAGTACCTATGTACTGCTATCATTGATTATAAATACTAAAGATAATATTTATAATCAATTTATCAATGTTACTATAGTATATAATAATATGTAAAAACCAAGATGTAACACTGAAACTATCAAGAATTCAAGACTAATGACCAACGAGTATCGAACGAAATTCAAAATTATATTTGCAATACGTATATAATATTGTTTATTATTTGTGTTTCTGTATACTGTATAGTGATAAAATGGGAGCTTGTAAATTGCGGCCACATTGAGCAGGTAGTAAAAATACTAAAGTAAATTGCACCCGGTAAATTATTGTAAACAATGTAAACTGTTGTAAAATGGTGGATAGCCGAACGTTTATCGCTATAATCGTTATGATATTAGCGATATCAATGCCTTTACGAGTATACGACTTTACGTAATACGTATAGACGTATAGTTAATATTTTAGTAAGCCGTTTGTGTGCAAAATGGATATTATACATACTGGATTTAGCCAGGAAAAAAATTATGTTAAAATCTATTTACCAAACTTATATATTTTCAAAATTTAAACGTGAGTTTTCTACGGGGGAAACAAAGTGGCGATGTAATGTAAAAAATTCATAGAAAATCATTTTTGGAGGACAGTGTTAGTCTTAGTCGCCTCCTCGTGATGTCCTCGGGGTAGTGCTAAATGACCATCATAAAAATAATATTTCTATTGGGCGCAATTTACTACGTTTGTCTGATAAAATACCAGTATACCACAGTATCACTCACAAATAAACGATAGCATTGCAAATTGCATTTTGTAATATAGATTATTCTAAAAATAGTACAACAACAAATAAACAACCTGTCCACTATCCGCCAACCTAAAATAGACGTTGACACGTTGTAGATGGTGGCAGCGCGGGCGCGCGGCGTATGCGGGCCGATAAGAAATCTTTTTTGTAAAATATCACAGATATAAGATTATAGGTTGACTGTTTGGACTATTATAAATTATAATATTATATTATTTTATATTTTTATTGTAATTGTATAATATTAATGAGTTATTGCGTCAAACGATAAAAAGGAGCAAAGGGCCCACCGGGAAATGCTCGGCCTATCCTCACATGGCCTTATTTAATGAATGTGTTGCGAATTGTGAGTTAGGAGTGATCACAGTGGCCCGAGCTGGTTACATAGGAATAAACAGTTGCAATTTATGCAACGGTCAACTGCAAAACGCGAAAAGCGAACCCGGACATTTCGCCGCGACCGTTTCGCCGCGGGACTATTCGCCGCAGACCGTTTCGCCGCCGGACCTATTCGCCGCAGACCCTTTCGCCGGCGAATCGGCGAAACAATATTAAGGAAAACCGAGTTTCACCTGAGGTGGTTTTACACAACAAGTCGAGGGATATTTTCGATTTGCGGAGCGGAGCGACGGCGCCGAGGAGCGTAGCGACGAGTGCCGATACACTCGTAATCACTGAAACTTTAAATTTCCATAACTTTTGAACGGTAAGTTTCAGGAAATTTAGAATGGTAATAGTTTCAGGAAATTTTGAATGGTAAGTTTCCGGAAATTTTTTCAAACACTTTTGAATTCAGCATAAGAAACCACGTATATTGAAAAAAAAAATTATATATTTTAACTACAAATATATCATTAATCACCATTTTGTTATTGCTATTGTTGGCTATTAATGGCGAAACAGTCCGCGGCGAAACAGTCTGCGGCGAAACGGTCTGCGGCGAATAGGTCCGGCGGCGAAACGGTCTGCGGCGAATAGTCCCGCGGCGAAACGGTCGCGGCGAGATGTCCTAGACCCCCCCCCCCCATCACTTATTAAACGTTAATAAAAGTAGGGGTACGCTAAAATTTCTGAAAAATTAGTTAGGGTACTCCGTCCCCCCCCCCAAGTCGAGCACTGGGTATATGTATATAAATAATAAGGAGGTATATATAATAGGCATTCAACTACCTAGCTAAGTATAACATTAACTCAAAGGATTTAACACTGTATTAAATAAATAAATAACTTACGAAAAATAAATAAAATATTATTGGTTAAAAAGTATAAATAGATACAACAATATTAACAATGGTACTTTGGGTACCATTGTATAATATGTAGCTATAGGTACATTTGAAATTGGAACTAATTTCCGTTAAAAAATATAATCATTAATGACACTACTGGACAAGACACTAATTTCACCATTAAATTCTAACTAGAGTACTTCCACAGAATAGATTAAATTTAAACTATTCTGTGGTACTACTAGAGTAATAGATTACAGTACACTTTATATTTATACTACTTTTATTGGATATTTAGAATATTTATTATTTACACTTAAATGTGATTGCTGATTACAGTTAAAAATCAATTTTATGTTGTGTATAAACTAATAGAAAGTAAAAATTAATTTGTTATTACTGAATATTATCTATGTAGAAATCTAGAGTTTCCAAATTGTATTAACGGTTCATTTTATAACATAGGCTTTTGTTTTTAAAACTTCATATATATACAGGGTGATCCATTTAACGCAAGACACTCATTATTTTAAAAAGTATTTACGTTTTTGGAAATATTTTTGTTACATGGAATAGAGTTGTTAGAAAACAACATTATTCAAAGAAAAAAAAATACTTTTCAACCTTATTATTTTTTAAGTTTTTACTTTTTTGAATTACTACAGTTTTAATTTTATAATCCAAAGCAGAATATTTTTTTGATTATTTTGATACATAAAAATCGAATTTTGAACTAGTAGTTTCATGAGTTATAAGTATTTGAAGTTTAGATGTGCATTGGGGGTGGTAGCAGGTACCCCGTAAAATATTGGTCCACTACTCCAATCATCTAAACTTCAAATACTTATAACTCTTATACTCTTTCAAAATTTGATTTTAATGTATCAAAATATTCTGCTTTGGATTATAAAATTAAAACTGTATGTTGTAATTCAAAAAAGTAAAAAATTTAAAATATTTTTTTTTTTGAAAAATGTTTTGTAACGACTTCATACCATTTAACAGAAATATTTCCAAAAACTTAGATACTTTTTGAAATATTGAGTGTTTTACTTTAGATGCATCACACTGTGTATATAAATATATAACAATCCTTTTCATACCTAACCACAATATGATAAAACATTAAAATATTCTTTGAATCAAAAAAAAAAATTTAGTTAAAGTATATTGTCTTACTGAGGAAAACCCACAAGCTCGGATGAGTAACAGAAAACTTATATCTGAGGACATTGTGGAAACTCTCCACATTATTATTTGTCCTCCGCGGGATTCCGTTTACTGATATGACATTTGGTCCAACACGCTGTATCCAATACCTATTTTATGCATATAATTTATCATTTATTTATTTAAATACAATTATATTTTAATACAACACCTACCTTTGATAATATGTAAAAAGATTGACCATAGGCACATTATGGTGTATAGAAAAAGATTTTATTAGTATAAAACCTTCTTCTATTTTTGTGGCTGGGAGGAGAGGTAGACACATAAGCATTTGGAGTGCTTTTAATGCAAAAGCATTCGTATTGACTAAATCTAAGTATTGAAGAGATTTCATTTTCTTCCAAACTGCCTATAATGTTAAATAGACATAATTAAACAAGTATTAAATGTGTTCAAATCAAAAGTAACAATAATTTATTTAAAAATAATTATGTTTTTTATAGTTATTTCAAATACAATATTAATTATTAAAACTATATAACATTTTTAAAAATTATTATTATTTATTTTATTCAAAGACTAAGCAGTAAATACTACATGTCTACATTTATACAAATCATGCAAATTTAACTCTAGTTTTTGTTTTTTGTAAAATTTAGAAATCAGCTTAATTATAAGTTTTTATTTAATAAATTAATTTACTACTTTATACCTATATGGCATTATGTCTATAAAATCATTGATTATAATATAGGACATACATGTTCATCCAAACTTTACGTCACAGTAGCTTTTACTATGAAATGTTTAAATAAGAAAACATGATTTTGAATCATATAGATAATCTTGATCAATTCTATATTAATTTAAAAGGGAAGATTTAAAGGGTTACTTTTAAAATTAAAATGGAAACCTATATTTTGTTTAATATGATTCATGAACAGTTTAGTTTTTGATGCATTTTTACGGGTTGGAATTTAAATTTGTCAAATGTCAATAGTTAATGATAATTATGTACAGTATATTATATACATAATATATATATAAAATCATCTCCCCTTTTAAATTATTATTATTTAAAGAAAAAATTATTATTAAATTCCCCTATATTTTAATATGATTCCAAATAGGTTTTACATAGGTCATATTTTCACAAATGAAATTTATCACACCTATTGCAATCTACTGTCACATGAAATGTTGAAGACCCTGTTTAATCGTTCTATTAAAAAAAAGATTATAGTTTTATACATATAATAATATTATAATTATTACTCAACTAAATTCTGATTAAAATTCTTTATTTATATACCAATTATGCTTTTATAATATTTTATTTATGAATGTTTAAGTACCTGATTATGATGAAACCAACATCCAACTGCCCTAGTCTCTTCTGTTCCTAGAGTCAGCAATGTGTCCCGTAGAGCACTTTCATAATCGGTAATAATGATTTGAGGCTTGAGTTCAGGAAATAAATTTGTTTTCATGAAATTGATTATGCATTGATAAGAATTCCTAGTTTTGGATTCCATCAATGCATATACTATTGGGATGGACTAGAAAAAATTGTAAGTTTAATTATAACTCTAGACAACATTTGTATAGTTCTAAAAAATAACTTACATAATTTTCAATCATGCAGTGAATGGTTAATAACTGTTTTCCCATGTTGACCGGAACAACTTTGAAAGTTGCATCTGCATGGATTTCAGAGATATTATTTGCCAATACGTTGTCGATCAATTGACGACAAGCAAATATAACACTTTGGTTTCCTAGTTATAATAAGGTAATAAATATTATTTTAAATTATATTTATATTCATAGGTAGTATGATTAGATACAGATACATTTTTTTCTTATTTGCAGTTATTATAAATGTGCTAAGTCAAACAATGTGTGTTGCCCTGGTACAGCAAAAAAAAATGTGGATGGTTCAATTGTGGAAATTAAACCCCACTTCCTACGCACATTAGGTCTCTGACTGATAATGGTAATTTGTTGAAATTATTTAAAACAGCATTGAAGTTGAGAGCTAAAAATGAAAATCTGTCATTAAAAACTATTTATGATGAAGAATCTCGAAGGTAATAAGATTAAAATAAAAAACATATTCATTTTTCTCTTCATTGACAATCATTTAAAATATACTTTTTAACTGGCTCAGGCATACTGTTGCTGCTGCTTCATATCCTTGGTCAACTGCTGAAAGTACAATGCGTTTTGCCAGAAGATCTTCATTGCCAACTCTTCCACAGTCGCTCCTAGGATTGGCAACACGGTTTGAAGATGGCTATTTAAATAGATTTTCTTATTGTGATACAATTATATATCAGGGATGTATTACTGATACTGATGGTAAATACTTACTGAAAAATATTAATTACAATTATGTTTCTACTATAACAAATGTATAATTTATACAGATACTTATATATGAATAAGTTTATGGGTGTATACAGTGGCATGGCAAAGGGGGTAATCAAGAGGCGGGAGCCTCTCAGAGACATAAGGGGTGGTGGATAAATAATGGACAATCAATGATAATTTGGTATTAATTATAGTATTTTAGTAATAACCAGGACAGGTAGAGATATAAGACAGCGACTACGCCTTGCCTTTATTTGGTTATTAGTGCTGCAGCATGGTAGGTGAAATATTAGACTAGTCTCTGAAGAATTTAAAGATCGCCATGCCACTGGGTATATAAGTATCTGTTTAAAAGCAGTTAATATTGTAGAAGCCAAAGAAACCACCTATGATTATTTATATGTTATATCAAGTCATATATTATATTAATACTAGTTTTAAAATAGTTTAAAAAGTATTTACTAATAACTAATGAAACTAGATCAATAGGTACAAAGTTAAATTTAATTAATTAACTATTATGTAATTATACATGACAATATAATATATTGTATTCTGTGAAAATCAATATTGTCATAAATTATTTGTGCAATTTAATACATTTCTGTTAATTTTGAAAATTATTGTTGGTTTTTATTTTTGAGCCCTATACAACTTATTGTTTTATCATACATTTTATACTAGATAACTATTTATATAATATAACAAGAAATTAATACTGACTACTAATATAAAGAATATTATTTTCTCAAGAAAAATAATGTAGAACAAATATTTTGATTAAAAAATGCCGTTTCATGTATGGCCTTCTATGGTATGCACTTATTAATTTTATAACGAAGTGTGTTTTTTATTTTATATTTTTTTGTCTGTGTTTATGAAAAGTAGATGAAAAAAATACTTCAATTTTCGACTTCAATATCTTTTCAGGTAGAAAAGTAAATCAGTTTTCAAAATATTTCAACTATTTGTAGGCAAAATACATTTTTGATTTTTATAAGTTTTTTTTAAAATTATTATGGATAGAAAAATGCTATTCCTACTAAAAAGCTTTAAAATTTAATACAAAATTCTTCTTAAATTGTTGTAAGTGAAAATTAAAAAAAAAGTTGAGAGTAAGTCTATAATAGTTTTTAATAAGCGTTGTCCAAAGTTAACATTTTCACAAAATACTTAAAAATCACAAAAATTTCTAATTTTTTTTTATTTATAAATTTATAAAAAGTTTCCTGATTAAATCTAAAGTTTGAAAATTTAACACAAGATTACAAGTTTTTCTAATTTACAAAAAATAAAAGTGTGCCAGAAAGTCAAAATAATTTTTTATGGACGGTTTGAAGTTCATATTTTTGGATACATTGGATACCGAAATTTATTTACCACCCGTAAATTAACGATTTCTCATCGAACAACTTTCGTATTTTGTTGTAATTAAAAAATATTTTTCGTGGGTACCTACTTGATACTTGAAACTGATCACAATCTCATTATAGTATTTTATTTTATAAAAATTAGGTTAGTGTTGGTACTTACGTGATTCCTTTTCTTTTACCATTATTGTCATACGTATAACCATTAAATTCCATTGTATTTAAATAATATATAAAGGTAAAACAAACGACGACAATGTAAATATAATAGAATGCAAATCGACTGTGGTCTGTGACGTGTCCAATGTTGTTTCTTACAGAACTCGGAGCAAAATGATGTACAAATATTATTACCATATAACTCTAAGCCGATTTTGTAAATAATAATTTGATAAGTATCATATTAATATTATATTAAGTAATACTGTGGTGTCTGCCGTCTGGTATATAGATTGTCGTCGCCGTTCTTTTGAATGAAGTGGACAAAAATACACTACCAATAGCAATAATTTAAAAAAATATAATCAACGTTTATGAACGTCGTTTATATATAGAATTTAAAAGTTCATCGAAGATAAAAAAATAAAATAATAATAATAACTTTTTTTTATCTCGTATGTAGTCTTTTGTTTCTTTATCGTGCTGAACAATTTAAATGTTGCATTATTACAACGACAAAAAATATTTAAAATAATATATTTAATAATGTTTTGCAGTTATATTGATTTTAAGCCGTAAATGTGGACAAATTTTAAAAATTGTAGGTAACATATCCAAAATTAACGCATGCACTTATAAGTAATAAGCTTATAACTAATAAGCAATTATATTAATAATGAACACATTTATTGGATTTTACTGAAAAGTTATACCATAATAACCAACATACATTCAAAAAAAATATTTAAAACATTAATTGTATGTTTTAGTTATTAAAATAATATGTTATTAGTTATTATTATCGCTGTGAATGTATAAGGCCACAAAAAAATCAAAATATTGCTCCAATAAAAAGTATTCATTTTTTTTTATCTTAAACAAGTTTTGAACAAAAAATATTATATTGAATCAAAAGTAAAAAATAGTTTTACAGGATTGCACAATTTCAAGTCTTCTATGTAAACTTATAATCTAAAAAACAAATTTTAGTCATTTCATTTTCTGCCACCACTCGCAATCTCAATGTTTACGATGTAGGAACGGATCCGTTCAAAAAATTAATATTTGATTATGCAAAATAAATTATTTTTCTGACTAAAAAATGCATTTTTATAAAACAGGCATCGAAAGCTAGCTTTGAAAAATAGTGCAAGTCCATTTAATCTCAGCATTAGCTTATTAAAAAAGCCCTAAAGGATATTAGGTAGGTATTATATGTTTCCAAGTATTAGTATTGCTGTATAGGCCATACAAAGTTAGGAAGTCCCTGAAAGAAAATGATTTACATAAATTGAATCTTATTACAGTACAATACATTGAAAATACAACATAATAAATATAAAATACGACATAATTTATATAACAGTGTAATTATATGTGTTTCTTACTTACCTATTTATTTAATAAAATTTGAACCGAGGCATAAGGTAGTTAAGTACTGTGTTAATATTAGTAACTTATGAAAACAAATATATATACTTACTTGGAAACGGTCAGTACTCAATGTATTCAAATATTCAATTAATGCGCCCGGTGGCCGGTGCTAATGCTATTTTGTCTTCAAAAAATCACTCTACGGGAACAATGATTCTGACACGGAGAATCAAAATTTTTTTTTAAACTAATATCATTGCTTAAAATCAAAAGAAAAATCTGAGTGCCACGCGGGCTTGTAGAATACTGTTTTTTTATCAATTAAAAAAAATTATCTGAAAATATTCAATTTACAATGAGTTATGCATATTCCTGTGAAGTCATTTACGTCTGACAAAAGGGGCAACTATTTTTTTTATAATAATTCGTTATTTGTTAGTTCAATCACATATCCCTGCAAATGCGTCCACGTCGTTTGTATACTGGTAATAGAGGGATTCTCTCACACTAATAACCATTTACACTACAACACATTCACAAGATCGTGGGACGCTAAAACAATATGTGAATAAGGTTACCAATAATTTGCTCCTTAATAAATATCAGGCACCGTGGAACCTTAATACATACATTTATAATATATGTTGTCACCTTATTTCTCAAGTTTTTCCGAGAGAAAAGTTTGTGTAAGTCGTAAGACTTAATAATAATAAAGTCGTTTACTGTTGCAGATAAGAATGAAATAAATAAATATGTTGATATTTTGTTATTTGTTGCTATAGTGGATCTGAAGAATACATTTAAGACTTGTAAGAAATATAATATGTAGCCATGTAGGTGGATTATGCACAATTGGGATATTATTCATAATCCTTTTGCATATAATTTCTAAATATTATATACACGAATCTTATAAGAAAAATATCTATACAGCAGGGGCGTCATTTCCCATTTTTTCATGGGAGGCAAAACCAATATTGAAAATTTAAAGTAATACCAGTCGCTCAAGTCATCCAATAATTTTTTTTCAACACACTTAGTGTAAATGTAGATAATTATATAGAAATTATAAAAAAACAAATAATAATAATTTTGTTAACAAAAATGTTTTTTAGTTTGTTTTAATACAATATTATATGGATCACCATTCACCACAGCTATATATTATAAAGCGTCATACAAAAATGTAAATAAACCATGTAATAAACCAAATAATATAATTAATAAGTAATGTATATTTAAATATAATATAATAAATCGACGCTTCGATGAACTATAAAGAACTATCAACTATATATGAACTATAGTTGTATTGGCGATCCACAAAATATTGTGACTAATCAAAAAAAAAATACAAAATTATTGTTATTTGTTTTATACTATAATTTTATGAAAATATGATCTACACAAAAAGTGTGTTAAAAAAAAATCATGGGATGCATTTGCATACCCTTGCATCCCACAAATGACGCCACTGCTATACAGTATACATTCAATTATACATATTATAATATATACGTTGAATAATCGTTAGATTCTTATCTTTTGAGTAATTTTGCCTCAAAATTTTATAATGATTGTACTATTCATCAATCAAACATCTATGTGTATTACATGAATGATTCGTGCATGAACAGTTATAGGTATAATGGACGTAAAATGGTTACTGGGAACAAGTCCTTTAGGATTCCGGTTAGGATGATGCATAGAAATTGATTGACATAGACTTGAAATATTTTCAATGGGTTTATGTGAAGATGAATTCATTAATAATTGTGTTGATTAAATCATTATTATAATTAATTAATTATGTCCAAGACATGCATGTAGGTATAGTTACATGCAAATAAATGCATTTATTAACAAAATAAACTATATCTACATATTTATTTTGTTTTAATTACTTTTTTTTTCATCTAGGTAGCATGAACGACTTTGTTCAGCAACAAAAATTATCTTATAAAATAAGAATTAACCATATGTATATTATATTATATTATATTATATTATATTGAATATTACATTATATATCATATGCATATATATATTATACGTATTATTAAATTTGTAAGCATTTATAACAAAATACCTAATCAATGTTAATTGTACTTATATTGTATACCTAATGTATAATATTATTTATTGTATAGTTATTACTTATTAATATACCCATTGGGGTATTTACGGTGGGAGCGGGCAGGGGTCTCGGCGGGCGTCGTCCGATTGCGTCCCGTTTCAACCTTTTATACCTTTTCAGTGTGTCGATTGCGTCCGAGGTAAATTATTTTTTTTTACCTTTTTCTTACTGAATATAACTTATTAATACATTCTTAGTTCTAGGATTGAGAAATGAATAGTCATAATTAGTTATTATTTTGTAATTATTAAATAACTCAAAAATACATTTCTAGTCAGTCATCGTCAGTGTAATAAAATAATAATTGTACAAAAATCTATAAAAATAAGTACAAAATATAATACAATATATAAACGTTATTTTTATGTGTGTATCTGTTTGACATCGTTTTAAAATATTTAAAAATTGATGAATATTCGGATGTGATGTATTGAAAAAAGAGTTGAATTTTGCATGAAAGCTTTCACACGCGTGTTGTACGCTGCATAGGTACTACTCGACAGTGTTTTGTAGAAAGGGCGTAACCCTCAAAAAATCGAAAACCGACTTTTTGGTATCAAAATTTTCAGAAAAATTATGCGCATAATCTGTAAAAATGGTGTTCATTAGATAAGAAATGTGTTTAACTGATAACGGTTATACTGAATTGAGGCGCCCTTTTAATAAAATAAAAGTAAAACATGAATATGTGAAAAGGGCGTTCTCCACACAATATAATAATATTTTATGATTTGTTAAAAAGGGCTTCTAAAAAAAAAACACATAAAGGGCTTTTACCACACTAAAAATTACTTAAATCAAAACGGCTTATGTTAATACATAATGCAATCCCTCTAACCTTGTGTTTTAAGTATTAATTACATAATTATTTCAGGTAAGTATTTCAAATTAATAATGATTTATAAAATCGTTCTTCTTTCAATTTTCTAAAACAATAATTTCGTAAACTGTATGTTGAAAAATGTGTTTTTCATACAGTTTTATGTGCCTCACCAAAATTTCAATTATGTGGGTTGCGCCCTTTCAACAAAACACCGTCGTACTGCTCATTTCAGCCCACATTTCAGGTGGAAAATGTGAATTTGATTTAATATAATTATCAATTAAATAATCAGTCAATTTTTTGAGTTGTTCATTTAAGGGCTGAATAGAAGATTTTATTTTTTTCACTTAAAATATTATTCATTATATACGATATTATATATCATATGCTATAGCACAAAAATATCTTTCGACTCAGGCACTTGCAGACGTACTAAATCGCAAATCGCTAACCAACCGTTAAGATAAAATGTTCTTAAGCTCATCAAGTAAAAACCAATTCATGTTTAAATATATCTGCACAGCATAATATGTGACAAATATATTAGATTTATCATGTCAATTTACGCTTACCTACTATACAATAGGACGCAATCGGAACATAGAAAAGGTAGGAAAAAAATCGTTTACCTGCGTCCGGGACGCAATCGACAAACTCCGGTCTCGGCGTCTCGCCCTCCAGAAAAAAGGGTAAATAGTCATAAATAATTTTTCTACGTAGGTACAGAGAAAGAGAATATTAATTTATATTATGTGTTTTTAATATTTAGCCCCCCCCCCTCCAACAAAAAAATTAAAAATACACCACTGAATATACCAACATATTTAGGCAGATAAGGTAGATTTGGTACATTTTAATCTGTTTGTTTTAACAATGATTAAAATTTCTTAAATGATAATATGGTCATAATTTTAACATAATAGTTAAAAAAACCAAATTGATCCAACATTAAAAAAGTTGAAATTGAATAAAATATATGTATGTTAATTTTTTAGGAACCAATGATTTTTTCCGGAATATTACGATCCGTGATTTTACAGTCCGGGATCTTACAATCCGGAATTTTACGGTCCGGGATTTTGTGTTTCGGATTATTACGTTCCGGAATTTTACGTTCCGTAGTTTTACATTCCGGATTATTACGATCCGGGGTTTTACAGTCCGGGATCTTGCATTCCGGAATACTACGGTCCGGGATTTTGCGTTCCGGGATATTACGGTCCGGTATTTTACGGTCCGGGAATTTATATTCCGGGATTTTTCGATCCGTAAAATTATATTCCGGGTACTTATAGCCCCCCATCGTAATATTCCAGAAAAAAATCATTGGTTCCTAAAAAATTAACATACATATATTTTATTCAATTTTAACTTTTTTAATGTTTGTTCATTTTGGTTTTTTTAACGAATATGTTAAAATTATGACCATATTATCATTTAAGAAATTTTAATCATTGTTAAAACAGATTAAAATGTACCAAATCTACCTTATCTGCCTAAATATGTTGGTATATCAGTGGCGAATTTTCAATATTTTTATTGGTGGTGAGAGAAGGGGGTCTAAATATTAAAAACACATAATATAAATTAATATTCTCTTTCTCTGTACCTCTGTAACAAGTTATTTATAACTTTTTAACCTTTTTTTATATTAATAATATATATATATAACTATACAATAAATATTATACATTAGGTATACAATATAAGTACAATTAACATTGATTAGGTAATTTGTTATAAATGTTTACAAATTTAATATTACATAAAATATATAATATATATACATATGGTTAATTCTTATTTTATAATATAATTTTTGTTGCTGACTTTGTTCATGCTAGATGAAAAAAAGTAATTAAAACAAAATAAATATGTAGATAGTTTATGTTGTTAATAAATGCATTTAGTTGCATGTAACTTACTATACCTACATGCATGTCTTGGACATAATTAATTACTTATAATAATGATTTAATCAACACAATTATTAATGTCATCTTCACATAAACCTATTGAAAATATTTAAATGTCTAAACTCTAAGTCAGTCAATTTCTATGCATCATGCCTAGCGTTGTAGCGTTGCCTAGGACTTGTTCCCAGTAACCATTTTATGTCCATTATACCTACAACTGTTTATTATGCATGAATCATTCATATAATACACATAGATGTTTGATAGATAAATACGTTATACGATTGTGGTTCAAAATTACTCAAAAGATAAGAATTTAACGATTATTCAACGTACCTATATAATATGTATAATTGAATGTATAAATTAACTTTTTCATTTATACATTTACAATACTTATAATATACATATTACCAACCAATTATCTACTCCAATATATTTCAATTTATATAATTAACAATATACTTATTCCAAAAAAAATGTTGTACCCTTCTCCCCACCATCCAAGGAAAAATGTATGTACACAATAGTAAGTAAATTGTATACAAAAATTTTTTTTTTTTTTAGTTTTAATATGTAATGTATATGGTATGTCTAAATAGTCTAATACATTAATTTTGTTCTTATTTAGTTATGTATAATACTATAATAATATATTACCTATATTAACCATAACAAATAATAACAATTTTATCATTTGTCAGTTTATTTTTTAAGCATTAAATCATTAATTAAAATTTAAATTGATTACATAGATATTAATATTAATGTTTTTATTAGAAAATGGAAATATAATTTGTTTTCAAATATGTTTTGTGTTAGTTTATATTAATGTTAAATATAATACATTTATTATTTAAAATTAATATAAACTAACACAAAACATATTTGAAAACAAATTATATTTCTAATAAAAACATTAATAATAGGTAATAACATAATAGGTTAGGTACATAATAGGTATTTTAGATTCTGATCGAAGCGATGAATGTATTGATTCTACAATGATGTGTGTTTTTTTTTGTATCTGTCACCACTATTAAGGGCAGTAAAATTGTTCCGATTTTCTTCATCAGCATCTTTTCTGATTAAAAAGTGAATGTATTTGAATTTTGGGGGGGTTCAAAAGTAAATTTCTCAATAGTTTTTAATTGCGTCAGGAAAAACAAAAAAAAAAATTAAGGAAAAAACAAGAATTTTTACGCGAAGCAAATTTTGGATATTTTGATTTTTATTTCAAGTTTGTAAAAGTTTATAAAAGTTTCAAGTTTTCAAAATTTGAAAATGTAATACAATGTTCTTCAGAACTTGCTGTACGTGAAAATTAAGACAAAAGTTAAGCGTATGTCTCTAATAGTTTTTTATAGGCGCCTAAAGTTAAAATTTCGACAAAATACGTAAAAATCAAGAAATTATGCATTTTTTTAATTAGGAAATTCATAAAAAATTTTCTATTTAAATCTAAGATTTTTAAATTCAACACAAGATTTTCTTTAGGTTTTTTTATCTTTCTAAAAAAAAAATTTACCAGAAAGTCCTACTTATTAATATGAGCGTTTAAAATCATTAATAAAGGTATTTCTCATTATACTTTTTATTTAATTCAATTATTACGTTTCTTAAAAAAGGCGATAAAATAATGAAACTATTTGGAGATCCATTGTTTTTATTTTGTTTCCGGATTTTTACATTCCGGAATATTACGATCCGGGATTTTACGTTCCGGAATATTACGTTCCGTAGTTCTACATTCCGGATTATTACGTTCCGTGGCTTTACGTTCCGGTTTTATTTATATCGTTTCGGGGTTTTAAATTCCGGATTATTACGTTCCGTGGTTTAAACGTTCCGGGATTTTAACAATCCGGAAATTTATTTTCCGGAAAATTACGGCCTACCGAAAAGACTCAATGCTGACGAGAAAGGATATGAATCGTCCAGAATAACAAATCATGTTAGGACATTGTACTAAAAAGTAAAAATTTACCAAATAATAAGGTAGGTCGTAATTTTCCGGAAAATAAAATTCCGGATTGTTAGAATCCCGGAAAATAAAATTCCGGAACGTTTAAACCACGGAACGTAATAATCCGGAATTTAAAACCCCGGATCGTAATATTACGGAATGTAAAAATACGGAATGGTAAGATTCCAGAATATAAATAATCCGGAACGTAAAACCACGGAACGTAATAATACGGAATGTAAAACCCCGGATCGTAATAATCCGGAATGTAGAACTACGGAACGTAATATTCCGGAACGTAAAATCCCGGATCGTAATATTCCGGAATGTAAAAATCCGGAAACAAAATAAAAACAATGGTTCTCAAAATAGTTTCATTATTTTATCGCCTTTTTTAAGAAACGTAATAATTGAACTAAATAAAAAGTATAATGAGAAATACCTTTTATTTATAAAACTTATTAACATTAATATTATTAAATTAGAAATAATTGTGACCCTCTGGTCAGAGTTCAAATTTCCCAGTTCTTATTAAAAATAATAAATAATAAAACCAAAACAAATTGCGATTTTTTATTAAGTTTTCATAATTTTATATTTATTTGCCAAGACCACCGTCCCGCTCAGGCTCGTTTACTATTTATTGTATACTTGACATCTATTAATAATTATTTAATAGTTGTATTTAAATACATTTGAATCTGGTTTTTTTTTTTATTAAGCCGAAGTAAGACGATGGGTGTAGTAACCATCGGCATCAGCTATCAGCGTAAATAAATTGGACCAAAAAAAAGGAATTAATAAAACGGGGTTTAGTAAATTCCCACACCAAACATATCAGGTAAGCGGGTACATATTTCGTAAGTTCCTTCACGAAAAAAAATACACCCGTACGTAAGTTCCCACACGAAATTTTGGAGGGCAGTGTTAGTCGCCTCCTCGCGATGTCCTCAGGATAGTGCTAAATGACTATCATAAAAATAATATTTCTATTGGGTGCAATTTACGTTTGTCCGATAAAATATCAGTATACCACAGTATCACTCACAAATACACGATAGCATTGTAAATTGCATTGTTTAATATAGATTATTCTAAAAATAGTATAACAACAAATAACCGACCTAAGCCGTGACCACTATCTGCCGCCAACCTATAATCGGCGTTGTATATGGTGACGGCGCGGCGGATGGGGGTCGATAAGAAATCTTTTTTGTAAAATATCACAGATATAAAATTATATAATATAGGTTGACTGTTTTGACTATTAATATAATATAATATAATTTTATATTTCTAATTTCTAATATAATTGTATAATACTAATGAGTCATTGAGTCAAACGATAAAAAGGGGCAAAGGGCCCAGTCTTCCAAATACGCAGAAGGGCCCACTGGGAAATGCCTGGCCTATCCTCCAATGGCTTTATTTAATGAATGGGCTGCGAATTGTGAGCTAGTAGTGATCACAGTGGCCCATAGAAATACATGAGCTGAAATTTATGCAACGGTCAACTGTATTAACGCGAAACGTTCTAAACAGTAAACTGAGAAATAATAAATAGATTAATTAACGAAATAATTAATAATGCACATTTCCCTCGATTATGGCGCGTGGAGTATGAGCCACTGGCGTTGACGCAGTGGTTATCGCGACAGGCCGTAGTGCGTTACCCACGCGGTCATGCCAATTGTCTACGCATAGATAAGTATATATAACTGGCGATAACAGCGCGGCTATACAGTATACAGAGCAAAACGCCATCTCTTGAGCGTTGTATACGTTTGACTTTTACCAGAACTCCAGCACGGCCTTTTAATAGACAAAAACTATCTGCAATTATCTACAAAGTTATTATAGGTAGGAACTTAGGAACGTAGGAACGAAAAAAAATAATCGGGTAGAATCGTTTTCCTTTGTCGGACTTGTTCAAGAACGACCCATTTTTATGTGTTTATTTATAATAGATTCTCATTTTTCCCTGCGGTAATCATACCATGTTCAAAGAAGAATAGAAGAATGTTCCACTTAAAAATCTCAATTTTAAAATACTCATTACATGGACATGACGTCTTGTAGATGATTGAGCCCCCCCCCCACCCAAACTATTTATGCTATTTGCGTCTATGGACATTGCACAGTATTAACGATTAATTTGTTACCAAAACAAAAATATTTACAATAATAATATTATTGTGTATATTATACACATTATAAAATATATTATCTATATAACATACCTTTCATTGTGTATTACAAACTTGATTTTTTCAAATCTTTTCATGAAAATTGAAATAATTTTTTCAAGTAATAAAAAAGAACACAATTTGTTATAATGTGTTCTATACTTCTATGTAAATATTTTTGTATAGGTGACAAATATTGTCTACAGGTACTGAGTTACTACTAAATACTATAGGTATACAACTCAAGTAGTCTGACCAAACTTTCAAATATCAGATCATATTATGTAAATGTATGATAAACAAACTAGTCGGATTTTATTTGTTAAATATGTGTATATATTGTATTGCTTACTTAATTTTTGCTTTGCTTACAATTTTAAAAAGGTGGCAAGTGGATGTCGCTCTGCTGTACAGTACTCGTACGTTTTAAGTGGGTCACTGTTATGGATGGTGTTAAATTTGTATTCAATGATATATCATTGTAGGTATACGAAAAACGATTCCGAGTGGAAATGGTCTGTCAGCCTAGGATAGGTATTTTATATTATATTTATATTGCAATTATTAATGATTTTAAACGCTCATAAAAAATAAGTGAACTTTCTGATAAATTTTTTTTTTAAAAAGATAGAAAAACTTAAAGAAAATTTTGTGTTGAATTTAAAAATCTTAGATTTAAATAGAAAAGTTGTTATGAATTTCCTAATTAAAAAAAATGCATAATTTCTTGATTTTTACGTATTTTGTCGACATTTTAACTTTAGGCGCCTATAAAAAACTATTAGAGACATACGCTCAACTTTTTTCTTAATTTTCACGTACAGCAAGTTATGAAGAACATTTTATTACATTTTCAAATTTTGAAAACTTGAAACTTTTACAAACTTGAAATAAAAATCAATTTTATCCAAAATTTGCTTCGCGCAAATATTCCCGTTTTTCCTTAACTTTTTTTTGTTTTTCCTGACGCAATTAAAAACTATTGAGAAATTTACTTTTGAACCCCCCCCCCCCCCCCAAAGTACCAACTACATTCACTTTCCTGTCAGAAAAGATGCTGATGAAGAAAATCGGAACAATTTTACATTTTTACTGCCCTTAATAGTGGTGACAGATACAAAAAAAAAAACACACATCATTGTAGAATCAATACATTCATCGCTTCGATCAGAATCTAAAATACCTATTATGTTATTACCTATTATTAATGTTTTTATTAGAAATATAATTTGTTTTCAAATATGTTTTGTGTTAGTTTATATTAATGTTAAATAATAAACATATATTGTTATATTTAACATTAATATAAACTAACACAAAACATATTTGAAAACAAATTATATTTCCATTTTCTAATAAAAACATTAATATTAATATCTATGTAATCAATTTAAATTTTAATTAATGATTTAATGCTTAAAAAATAAACTGACAAATGATAAAATTGTTATTGTTTGTTATGGTTAATATAGGTAATATATTATAGTATTATACATAACTAAATAAGAACAAAATAAATGTATTAGACATACCATATACATTACATATAAAAACTTAAAAAAAAATATTTTTTGTATACAATTTACTTACTATTGTGTACATACATTTTTTCTTGGATGGTGGGGAGAAGGGTACAACATTTGTTTTGGAATAAGTATATTGTTAATTATATAAATTGAAATATATTGGAGTAGATAATTGGTTGGTAATATGTTATTTATATTATAAGTATTGTAAATGTATAAATGAAAAATTTAATTTATACATTCAATTATACAAGGCTGGGCATTAACGAGTTAAAAAGTTAAAGTTAAGTTAAAAAGTTAATTTTATCTTAACTTTTTAACTTAACTAGTTACTTTTGGATATTCATTAACTTAACTATTAACTTATTAAATTTATTTTTTAATTAACGTGAAATTAACGAGTTGATTTTCATTTTTACGGAATAAGTTAAGTTAATTTTTTTCATTTCACTATTTCAAAAATTATTTATTTAACAAAAATATTTACCTTGATTTGTTTAAAGTTAAAAATTTTATATTTTTCCAATCACTCTGTACTCTAAAGGAACACTCTGTATAGTGTATACATCAGATTATCAGAAAATATTTTGTAATAAAAGGTTTTATATTATTAAATTAATTATATCGAGTAACAACTAACAATAATAATAAGTATAGACATAATATATGGCATTATGGCTATATACCTATGTGGGTATATTATTGTTATCGACGAGTGACGAACTGAACTGACAACCGAAGTCGTCATTTCGGGAAAAAATAAATCCAACAAGTCTAATAATAAACAAAAAACAATTATCGATATTATGATTTTACGATTTTGTGTGATGTGGGCCTGTAATTTTATCAGTAATCAGTATTCAGTTGTGAACTTTTGGTTATACTCGAACGACACAAACGTCAAACACGTTTATAGTTGAAATATTATAATAATTAATAATACTTACCTACTCATCATATTCAACAATTTATAACAATATAAGGTTACATTATAATATAATTTAATTTGATTTTACAAAACAAAGAAAAATAATACTTTTAAAGTATAAACATTTGTTTTATAGTGATGGTCCAAAAATTAGTTTTGGGTATCAAGGTTTGAATAACAATAAAATATGCGTAAAAAAAAATAAACTTTTTTTTAACATAATAAAAAGTTTAAAAAAAATGTGTATTAACTTTTAACTTAACTGAGTTAACCTATAATTAAATTAACTTTTAACTTTTTGTTTTTGGTATATATTAACTTAACTTAACTGAGTTAAAAAAAAATCATTAACTTGCCCAGCCTTGCAATTATACATATTATATAGGTACGTTGAATAATCGTTAAATTCTTATCTTTTGAGTAATTTTGACCCACAATTGTATAATGATTGTACTATTTATCTATTAAACATCTATGTGTATTACATGAATGATTCGTGCATGATAAACAGTTGTAGGTGTAATGGACGTAAAATGGTTACTGGTTACTACAAGTCCTACAACTCTAGGCATGATGCATAGAAATTGATTGACTTAGACATTTGAAATATTTTCAATAGGTTTATGTGAAGATGAATTCATTAATAATTGTGTTGATTAAATCATTATTATAAGTAATTAATTATGTCCAAGATATGCATCATGCATGTAGGTATAGTTACATGCAACTAAATGCATTTATTAACAACATAAGCTATCTACATATTTATTTTGTTTTAATAACTTTTTTTCATCTAGCATGAACAAAGTCAGCAACAAAAATTATATTATAAAATAAGAATTAACCATATGTATATATTATATACCGTGTGTTCACCAATTTAGGGAACACTGAATTTCTCGGCTGGATTATGTTGGAATAAATCGAATTTTTTTTACAAGCTTGTGGTATATAAATACACATTTTCAGATAATTTCAAATTTTTAACCTCTTTGGTATACGCATGCGCAATGGAACTTACTTTTTTTTTAATAGCAACCGGTATTTTTGATACCAAATTCGGATAGACTGACTTTTTTTAAGTCATTTTGACCAATTAATCATGGCTCTAAAACCAAAATTGACTGAATGAGAGCCATTCAAATTTTAATAAATAATACATTTTTACAATTCATTATAAAATGCATAAAACCATTTATAATAATTTAAAATTTGTTACTTTTTGAATATCTTTAAGTATTTTTTTTTTATACGTGTTATAAATAAGATTAACATAATATGGATATAAAATTATTTAATCAAAATTGATTACAACAGTTATTTTATAACTACACAATTAATTAAATAAATTGTTAAAAGTTTGCTCCCTGATTGTCGACACATAATTGAAAACGTTGTAGACATCCTCTATTAGTTGCTGACATTATTTGACTTTCAGTAAGGTCATTACATGCAACCAAGATTTTATTTTTTAAATCTGCTAGGTTATCTGGTGGATCTGCGTAGACTACTGTTTTCAAATGTCCCCATAAAAAAAAATCAAGTGATGTAATATCTGGAGATCTTGCTGGCCATTCAATGGGTCCATAAGTGCCAAGCCATTTTCCCTCATATACCCGATTCAAGTAATCTCGAACAATATGATATTCATCAAAAAGTAACCAATTATAAATTATTATAAATGGTTTTATGCATTTTATAATGAATTGTAAAAATGTATTATTTATTAAAATTTGAATGGCTCTCATTCAGTCAATTTTGGTTTTAGAGCCATGATTAATTGGTCAAAATGACTTAAAAAAATTCAGTCTATCCGAATTTGGTATCAAAAATACCGGTTGCTATTAAAAAAAAGTAAGTTCCATTGCGCATGCGCTTACCAAAGAGGTTAACAATTTGAAATTTATCTGAAAATGTGTATTTATATACCACAAGCTTGTAAAAAAAAATTCGATTTATTCCAACATAATCCAGCCGAGAAATTCAGTGTTCCCTAAATTGGTGAACACACTATTATATATTTATATGTAATATTAAATTTGTAAACATTTATAACAAATTACCTAATCAATGTTAATTGTACTTATATTGTATACCTAATGTATAATATTTATTGAATAGTTATATATATATTATTAATATAAAAAAAAAGTTAAAAAGTTATAAATAACTTGTTACTGAGGTACTGAGAAAGAGAATATTAATTTATATTATGTGTTTTTAATATTTAGACCCCCTCCCCTCACCACCAACAAAAATATTGAAAATTCGCCACTGGATATACCAACATATTTAGGCAGATAAGGTAGATTTGGTACATTTTAATCTGTTTGTTTTAACAATGATTAAAATTTCTTAAATGATAATATGGTCATAATTTTAACATATTTGTTAAAAAAACCAAATTGATCAAACATCAAAAAAGTTAAAATTGAATAAAATATATGTATGTTAATTTTTTAGGAACCAATGATTTTTTTCCGGATTATTACGATCCGGGGTTTTACAGTCCGGGATCTTACAATCCGGAATATTACGGTCCGGGATTTTCTGTTCCGGATTATTACGTTCCGGAATTTTACGTTCCGTAGTTTTACATTCCGGATTATTACGATCCGGGGTTTTACAGTCCGGGATCTTGCATTCCGGAATACTAAGGTCCGGGATTTTGCGTTCCGGGATATTACGGTCCGGTATTTTACGGTCCGGGAATTTATATTCCGGGATTTTGCGATCTGTAAAATTATATTCCGGGTACTTATAGCCCCCCAATAATAATAAGTGTCGTCACACACTCACACGTCTTTTTTCGGAAAATCACAATATCCGCTAGAAGGATACGAGCCGACAGAATATTAACTAAGCCACGGGACCTAGTCACGAAAGCCTACCACCTGCACAACCACCACCACTCTTAAGGACAAGAGCATATATAAGCAAGCCATGACAAGAGATCAGGCAGACGGTTAGGGATACCCAAGACACTCAGAGCCCGGTCGTAACACCACTCACACGTCTTAAGTATCATTCTGAGTTTGGTCGTAACATCCCTCACCATTCTATAATATTCACTATTGTATTTCATTTTAAGTATATTAAATAAACAACACATATTACAAATTCACCGAGTGTTATCATTGCTAATTTGATAAATCCATTACGTTGAAGTGGGACGTAACAATATACTAAAATAATTATTGTAGGTGATTTAAACATAAACGTATTAGACACGAACAGAAAAATGTCAACTTCTATTTTCGTTTTATTACTTGTATAGTACTTCAGTACTTGTCGTTATTCATTTAATCAGTAACTGTCTTAGAAAGTGTGCAACATAGAAAACGACGACACTAGGCTCGGACTGGCCCGGACCGCAGGTATCAGCGATTGCTGACGGGGCCCTCGGTTTATCGATTTATTATTTTATTTTATTTTTGTTTAAATCTTATAATAATTTAAAAAAGGATCAACAAATATTATAGTATTTTTAAATAATTGTAAATAATATCACTTACATCTATAGCTTGTAATAAATGACTATGTATAGGTATAATAATATCAAATAGGTATGGTATAAGAGTATACAACACAAAACTTCCCAATGGCCAGTATTATTATTTAGGTACTATAAATAAATTTGTTATTGCTTGGCCGCCTGTAATCTACGATACGGTCAGAATTGAATTTATAATAACAATAGGTAAAAAAACACATCAAATCACGGAAGTTTAAGACTCGACAACTTCTATCGCGCAATAGTTTTAACGAAAAAATAAAAACGTTACGCAACGGATAAAATTCCTATGTATATTGTGTAAACATTTGGACTTTCTAAAAAGATTATATAGCTTATATATATTAAATCGTGTTCGCGGTTAGCGGGAGTGTTTGGTTTCATAAATACGATCTCACGCGCAAGCGCGCTGCGGTTTTCGTGCGTTTGAATACAATTTTGAACTGTATTTCGGGCAGTTGTTATTGGTGGCGGACGGTAGTTGGCCAGTAGCGGTGGACGAGCCTCATTCCAAAACGGACTCAGAGACCGGAGTGGTACATTGGTTGCCGAATTAAGTCCCCGGCTACCAGGGTCCCATGCCGAAAAGCCGCCGTTCTCGACGAGCTGCCGCCCGAAACGAGAAAAACATCGCGACCGACGTACATTATTATTATTATTTTAAGCCTGTCGATTTTTGGTATCAGTCGCCACTGTCGTGGGTGTCCCACCACATTTGGTACACGTTTAGAGTTTACTTATATTATTTTACGATATATATTTCGACATCTGACGACGAAGTGACGACTTCTATGAACCGATTACGACATAATACCGTATTGCGATATTTTGTTGCTGGCGATCCTATCCCACCACCGGGACACCGACGTTACTCTTTTACGGTTTCACCTTTTAAGTTTTTATTAATTTATTAATAAGTAAATGCGATGATAATTGTGATTTGTGGACATTAAGTAAAATATAATAAATACAAATTTGACATCGATATTTGTCGAAGAATAACCTACAAAAATTATATTTTTGTTATTATTTCATCATAATAATAAAATTACTCATTTTTCTAGAACTTAAAAGTTATACGATTTTTAAATGTAAATAATGAGTACCTAGCTATACAATATATTTATTAAATACTCAATAAATGTACGTAGGTAATAATTTACTTTTGTAATAATTTATTTAATGATTTTTAGTTTTTTTTTTTTGCTGTAATTATTGGATAAATCTGATGTAAATTGTGCTTTATGAATTATGAGCTTTAATTTAAGCTTAAATCTATTGACACTTATAAAAATAAAACATGATTTATAGTTAGTTTTATACATTTTTAAATAGATTAACTTGCTATGCTTACTAATATCTTTAGAGATTACCATAGGCGTGCGCAGGATTTTGTGTCGGATGCAGCATACATTTTTAACCTG
The DNA here is from genome assembly GCA_022818045.1 of Neotoxoptera formosana. NCBI lineage: Eukaryota > Metazoa > Arthropoda > Insecta > Hemiptera > Aphididae > Neotoxoptera > Neotoxoptera formosana. Next base: position 18,013,290 of record CM040630.1, on the reverse strand, counting down.
CCCTAATGAACAATAAGCAGCCCACTTATTTCCTTAATAAAGTCCCCCCCCTCGAATTCTGTTTAGCCCAATAGGCCATAGTGTAAAAATGTAATATTTTATATGTTCATATTATAATCACCTGTGTACCTGAATCATTATAAGGTATACTCCCCTCACCCATATAAATTCATCACTCTCTTGTTTTTGCGCGAACTTTTTCCTGACCACAGAGTCGTTTACTCGACATGGTATGAAAAATGAAAATAAAATAGTAATTAATATCATAGTCGATTAGGTTATGTGAATCATATGTGTTTACTGATTGCTGGTTATAAGTTTATAACTAATTATGGACATATATTCTGTTTTCGTATCGCTGCACTGGTTGGATGGTTAATGCACTATTGTCATTGTTGTTGTGTCTGTGTCTGTAATCTAGTGTGTACGTCGAATTTCTCCAATATTACCCATATATTTTTAGTTTTGTCGTATTGATAAAATAGTATTATTATTTTTCATTTGAATAACACTGAACATATTTTATATTTTAATTATAAACTCAATATGTTTAAAATTATTCATTCTATGTATAATGTATACCTTTCAAATAAATATCTACCAGCCCACTAAATCCAAAATAAATTGTCAGGTGCAGCGAAAGCAGCATTCGCTGCACCCGTGCGCACGCCTATGGAGATTACTCTACACTTATAATTGGTGAATTCCAATTTGTTAGAGTACAAATGGGTTAATCTGATTTTTTTTTAATTACCATCATTAATTGGACATGCACATAAAACTGTAATATCAATTTTGCGTTCTCAACTTGAAGGCACAAAATCAACAGTATTGTCTGTAGTAAATTGTACTATAGCCCACATTATGATTCTATACAGTTATCATCTAATATATATACATTTATGCAAGTATTAAGTAATTGTACGTTTTAGTAATAATAATAATTTCAGAGTTTTTCAAAAAATATTTTTAAATTTTATTTTTCTCAGTAGTCAGTTATTATGGGATGGGGGCTGTTCGGCCCCGTGATAAGAATTATAGATGATAAGCGTAATTCTGAGTTCGAACTCTAACCTCAAATCGTTCGATGACGCGTCATCTAGAATTTAGATCCCCGACCAACAAGACCCCCATTTTTATCTTATACCACCATATACCAACGATCCGTCAGTGACGCCAAACTTAAAAATTATTTACAGTGATGCCCACGTTGCCACTCGCTTGCTGCGCTGCGCTCGGACAAAGAAAACGAAAATATCCCTCGACTTGCTATGCAACACCACCTCAAGTTGGTCACAGGGTAACCACAGTATAACCACTCTTATCACTTATCATGGGGATCTACTTGTACTCATTTCGTTTAGCCCCGATTTTATCGTTTATTCCATGCGATTATGTCTGGTCTGTTATCATGAGGCCGAACGGCCCAGAGCCCAGTTATTATAATCTATATAAATAAAAATCTAAAGCTGTTTGTTAGTCTCGCTAAAACTCGAGAACGGCTGGACCGATTTAGCTCATTTTGGTCTTAAATTATTTGTGGAAGTCCAGAGAAGGTTTAAACGGTGAGTGAGTATGAAAATGTTCGGAATTAAGTTTTTAATATTAAATTTAAATTTACATGCTTATTTGCATGGTGTATTTCGGATATTCCCGTGACCGATCGCGATAGTATAGGTTTCCAGCTACCTGGAACCTGACCTTTTTTCTTTTGTGTGTGTTTTATCGTCAGCAATGTATAAGTATGAATTGTTCCAAAAAGTAAAACCCGACAATTTATCTATATTACAATATATATATATATTCCAAAACTACTCAACTCACTGGGATGTGCGAGATACGGGTGCCATATCGATTTTTATATATAAGTATAGACTTAAAATGGAATATCAATGAACTCCCTTTATAGCTGAAGATTTTCGCCAAACGCTGCCTAGATTAACAGTTAAAAATGAAATAAAAAGTGCACGGGATCGGCTAGAAAAACGTAATATGCGAGTGGTGTTACAAAATGACAACTCTGTACTGTTTTTCATCTACCTAATTCTGTTTCCATTCAATCACGCACCTTAAGGGGTCTGCAATCCACCGCAGGTGGATTGCCTACCTGATAATATACTGCTCGCATATTGTCCGTGATATGCAGTTGATTGCCCACCTAGGTGATTTAGATGTATGTAAATCACTTGAAGTTAATCTTAACTTAATATTTGGTTCAGGCAACGCCGGGTGGGACTAAATTGAATATTGTTGTAACGATATTACTTAGTATATTGTAAGTTGTAACCGTTATTTATAATATAAAACTTATTTTTCATATAGAGTTGGCATTATTATTTTTTTAAACGGGCAACGAAGTACACGAGATCAGCTAGTAATTAATAAGAATAAACACATGAGAAAATGAAAAGAGCATTTATTTTAAAAAACTAGGTATGTATATTAAAAATTAACAAAACAAAATCCTATGGAAGTCCCGAAAAGCGAATTCCGCCTGGAACCAAAAGCCCGATTTTAATTTTGAAAATATTTGAATTCCTTATTCTCTTTGCTAGGTTTTGTAGAAAATGGATTATTAGACAAGTGTTTTAAATAAATAAATTAAAATATTGTAGGTACTATCTTTTGATATATTTTCAATACATTTTTTTTTTTATTGAAAGCACTATTTACTATCAGCTACATTTGTTCTATTTACAAGTATAAAACTATCAGTTTGTATTTTTGTATTCAAAACTTTTGTAAATATGAAAATGTTGGGATGAACTTTTATAAATTGAGAAATTAATTTTGAATGGAAAGACTCACAACTATTAGTAGTACGGTACTACAGTCAACTGCAGTGTCGGTGGTATCGATAGCTGGCGGAATCGATATTATAAACAGTATAGGCCACTCAGTGGCCGCCCGAATAAATAAATAGCTGGCGGAGTCGATACCAAATCGGCGTAATTGATATATTATGCCCATTCCCTTTTCGGTCAGTACGGTTGTTTTTTTAATTTACGTGGTCATTGGTCAATGGTCATTAATATTTAACACGCCGCACACATTTACACGCCGCACACATTTACACACACACACACACACACACACACACACACACACACACACACACATTGTACAAAACGACAATAAACACTCGGTATTTAAATGTTTTCGTTTACGCACCTACAGATACGTAGCCAGTGGGGGGCCTGGGTGGGCCGGGCCCATCCTAAATATACTCTGGCCCAGGGCCGCCCCCCCCCCAAATTCAAAATATAATTATTTTTACCAATTATCAAAAATGTGATTATGCACATTGAGAAAAATGTATTGTAATTACTTTATTACTCTATGGCCATCTGTAAATACCCATATCCAATGCCTTGAAGCTATAAAAAATCACTTCCTTAGCTTTAGATCATACAATTGCAATATCCCGCGTCAAAGTCGTACACCTTATAAACCATTATAAGATGTTTTATTTATTTTATTTTATATATAATAAACGGGATAAACCCTTTTGAAAATACAGATGAAGTGAATGACATACGATTTAGAAAAATATCAGTTAATAACATATAAACTATTATTATACAAATTGAATGATGAATATAAATGAATCAATAAAAATATTGATTTACAATTAAAATAATCAGTAATCACAGAATAATACAATAATAACATTAATAATAATAATACAGTATATGATAAAATCGAATATAAAAATGTATATAAAAATTATTTTGCAATTGAACTTATAGCTAAATATACATTACGATTAAAACAATAGGTATGCGACATGAAGAAAAACTCTACATAATTCATGATTTGATTTGCTAAATTTAATGATCTAGGAAAGAAACTATCAGAGCTATAGTTATATTTATAAAACGGTATATGAAATAAATTTACTTTTCTCAATAGGTGACTCGTTATATTAAACCCTACCATGGACAGCAATTCAGGAGAATGAATATGACCATTTAACAAGTCATAAATAAACATTAAATCAGCAACCTTTCTCCTTATCTCACATGATAAAAACCCTAATTCCCTTATACATAAATTGTAAGAGTTTTTTGTTATACATGGCATATTTAATTTGTAACTCAAAAACTTTGAGAATTTAGGTTGTACATTTTCAACAATATTAATGGAAAAGTTATAACTAGGTGACCAAACTGTTGACCCAAACTCAAGATGTGATCTGACAAAAGAAAAAAAAAAGAATTTTTAAGGCATTAATTTTCTTTTTTACTGCAATAATTTATATGAGATGAGAAGGACAAGTTACTGTCAAAGATAATCCCTAAGTCTTTAATTGAAGTTACTCTAGTGACAGAAAAGTTATCTATTTTATAATCACGACTAATAGCATTATTTGTATGCAAAAAATAAATAATATTACATTTATTTATATTTAATGGTAAACTGTTTTGGTGACTCCACAATATGAATTTATCCAAATTCGCTTGTAAAATTAAAGCATCTACTAAAAAAGTAATTATGGAAAATATTTTCGCATCATCAGCAAAGTATATCAAATGATTCATCAAAAATAGATGGTAAATCATTAATGAAAATTATGAATAATAGAGCACCTAAATGGGAACCTTGCGGAACACCAGAACTTACTTGGAAATTGTTTGAAATATAATGAGAAAACCCGCTTGTGAACGGCAGTTAAATAGGACCATAACCAAAAGTTAAAAGTTCCTAAATGCCAAAAGAAGATATTTTATTAAGAAGTAAATTATGTTGAACCTTTTCAAAAGCTTTTTGAAAGTCAGTATAGATTGAGTCTAGCTGTACACAATAATTCAGAACTTCCAGTATTTTGGACAGTTAAAGTAGAATATTAGTGGCAATTAACATGTTAGGTAAAATAATGGATGTAATAATATTGTACATACTGTATGTTGTTAAGTAGTTGATTGTTAATCAATATCTAGTATTATTATTAAATTTTAAAAATTTAAATTGTAAACTTAAGGTTAAGACGGAAACCTAAATTTGTATTAGGTGCTGAGTATGTTTGTAATTATTGTTAAAACATAATGAACGATGGCAGCAGAGGAGTTGCATTGTTCACACAGATCCTCCTCTGCTGTCGGTTCAAATGGAAAAAAAACTTATCTATGGGCTAATAACTTAGTTCTAATACAAGATTAGGTACTTCTTTTACACTTTTTTTTATCTAAACCTTTGTTTTTAGTATAGTAAAAGGTGTACGTCTGTTGTGAACATCCACAGCTCTCAGAGCAAAATGGTAAATAAACCCTAAAGCAAATACTTCTATTTCACAAGCCATAGGTAACAATTTTGGTTTAATATCACCTTTCTTTTTCCACATTGATACGTCTGGAAGTGCATCTGTCTCTTGGCGTGCAAACAGTTCGTACTTTTTGATATCTGCGGTCTGCCTAGTCAAATTCATGTCCCAAGTTAATATCACTTTATTTCCTGAAGTTTTGATTTTCATTTCAGGACTTGGTGGCAACTTCTTCCAGGAATGTCGAGTTTTATGTGGCGGTATTAAGGTATTTAATGGTGGTGGATACTTTTGACTTAAAAACTTAGAATTAAAATTATGATTATACATTTCATCAACTTCCAATTTCTTAACTGACAAATTTGTAGAATTTGATTTGTTATCATTAATAACTTGACAGTCATTTAAACAGATTTTTTTATGAACAGTTTTGTTATTTTCAGCATCAGAAGGATCTGTATCATCAACAGATATTCTCTTTGATTTCGGCCCAGGTTTCTGTCTACGTAAAGATGATGTGGACATACATTCTTCAATAGTTAGAGATTTAACGAGTTCAGTACTAATTAATGGTACTTTATCATCACCATTCTGGGTATCATTATCTGAATCAATCAAATCAATAACAGTATCATCAACATATATTCTCTTTGATTTCGGCCCAGGTTTCTGTCTACGTAAAGACGATGTGGACATACATTCTTCAATAGTTAAAGATTTAACGAGCTCAGTACTAATTGGTGGTACTTTATCATCACCATTCTGGGTATCATTATCTGAATCAATCAAATCAATAACCGTATCATCAACAGATATTCTCTTTGATTTTGGCCCAGGTTTCTGTCTACGTAAAGACGATGTGGACATACATTCTTCAATAGTTAAAGATTTAACGAGCTCAGTACTAATTGGTGGTACTTTATCATAACCATTCTGGGTATCATTATCTGAATCAATCAAATCAATAACCGTATCATCAACAGATATTCTCTTTGATTTTGGCCCAGGTTTCTGTCTACGTAAAGATGATGTGGACATACATTCTTCAATAGTTAAAGATTTAACGAGCTCAGTACTAATTGGCGGTACTTTATCATCACCATTCTGGGTATCATTATCTGAATCAATCAAATCAATAATATTTTCATTTTTAATTTGTTGTTTGGTTTTTGACATATCAGATATAACAATCTCATCTTCACTATCTAATATTGTTATAATGTCAGGTTCTTTATTAGAATTTCTGTGTGCACTGGCCCTAAACAATAGTTAAAGTAAATATAATATATTTTGATTTATGTATGCTAAATAATTTGCCAATGTATGATAAATCTAATATTCACAAGTTATATTAATTTTAAATTGCATAATTACATAATACATAAAATATACCTAAATAAATATTAGAAATAAATTTGTTCAGTATTTTTATTAAAATAAAATTCACTACAATTTAAAAAAAAGAGGAAGTAGGTGACAGCTCATGCAATAGTATATCTCATCATTTAGTTAGTCACTGTAATGTACGTGTTGAAATTTGAATTAAATTATAAATCATTGTATACAAAAAAGTTTCTAAATATAGGCGAGGAACATATTGTGTTAAATATTCAAGCTTTTCGACACAGCCAAATATTGTATTGAGATTTATAGAAAAAAACTAAAAGAAAATTTCAAATGTCTATAAATAGTTCAAAAAAAGTTAACAATATAATCATGTATAGTAAATGACAATTTTAACAGTTGGTTAAAAATGCATGTATCTAAGGTTGTACATATTTGAGTGATTCCAAAAAAATTAAATTGATTTTGCTACAATTATCGACTTTGCATAGCAAATTTCTTTTCAGTTTTTTAAAAATGTACTAAGAATTTTTACTTTTGTCCCACCAAAATATCAACTAGATCCAAATTCCTACTACTACGGCAGTAACCACACCCCTAAAGTTGAAAATCAAAGCATTTAACTGTGCCAAAAGACGATGACAGACAGAAGAAAAAACATACATCATAGTAAAATCAATACATTCATCATTCCAAATCTAAATTTGTTAAAAATCAACAATTATTTAAATATATATTTTTATGTCTTACATTTTCAATTTGTAGTTCGGTTTAATATTGACATTTTGACCAATGGAATTAATTGAACACTTAATTGGTTTTGCAAACTTATCTTCTTCCAAATCTCTCTTCAAGCGTTTTGCAATTTTATCTAAAGCTTGGGCTTCGGCATATAACTTTTTATATTTTGATCTCCAATACTTAACATTCTTCTTCAACTCATTTAAGTTAAATATATCAGTTTTGTAAGTATCGTTTTCCAATATAAATTTGGTGATTTCTCGTTCTAATGTATTATTGAAGGTAGAGAGTGAAAGTTGAATTACACCGCCACTTAATTTAAGGAATATTTGAGGTTCTTGTTCTGGCTTGTTATTCATTTTAAATTGTGTTGTTTGTGCAATTTTTGCTACAAATTAAAAATATAGTACTAAATTAGTCAATTTGAATAAAAATGTAGTAAACAAATAGGTAATTATATGCTGCATAATAATTAATAATACCTAGACAATGGATCTATATAGATTTTTTTTTATATTTACAACTAAACAATAGACCAGTAAGCAGAATATATAATATAAATACTAAGAATTGTACAATTTTTGTAATATTTTTACTTGTGTAAGAGTTTTAGGGATTTAGTTCTCAGAAATATTCTGTAAATTAAATACCTCAACTGTTGTGGCATACTAAATAGTTTTGATTGGTTAAGAGCACACTGACATTTAAATATATCAGTAACAATAGTCACTTTTATAGAGTCACAGATTGGTTGATATTATTACAATAATTCTATAGAAACCATATTAAAAAAAAAATAATAATAATAATATGCATTGTATATTTAATATATTATATTATATTTTATATTTATTTATTTATCATCAATGATATACATGATAATTATAAGGATAAGCTAGGTTCATACTAATATACTATAGTTTCATCATCCATTAAATCGTCAAAAACCTAATAGTTAGCGTAAGGATGGTATTTGGATCACACATTAATTATTACAGATCAAAGAAATATACCTACTTATCTAAACAATTACAATATTTTATAATTTACCTCAAAGGTTGTCGGGGACACGATGATGATGAAAAACACTGACCGATAGAGATTTACTGAGGAATAAGCAATACATATAGGTATGTACCTACTACCTACCTAGTGATTATTGATTACAGTTGATTACAATCACCACAAAATATTAAATATCATCTTAAATTATCGCTCTCCGTTATTTAAAATATTATACATTCAGACATGAAAAACTACTGTGCAACTACTGTGCGAAGTTGGTTGCACACTTAAAACCGTATTACCGGTGAGGTAAGAATGCATAAAGAACAAATAAAACAAAATATACAATGTCAAATAGTGATGGGAACAATAGAGAAAAAGTAATCGAAATACTCGATTGTTTGAATTACTTGATTATATCGATTACTATGAAAGTAATCAAGTGGTTCTTTCAATCTCGGTATCAACTGAAAAAAATTGAATGAAAAATAACTCGTCGAGTGATTCTCTCAATCTTTCGAAATCAATCCTCTCGAAATATTGTCAACAAAATAAACATTTCATTAAGTAGCTACTAGGCACTAGCTATTCAATTTTCGGTATTTGATTCTTTCAAAACAAAATACTATTATTTAATATTTTTGATCAGGTTTTCATCGTAATACAATACTGCAGGATAATCTAAAAAAAGAACTATACTATACTATTTAGCATTTATTATTCATATATATATTTCGTTATATTTATTTATAGTTTACATTTAATATTTTATTGGTGCACATATTTAAATATACAAATAATAATAATAAAACATACAATGTAATAAGAAAACTAGAATAATAATAATATGTAAGATAATAGATATTTAAAATTATTTTAGCTTCTTATTTCTTTTCCTGATGTGGTCAGATATGCACATGCCAGTTTTTGTATCATATAATTTTTATTTTTTTAACTTTAAATTGAACGAATATAATTAGTGATTGCATACAATATACTAACATTTTTATTGTATTGTATATTTATATCGCATATTTTTTAGTAGGTACTTACCTAAGTAATAAAATAAATTGTTGTATATGATTTCATGGATTTGTAATTTTAAATATTATTATTCTATAGTCTATATTCTCTCCATTTTCACTGCAAGTTTTTACACTTTCATATTGATAAACATTTTCTTGCCTATTAGTATTTTTTTTAAATGCAACCAGGTAATAGGCATAGGCAGTGATCTGTAGTGTGGGAACATTTAAAAAAAAATCCAATCTAAAACGAAAACACCCAACTGCACTAAAGAAAAACTACAATCACTCCAAGTGTGATGATCACATTAACATTACGTTACGCAAGTATTTAGAAATTCTGTACTTGGATAGAACACAAATTCAAATTTAAACATATTTGAAAAAAAAATTTTAGTGTTTTAATAAATTATTATTATATAAAATATTAAATTGTATCATAATAATTAATAAAGTAACCATGTTAAAGCTAACGAGTTATTGCTAATAATAAACTTGAAATATATCCAGGAAATACAATTATAATAATATAATAATAGAAAATAAAAATAAACAAGTAGTACCTACAATGTTTGGTAAGTTTGGTTTGATTTATTAATAATATTAGTGAGCGATCCAAATCACATCCTACCTAGTACCTAGCTACTATTTAGTATTTGTACTAAACGAGCGATACTTTTGAGTATGGAGTAACTGAGTGCAATACTCTCAATCCACTCAATAAGTGGAATACTAAATTAATGAAATACTTGATTTAACTCATTTCAATAACAAATAAACCAAGAGAATCATCTTTGCCCAATCTTCCATTTTGATTTACGATTTCATAACAAAGGATATCCTGCCAGTATCTAAAATGCTCAATAATGTTTACACATCAAAATAGAAGTTTTGTAGACAACAAGTCTGTAAGATGGATCTATTTTTCATTAAAATGCCAAACAATAAAGACTTATAAATTTAATCATTAGAGCCTCTAAAAATCTCAAATTACATTTTACTGATTAACATATTATCCACATAGTAAGGAAATTCCAGAAATAACATATATACCCGATGATCCATTTACAGTGGCAGATTTAAGGATTCAAAAAAAGTCGGCAAATCCATAAGAGAGGCCTCGTACAAAATGTATCCGTAACATACTTAGACCTATTTTACTAAACCGATCACTTCGACAATGACTAACCAATACCTATTAATTTTATAGTTAAAAAAAAAATGTTTTTATTTTTTTTTACAAATAAAATAAAATATAAAAGGTATACACAATTAAATTATAGTTAAGATTTTGAGAACCTCTGAGAAATCACAAAAAAAAAATAAGCATCGTATAAATTAATTATATAAATTTATAATCTATTATTTTGTTATTACTATAATAATATAATACTGTACGTCTGTACTATAATAATTACTGTTATTAATTTTAAATATTATTGTTATTATTTTTAAATAACCCGTTAAATGTAAAAACATATGCAAAACATAGTGCAAATACATTAAATTCATAGACCACAGCCCAGTTAATCATATTTTTTAATATTATGTACGTTTTGAATTTATTGCGAAAACTGTATTCAATTAATCATAATTGAAAAATGTAAATATTCAATTTACTATTTGAAATTTATTACGTAGCGACATCAATTATTATTATGATTAATATTATTTGTGATCAATTCCTACTACGTAGAATGTAGAATAACTTAGATTTACGTAAGTTATTAAGTTATTAAGTTATTAGTTATTAGTTATTAGTTATTATATATATAAGTTATTAGTTCGATCTTTTCTAATTTGTTTATTTATAACATTTTCTACATTTGAAGTATTCCTATATATTTAAATTATTTTATTAATAAAACAATAGTAAATAATATTCCAGCTTGCAATATACAATTTTTTTTTTGATCAAAATTTAAAAAAATCAAATATATAATTTAGGTGGGTCTCAGTACACAATTAAGGAGGGGCCTCGTCGGCATTTGCCGACTAAACGACTCTTAAATCCTCCACTGTCCATTTAACGTAAGACACTCATTATTTAAAAAATTATTAATGTTTTTACATGGTTTAAAGCCATCACACAATAACATTTTTAGAATTTTTATTCATCCCATTATTAATTCTTAGATTTAAACAGGAAATTCTTAATGAGTATCTAAATAAAAAAAAAGCAAATTTTTGTGAAAGTTAAGTGTTTTGTTGAAATTTTAACTTTAGACGCTTCTATTTTAGATGTAAGCTTAACTTTATATTTTATTTTCACTTACAAGTTATGGAGACCTTGTCTTACATTTTTAAGTGTTATGAACAGTTATCAATTTTTATCAACAATAATAAAAAAAATTAGAAAATATATTGTACATATAAATTGCTCTAAAAGAGTGAAAATATAATTATAATAGGTAGTTATATAAACATAGAGGAACTTTAGAAACTAAAATTTTCAAACATTTTTAAATAGATAGATATTTATGGGTAAGGAAGATTCATACCGCTCAAAATTTGTCCCTTATTAGGTCAAATAAAGTGAAAAGTGATTTGATAGCCAATGATAACGGGGTATTCATGAAGTATTGTATGGACTTCTAAGAGAACACTGTAATTGGATTGTTTTGTCTTCGTTTTATTACAACATAACACACCAATATTTATAAACAGAAATTCCAAAGTTGTGTTGTTCACTTAAATATTAGTGTGAATTAACCTATTATCATACTCAAAGGAAAGAACATTATGTGTTCATGCTCATCAGGTTTTTATAATATTTTAGTTTTTAAGCAAGTTATTAATATGTAAAATATTTATATTTAATAGATCATTAGTGGGATAGGATTCATTAGTATCAAGCATTGGCAAAAAATACGACGTGAGATGTCAATAAATAGAACAAACATAAACCTACAAATCACTTGTAAGGCATACCTAGTTGACAACGGCATTTGTACGTTATATTATTGTGTTATTAATAATTCAGTTTTTGATCCAGAAGGAAGTGTGTTTAGAAAAAACAAAAATAATATAATATGATGACGATGATCACTGATATAGGGAACAGTGAACAGTGCAAAACATTGTGAATAGGTATTTTATAGTTTTGTCAATCGTTTCCAAACCGGTATTAAATTAAATAAAACGACTTCGACAACTTAAGACGTTCATACTTACAATAGATTTATTTATTTGGAAGTTAAATAAAAGATTTTCTTCAGAAGTTTTCTTCAGTCGCGGCAATAACACAATAATACAAAACACAGTCACACGCCGTCGCACTCTAGAAAGCCTAGCACAGTATAGTTATACTTACTATATAAACAACGGCGGAGTGATTCACAGAGCCACAAATGGCGTCAAAACTCAAAGCAGTGTCCGTAGTCCGTACCACGATGTCGGATGTAGAGAAGAGAAAGTGATAACACTCGGCTTCATAGATAAGTATATTATACTCGGCTTGATCAGGAGAAAAAAATGGCTTATTTTTCGACGGCAATTTCGTAGTTTAAATAATATCCACAGGGAGCGCCACAAGCTTCGAAGGCCGGTTATTTGAATAATATTCAATAATAGCATTATAGCCACTATGCAGTTATGCTACTTACGCATTAAATCGTAATGAATAAATAAATAAATATTGTATTTGAGATGAAAATTAATTGTGTGTGCCTATGCATGTTTATATAGTGTATTTATAGTAAGTATATTTATACATACTTACTTTATTATATTTACTTTTGATTCAATACTTAGTACTTACCTTATATTGATACATCATCTAATAAATATTTAAATATATCTAAAATAATATTACAATATTACAATAATGTACCTAGGTATAATATAAAAATAATATACATAAAATTAAGTATAAAAAAATACTTATCATATAATATTATTAAATAGTTACAACTTGGACGGTTTTGATAAATTTTTTTGTTTTTTTGTCTATTTGAATTTGCTTCATTGCACGCAAAGTGCATTTGGCATTGAGTATAAAATATTATTATACTTCGAGTAATTTTTCGAGCATGTTCTGCGCATCCTATAACATTTATATAAGCTTCCATCATGTACAATGTTCATGTGTATAAAACATTTTAAAGTTAATGTTTATTATTCATGTAATTATGAGCGTTGTGACATATAAATTATATCCTGATTTGGGTAGTATTTTTTACAAATTATCCAAATACAAATAATAAACTAGATTTATTACCAACATAAACAAGTGTGTTATTTAATTAAAAATATAATTATATCCCAATCAGTTGATAAAAACATGAAACTTAAACTTAAATATATTATAAGAATATTATAATAAAAAAAAAATTAGGAATTATACATTTTTACAAAAGTTTAAAATTGAATTAACATGTAGGTACATAATAATTATTTATTATTTATAGTAACTATAATTAATAAATTTAAAAAAAATTAATCAGTTAATTGTTTATCTTAAATTAAGCTAAAAGTTATAATATTATTGCATAATTAATAATATAATATAATATAATTTAAAATTTTCATTTTAAATTATAATATTTATAGTATTAATATCAATATCATGAAAATTATTTAAAATGATTGTATGTACAAATAATTTATATTAGTATAAATTATTAGTACCATATAATAATATATTATTGTGGAACTATTTAGTAATTATCTACTTTAAATTCAAAAATAATTATATAATTTTTTTTTGTCTATTGTAGTCTTTGTACCTTTGGAGTTCGAAACAATGTAATATTTTTTCCATCACTTCTACTAGCATATCCAGATTTACAGCCTGGTATAAAACATTTATTTGGCATTTTTAATTAGTAGGTAAATCCTATTAAACTAGAAAAAAATTATAAATTATTGTTCAATAACTCAATAGTTGAACAAACGTTGAAATGGACAGTCATTGACAGTTCTTACAATAATTCTAATAAATTTGGAACAATATTGGGAGGTGATTTCTATTTTAAATACTGTTTGTTGTGACTGGATACGAATTATGAAATTTAACCAATAATATTTATTGTAAAGTCTATATATTCAATGCTCTAAAATACCAAATGTAACCGGCCTTCGAGCATAGAACAATATAGAAGCGACACTCGATCAGCTGATCGGGGTCTTGTTTACCTATGATCTGAAGTCTGAACCTCAGAAAAACACGGAAACGTTTACCAATATGATGTTAGACCCAAAGTGGTATTATGTAAACGTTTACTGCCACGTAGGCTGGGTACGTTGCGCGGGGTCGGCTTGTTTACCTTTATCAGTATTCATTATTCAGTTTACCGTTTACGTTTACTTTTGTAAATTTTGCACAGGTCCACAGTTTTTTTATTGTACCATTATAAAAAACCACGTTTTTTATACATATTTTTGTTTTTATTTCAAAATGGGTGTGAAGTGTTTAGTATGTCCGAATAAGTATGGACCCTTGTCTATTGTTACTTTTCACAGATTTCCAAAGGATAGCGAAAGGTAAATATAATTAATTAAATATTAATAATGTATTAATCTAACAATGTTGTAATATATAATTGTATTATGTTTTAGATTTAATAAGTGGGTTAAAATTGGCCGCCGTCCTGATCTACTGGAAAAGGGTCCATCCTTTTGTTATCGATCCATAAAATTGTGTTCAGAACATTTTCTAATAACAGATTTTACTAATTCTAGGTTGAATAGTGTTGCTGTGCCTTCATTATTTAACTGGTCTGATATAGAGTTGGAACAAACCAGAAGTTAAGACATTATCCTGAGGTGTCCATTCCTAGTACTTCAGGAATAATGGCCAATTCTGTTGACATTAATAGTGAGTCACTATCTTCAATTAATTGGGCGAACATATCAGCCATGTCTTGTTCAACTCCTAAAAGTAAATATACTTATATAATAAGCAAGTCAAATTATATTGACATTGTATTTTTTTTTTGTAGCCAGCTCTATGTCGAGATCATTAACGTATTCTTCAGGCAATAGTTCCACAACCACTTCTAATTCTCAAACCCAAACACATCAGAGTCTGTCAAGTAACACACCACGAAAGGATAAACTGAACAAACTGCTAAGTATCCAAAAAAATAAATTTAATAATCTTCATAAACAATTTCTTGCACTAAAAAAACATTGTTCTGACCAAGAAAAAAAGTCTTCAACATTAGAGTTTTTTCATTTAATGTGCGACAATTTTTTGAATAAGGGTTTTGCGAATTTTGTTAAAATACAGTCCAAACTAACATTGCAAGATCCCCGTGGACGTAGGTATTCTTATGAAATAAAACAATTTGCACTCATGGTACATTTTATGGGTCCTAAAGTATATAGATTTCTTCGGAAATCATAGAGCTTGCCTTCTGTTAGAACTTTGCAAAAAACTACAGAAAATTGGGAAATTAATCCTGGTTTGAATGACTTTTTATTTAAAGTTTTAGCAGTGAAAGCAAACTCCATGACATTGAAGGCTAAAGAATGTATCTTGTGTGTAGATGAAATATCGCTTAAATCTTTTCTTTTCTTTGATTTCAAAAAAGATAAAATAATAGGTTTTCATAATACAGGATTCATTAAGTCTTGCGATGTTACTAAATCAGTTATGGTCATTATGATCAGTGGTTTGCATAGTTCTTGGAAACAACCTATAGGCTATTTTTTTGTCGCTACTACTTGTACTGGATATGATCTGCAAAATATAATCTTTCAAACTGTTCAGAAATTGTCCAATATTTTTATTAATGTAGTAGTCATGATTTCTGATTTAGGCTCAAATTTTAAGCACTTTGCAGATCAACAAGGCATTACCCCCCAGACCCCTTACTTTAATGTTGGAGACAAAGAAATTGTTTACATGTTTGATCCACCTCATTTATTAAAGGCAACTAGAAATAACTTTTTCAATTATCGTTTCAATTATCAAAATAAAATTGCAGAAAAAATTCATCTTACAAATTTTTATGACTTTGATAAAAGTAAACAACATCGATTGGCACCTAAATTAACTGATGTTCATTTAAATCCTAATAGTTTTCAAAAAATGAGAGTCAAATTTGCCGCTCAAGTTTTTAGTCATACAGTGGTTGCAGGGATGACTACCCTAGTTTCTTGTAATGAATTACCGCATAGTACCTTCGATATAATTGATTTCATAGATTCCATGGATAAGCTGTTTGATATAATTAATTCTCGTCCCATTTCTACCGAAGTTTCTAATCATGAGGGATCAAAACGTTATTCATTACCATTTTCAAACTCCTATCAGACTGATTTTTTAAATTTAATGTTTAATTAGTTTGAAAATTTAGAAATTCAAAAATTTGATGCTGAAAAAAATGAGTGGGTTAATATAGCTAGACAATATAATATAAAATTTATGAATGACTGGTTAATATCAATATCTGGATTAAATCGTCTTTATCAAAATTTAACTAATAACAGTGATTCCAAAATTGATCCAATATGTACTAATAGAACAAATCAAGACAAATTAGAAAATTTTTTTGGAACTATAAGAATTCAAAATGGAAATTGCATAAATCCTACATGCATTCAGTTTAAAAGAACTTTTAAAAAACTTTTTTGTCTTGATTACTTTGAGCACTCTGAAGGTGCTAACTGTATTCAAGATTTAGATGATGTCTTACTCAGTCTTGAAAAAACTCCTATAAGTGAAATTAAAATACTTTTCCCAGAAAAAAATCCGATTCAAATTCCATTACCTATTACAAACATTACTAATTACAAACAAATTAATTTACCTGAACAAAATGCTTTGACATACATTTGTGGTTACTTAATCGGGCAATGTTTAAAAGTTCATCAATGTACAACTTTTATAAATTTTGCACAAGCAACCACTTCCTTATCCAGTGAAACTTTTTATTGCCATTTTAAATCATATGAAGAAAATCCTCCTTTATTATTCGGTAATTTAATGATGCCCAATTCTACTTTTTATCAGTATATTTTTCAAATCAATCAGGTTTTTGATAGACATTTCATTTCATTAGCTCCTCAGCCCAACGTGGGTAAGACTCTCAAAGATTTAATTTTAAATACAATTTTTTTCTATCATCCGTGTGATAACTTTCCTAAAGACTTCTTAATTAACCTATTCTTAAGATTTCGAATTTACAACACATTGAATAGAACCAACAAGGAATATCAAGCATTGCGTACTGGTAAAAAGAACAGAAAAGTTCAAATCCTTCCGAATTTATAAATATTGAATTTAAAAAAAACCAGCTATTGATATTAATTAGTTTTTGCTTATGGTTGTAATGTATGTTTTAAGCATTTTTCACTTCGCAGTCCTTTTAAGGACTAAACTATGATCTTGTCTAAATTAATACAATTGACGTGTTCTTTTATTATAGCGAGATCAGTATTCTTATAATGCAATTGATGTATTCTTTTATTTTAATGATTCGGTTTTAAGGGGATGTGATACCCGCATGTGTTGTCTCCGTCTTACAAGTGCGTAACATAGCAAATTGTACGCTCAGCAGAACACGTGTAGCTCCGTTAGTTTAAAAATTAGTGCGAATTGACCTCTTATAAAATCTAAAGGTAAGATTATTATCTAGGCAACCTCATAGGTTTTTTATTATATTTTAGTTTTAACGCGAGTTATGAGTATTTTAAAATTGTAAATTTTTTATACATCTTAAAATACTTATAACTCGCGTTAAAATTAAAATATAATAAAAAACCTATGAGGTTGCCTAGATAATAATCTTACCTTTAGATTTTATAAGAGGTCAATTCACTTTAATTTTTAAATTAACGGAGCTACACGTGTTCTGCTGAGTGTACAATTTGCTATGTTACGCACTTGTAAGACAGAGACAACACATGCAGGTATCACGTCCTCTTAATGTAATATATTATTTTTAATTTTCCTTTTGCATTTTTGATTCTATTTTCATTGAATAAATACAATATATTCTTACTAAATTTCTAATGTGTTTGTTCTTTAACCCTAGTATTTTATTCCATATCCAATTACCTATTGTTACACTTGTCATTCATTTAAGTATTAAAATATTTTTTCATTACAGTTATTACTTACATTAAGTAATTTATTTTACAGTTTGAATTTTAATACACATATTAAATCTTGATAAAATAAGTATTGTACAAAATGGCATAAATGATATCATTCTATGATAATATTGATATGATATATTTAATTGATAACGTATGCCACGTCCATCTAGAGACCATTTTCAAGGCCACAATCGCCCGATCCGACCAATTCACGGAGTGTCGTACCCTTAGATTATATACAATGGATGGAGTCATAGCATACTACGCGTATAAAATGAGTTGATGCCAACATTACCATAGAACAATATAGAATAGACACTCGATCAGCTGATCAGGCCACTGTATCCCTAGGGTATGAAGTATTGGACTCTAAAAATGAAACCGTATCCGTAATCTGATAGAATGTTGGCAACGTGTATCCCTCTTTTGTTACGAAATTATAAAAACGGATACAATCCAGTGATCGCGGGCGACGGCTGTATATTCTGTTTATTTCTTTATACTAGTTAACATTAGCATTAACATTAAATCTTGGTAAAATGAATAAGTATTGTATTAATTTTAATAATTAATATAAGTCTGTTTTTTTACAAGTATTCTGTCAAATAATTTATACTGATATGATTTGTGTATACTGATAATGTATGCCACGCCCCCCCCCCCTGGAGACCGTTTTCAAGGCCGTAGTCACCCGATTTGGCCAATTCACGCAGTGTCTATAGCCTGACATTACTATAGGACTATTGAATAAACAAATATTATAATAATGCCGACTAAAAATGCGTGTGTGTTATGTCTACGGTCTGTTCATAAAAATCCAGGATTATCTTTATTTGGGTAAGTCTAAAAAATTTTAAACAATGTACAATAACAATCATGATGTAATTAAATACATTTTAATTAGATTTCCTAAAGATCCAAAACGTCTTAAGATCTGGCTTATGAAATGCGGATTGATCGAAGACGATGTTCAGGCAAACCGAGAGTTATGTTCATTTCACTTTGCAGAAACTGATTTTCGTAAATGTGTTAAGAACAGTGGCGGCTCGTGGGGTTCATCGAAGGTGGGCACAAATATTTCCTTCTTTTTCCACTATAAATGATTAGAATAAGTAAGTTATTAGTAACTATTATTAGTAAGTATTAATATTAGTAATAATTATTATTTAAATTAAATAGGTTCAACCAGTTTTTGATTTTGTCAAAACATATTGTAAAATATTTTTAATTTATTTATAATTTTTCAATAATAATTTATTTATTTATTTATTATAGAACCTTGTGAAGTAAATAATATCAATCAAGCTAATACACCGACAAAACTTGGAGACAGTGATGTTATGTGAGTATTGGGTAACATTCAATTTCTATATGACTAATTTATTTTTATTCAGAAGATACTACACTACCTATGTTATGTAATATTATTTCAGAAACTCCAAAAAGTTTGAAAAGAAAATTTTATGTTGGAGATATTAAGTCACCTGATTTAGCAACTCCCAAGAGAGCAAAAAAATCTTTTAATAAAGCCAGATTACAAATTATTTCCCAAAGGAAAAAAATTATTAAACTTCATCATACTGTTAGGAGATTAAGAAAAAAATTGACATCATTGTGATAATTAATTGAACACCTTAAGAGTATTAATCTGATTAGCGAACAGGCTCATGATGATATTTTGGTAGGTATTTATATGTGAAATATGATCATTGTTGTGCACGTATATATATTTATTTGTAATTTATTTGTTAATTATAAACCAAAAGTTTTGAACATATTTTTGTAGAAAGTGGTTTAGTAATTGTATAATTATTTTTATAATATGTAATAGATTTTGTATAAGTGTATTTTTGTAACCCATAACAACAATAAATATTATAACTAACAATTTAAGAAAGGTTACTCATTATTGATTAATATCATAGGCAGGAATAAATGGATTTAGTTGGACAGCTATATTTTTTATATAACAGCAAATGTATTAAAATAAATTGTAAATATAAATATGATATAATATGAAAATTATTGGGATATTTGTATATTTTGTGGAACTAATGATTTCCGCCTATGATTTGTATGTTTGTAAAATGTTTATACATTTTGTATGTATTTTTGTTAGGTTATGCTTAATTAGTTTGTAGGCCATGGTGACATTCTAGTATGTTATATATGTGATTAAATATGACTATTGTTATACATGCATAGTTCCATTTTTGTCTGGTAGTAATTTTTTTTTTTTTAAATCATCCCTAGTATTATGTTGAATTGAATATTTTATATTTTAGAACAATACCTCTGAGTAGGTATTTCTTGTAGGTTTTGAATAACATTTTTAAAATTTTCAAAATGATCTGCATAAAATATTGCCGATTCTAACCAAGCACCCCATCGTGTTATTATAGGTTGAGGTGGTAATGGTTTATTAGATAACATTTCATGATATAATTGAATTCTATAAGGAGCTTTCAAAAATATCCTTTTTCCGTTGTTAATTAAATCGTTTATTTCATGAAAAATATCCATAATTTTTTCTGCGATCCGATGAATCCCATGAGCAGCACAAGTCACACGAATAAGATTGGAATAAAATGGTTTTAAATTATTAGAAGCCTTAACCATATATGGGGCTGCATCGGATAACATTAATAAAACTTTTTCGTCGTTACCTCCCTCTGGCCATAATACTCTAAGACAATCATTTACAAATGTTTCTATGGTATTATTATTTGTTTTTTTAAGAACTTTAGATGCTAAAAGATACGATTTTGATGGTAAATCAACATTTAATTTTCCAACAATGAAGTTCTCAACATATTTGCCTCGTGGATCAGTAGTTTCATCGATACAAAAATATATGAATGAACTTCCTATATTTTCTCGTATTTTATTTAAAACGTCTGTGTAACATTTGATTACATAATTCTTCCTTAGTGTACTTTCATCAGGTATATGTAGATGAGTATATTTTTCCAAAAAAGATCTGAAATTGGTATTTTGTAATTTATGCAGTGGTATGTTAGAAGCAATCAAAGCTGAACAAAGGTCTTGGAAAAATACTGATTGATTTTCCCCTAATGTTGACTGTTGATTAACAAATGTTTGTTTAGAAGTGGGAGTTTTCGAATATTTTTCGTGTGAAAATGACTTAACGTGCTGATCAATTTAAAATTTTTTTGTACTACAACTACTTTATTACAATATTGACAAAAAACTGAATTATTATTTAAGGTTTTGAAAACCTCACCTGATTTATTATACGGTTCAATCCATTTTCTAAGTGATGGTAATTTTGAACTTGGACACTTTGGCATTGAAAAATAATAAACACAAACAATGTTATATAAAATGTACATGTTTCTATACTACGTTGGTCGTTGACTATTGCCGAATGTACGCTTCGAACTACAGTCGTCAGTCTATCACAGTGGTTCTTAACGGGGGCGGTACCGCCCCCATGGGGGCATTTCGGTCTCTCCGGGGGGCGATAGTGTTGAGGGGGGCAGTGAGCTTTTTCAAACTCGGAGATTAAAAGAAATCGGTTGGAAATTTGCAACAAAGGTGATCTACGTTTAGCTTTGACCAATATCGAACCAGACATCGCCACATTAGCAGCTACTCACCAGGCTCAAAGCAGTCATTAAGAGATATAATTTTTATATTTTATAATTTTTTTTTCATAGTTAAGTAAATCTTTTTGTATAGTAAAATAAAATTGTTTTGTTAAGTGGTGTAAAATAAAACCAATTTTATCTTTTAAAAATATAAGTTTTTACATTAACTTAAAGTTATTAATTTATTTTTAGAATATCAATTCTAAAAATATTCTATGAATATCAATTTAGGTATATTATAAACTATAATAAACTTATAATGTAACTTATATAATAGCAATAACTAATGAATGTGTATGGTATAAAATTTAAGCTGTATGTAGAGAATGCCAGTAGTAGAAATATTTTATTTATTGTGCATAAACTTGTACATAGATTGAAATTATTTTTAATAAAAAAAAGATTCTTTTTATACAATAATTATTTAAACACCTAAAATACTTATTTTGTAATTCTTAGATTGTGATACATTAGATGATAATGGAACTAAATCTAATGTTAGAGGTATGGTATCAAATAATAATTTAATTTAATTTTTATTAACACATAATATAATTTATTTAGGTATACATAATATTTGAATTTATTTTAGTCCCTCCACGTTATGATCCAATCTCCAGGTTGAGCCCACCTCCGCCGGTGAATTCTTTCCCATGTTTAATTGACCCTTCAGAAGGTGCATTTGAAGCTTTTGATATTAAGCCCAAATAATTAGAGTTAATACCCACTCAACAAATGTTGAAAAAATATTGATTACATCACTTGAATGTTTTTATTAATATGCCATGTTAATAAATTCCAAGATATTGTATTTTTAATTAATTTGTTTCTTTTCTTTTGTATCTAATGTGACAAGTCAATTTGAATTATATTCATGTTTCAGTCTCTCAGGCTTGTATAGAATTCATAAAAAATGTTTTTAATAATTTTTAAAAATGATCAGCAAATATGAAGTAGGTATTGCTCTGCTGAACAGTAAGTGTCGAGTGGGTCACTGTAATGGATGTGTTAAATTTAAATACAATGATATAAAATGATTGTACACAAAAAACAATTATAAGTGAAGATATTCTGTCAGCCTACATTAATAAGTATATTTTATCATATTATTGCTGTTAAAGAAATTAATTTTACTATTAATAATAGGTGTAGGTTGAATTAATTTTTGCTGAAAACATTGCATTTCAAAATGTCATTGTATATCTAATATTTAATAATACATTTTAAAAGTTTGAAGTAAGTGCCTACAAATAATATTTAAAATTTCATCAAAATAACTAACATAGTAATTAACCTAACCTTACCACAAGATAGCGCAAAGGATTTGCCCCAAAAAGCCAGGTGACTGTTTTTCGTACAAATCGTAACGGGTACCCGCACAGTATTTTTTCAAAATTTCAACTTTAGATGATTATAAAAAAAACTATTAGAGACTTATGCTTAACTTTTTTTTAAACTACACTTATATAACAGCTTATGAAGAACCTTGTATTACATTTGTAAGCCTTAGGTATGAATTCTGATAATATGATACATTTTCACTACAAAATAGTTTATTTATTTTCTTGATTTTGCGAATTTTCTACGCATTTGAACTTGAAACGCACATTTTTTTAACTGTTTTTCTTTCAATTTTTATTTATGGTTGTTGTAAACAATACTTATGTAGAATCTTGTATTGAGTTTTAAAACCTTGAAAAATGTTTGTGCATTTTTAACTACAAAAAACCGTACACATTTTCGCGATTTAGATGAATTTTGTAAGAATTTGAACTTTAAAAGCGTATAAAATAAATTCTGATTAACGATTTTTGATTTTTTTTTAATTTTGACACGTTCTATTTATGATTAGTTTTGTATCAAATTTTCAAAAATGTTTGATAAATTCTATGGTTTTAATCGACATTTCTAGAAAAAAAACAAAAATTTCAATTTTCTTTAAATAGTACAAAAAAGGTCAAAATATTTTGAAAATTTTATAATTTGTAGACAATGCTTATATTAATGTTTGGTGAATATTTCAATTTTTTTAAGTTTTTAGTTTTTGAGTTACACCAAAATAAAAAAAACGGTTTTGTCAAAAAATGGTTTTGCGTAAAAATTCCCCTTTTCCCCAAATTTTTGGTAGGTTTTTCCTGACTCTTATGGTAGCTACTAGGAGTTTTCTACTTTTGACCCTCCAAAGTACCACTTAGATGCGATTTGTGACCAAAAGCTAAAGATGAAGTTGAAAATCGGAGCATTTTTACTGCTCTACATGGTGATGACAGGCACAAAAAAAAATTGTAAAAAAAACAACATTGTAAAATCAATACAATTATTGCTTAGTAATCTAGCATAGTAGCATTGGATATTCCTGGTGGAATATATGCAAAATCTGTATGAACGAATAATGGAATCAATTCATTAGATTCACATAAATGTAAATTATAATAGGTCTTATTTATATATTATATAGTATTTGAAGTCTGAAATATTCCATGTGAAAGGTTAGGGTTAGAGGTTTGATTTTAAAATATTTCACAATATGGTGAAATCTGTAATATATGAAACATAGGGTTTTTATTAATTATTTTACTACTTAAAGCTGCATATTTAGAGGAGAGTAGGAAACCAAAAATAATAAAACTGTCATAAAGAAAGTGTGCAATTATTGGAACTGGAAAACACTGAAAAACACTGGAAAAATAACATTTTACAAATTAATATGAGTGAGATATGCGACTTCGGTGAGACTGTGGCTGTAGATATGAATAAGCTTAAGAGTTTAGTAAATACAAAAAACCTACATAATTATCTAATCAAATTGTTAACTATTTTTTTTTAATTTTGTTATTATTGTTATAATTTAATTTATAATGTATTCAATATTACCACAGATTACTATGATTCAATTATAAAAAAACTATGAACTAAAGTAGACTCTAAACACACATGGATTTATGATTTATTTTGCATTTTAATTGATTATAATAAAAATGTATTCAAGCAAAAGATTTATATTCAACATTGCTTTATACAAGTATTGAATATAATACAAAATTGTATCAATATAAAATAAGAGGGAACATTTATAATTTTATATTAATAAAGTATTAGATTTTTTTGTAAGGCAATATAACTAAAACAATAATTATATTAAAAATTGAAATATCTCAATTTATTTATGTTATAGCAGATATCAAGTGCTAAAAGTTGGATAGCTATGCATATCTTAATATTTTGAATAAAATATAAATGTACATAAATAATAAGTTATAATTAAAGTGTGTCATAATTTGTCATTCCTGACTCTTATATATTCTACTGGGAATTTTATCCTTTGAAACCCCAAAGTTTTTTTTTTCATCGGATTATTTATCGGATCCTTATACCAATAATTATCTTTTATATATTATGTTGAAAGTTGAGATATAATTTTGGCTTTTCGATATTTTGAATATCCGTCTTTGAAAAGCTGAGCATCAACCTGTAGACCATAAAACGGGTTATCATTTATCAATATATAAATGAAGATTTTTATAACTTTTATCTTTAAAAGAATTATTATCTTCAAATTGACTGAGAGTAGTTTGAATTCGTCTTTCAATGACTTCAATGTCAATATTTTGGTACCAGTTTGTTAAATTTATCATGAAATCATCTTTATAAAACATTTCATAGTTACATCCAATTCTATAAAAAAAAATTTGTACTAAAGCTAAAATTATAATTTCACCTTAACGTAAAAAATGTACCTTGAATACAATCTGTCGTTACAAGGCTCTTTAAGTCCTCTACAACAAAATGGTAAGAATACCAACATAGGAACCAACAGATGTATGGATATTGTGGAACTCATTCTGTTAATAATTATAAACTGTAATCATTTTAAAAAATATATAAATATTAACTTTAACTGTGAGTTTATTTATTGAACTATTTTTAGAGTTGTAAACAATCAATAAATTATATTCATAGTGACATTAACTCTATGTAATTAAATATCTCGGACGATTTCAAATCATGAGCGAGTTTTTTTTAAATATCTTATAGTGTAAAAAAAATAATAAAAGCACATTACAGTCCAAAGTCTATAAAAATAAATCTTTTTGTAAAAAACAAAAATAATTGAAATCGTTATTCCTTGAAATAGTTTTGTGTGCGGTTTTTTAACCCGACAGGTGACGGCCGACGACTGACGTGTTTGGTTGTAGTTTATAAGTAAGAACCTACCTATTTGTTTGTAAATAAACGTATGGTACTCACATGTTATTCGGATTTAAACATTTGGTGAAATTTTCAAATGTCTACGGTTATTTATTTTTGAATTACATCAAAATAGGAAAATCGTTCCTGGAGAAAAGTGTGAATATCCATTGTTTCCTTTCAAACGCTCATAAAAAAGTATTTTGACTCAGTATTTTGTCGAAATTTTTACTTTAGACGCTTATAAAAAATTATGATAGGCATACCCTCAACTTTTTTAATTTTCACGTACAAGTTATGAAGAACATTCTATTACATTTTCAAGTTTTTTGACTAACTGAACATTTTTTTATCGTCAATAATAAAAAAAAAAATAATTTTGTCTATAAATAGCTCAAAAAAAGTCAAAACATATTGAAAATTGTATTATATATAGAAATTGCTTATAAAAACATTTTATGCAAATTGCATGTATTTATACGGTCATTATTTCTTGTGTTACACCAAAAATAAAAATCAATTTTGTCAAAAATTGGCTATGTATAAAAACTCCCGTTTTTTACTTAATTTTTTTTTTGTTTTTCCGACGCGTTTTAAAACTATTGATAATTAATTTTTACTTTTGAGTTTTGACCCCCCAAAGTACCAACTACATTCACTTTCCTATCAGATAAGATGCTGATGAAGTTAATCAGAATACACTTTTACTGCCCTTAAACGTGGTGACCGGTACAAAAAAAACATACATCATTGTAGAAGCAATACATTCATCGCTTCACTCAGAATCTAAAATATATATATATTTTAATTTTTTTAGATACTAAACGATATGTATTGATTTTACAATGTGTATGTTTTTTCAAATTTATTTTTGTGTCTGTATAAATGAACAGTTGTGCCAAAATGCTTAGATTTTCAACTTTGAGGGTGGTTACTGGTTATAGTAATAAGTAATAACAAATTGGATTTAGTTGGTACTATTGACAAGAAAAACGTAGTATGATACTTGTAATTTTTCCTCTATATAAGTAAAATCTACGAATCATAAATATGTTTTTAACATGTCGAATATCAATAATACATCTACAAAATATAAATAATAAACAGTACCTTGTTAATAAATAAGTAAGTAAGTAACCATAGTAACAAAAATCTAACGAAAGTACGGCAGGAAAAAAATGCTGTATCTAGCCCAAAAACTTATATTATGCATATTAGCATTTGATAATTGATATAATCAATTTTGTTTTTTGGTAGAATTAAAATAAAAGTATCCGTAGATACTTGACATTTTTAACAAACGCTTATATGAGTGTTCAATAGGTATATGATTGCAATGCAAATGCAATGATTTCGGCTAAAATTAATTCAACCTACTGTATTACTATTAAAATTAATTACTCTAATAGCAACATAATATTATCTTAAAGGATACTTTGTGATATAGACTGACAGACAGTCTTGGTCAGAATCGATTTTCGTTCACAGTGATTTTATATCATTGAATTCAAATTTGACACATCCATTACAATGATCCAATCGACAATTACTGTACAGCAGAACGGTGCCAACTATTGCCCCAGGGGCGTCATTTGGGGGGGGGTCAGGGTGTGCGGTGGCACCCCTTACATTTAAAATATTCTCAATGGGCCTGCTGAAACAAGGGAATCCCCCCTTGTAGATCCGCTCTATTTTGAAATGGCCTGGTGAAATTTCAAAATGGCACACCCAAAAAAAAAACTCAAATGACACCCCTGTATTGCCTATCATTTTAGTTGTAATTGTTATTATTTTAAGTTGGTATATTGTTATTGTACATTATTATTTTTATTTACTGCGGGATTAGGTACCAATAAGCTATCTTAAAAATAAAATTGGATTTCCATATTATAGACTATAGTGTATTGGTACCTACTTAGTTAAAATACTTAACAACGCCCTTGCTTTATTACTATTCAACTTTCAAGTAATACTTGTAAATTGTAATTCACTGCCAGTTTGTGGATTTTTTTCAGACATCGCTTACTGGTACATGGGAAGTAAGAGTTGATTTTTTTCCCGTTTTTTTTTTGACAAAACTATATTTGCAACCAACCATTTTTCAGGCCCTGGAAAATAATTAACACAAATTAGGATAACGGTAAAATAATTTCCAAAAGAGTAAAATCTCCTTCGATGGTTCCTCTGATGATTAATATTTTATAAAGCTTTATTGCGACGATGGGATGACCAGTTTGATAAACGGCCAACCGACAATAAATCGACGCAAATAATACATGAACATATACACGCAGTGCTTCCATATAGGCATAGGTAATCCGTACACTGTTAAAAATCGTTTGATCTGATTTCAGTAACGAGAACTACGATCCTGCAAATGGTAATAACTTTAGTAGTCTATATAATATTAAAATCTGCAGACCAAAAAACTCCACAGTAAAGTACACGAGGCTTTTTCATACTGAATCATTGTTAATTTGGTTCTTGTCTGGCGATCGCAGATATATATCAGCACGGTGGGACTTGAGGAACCAGAATTGATGAAATAACGATTGATGACTTTTAAAATTATGATAAAATGTATAATTTATACAAATATCTAATTCAGTTGATAATTTGGCAGTAAAACGTACAGATTTTGAGTCGCAATACACCTACGACCTACTCTATACCTATGATGAGCAGCATAGTATTCGACAATAGCCAATATCTATATTGATATTCTATAATGATAAATAATTTTTATTTTTCATAGACATTGGAGCTTTGACGATAATCAAAAGCCCGTAGGTTAACGTGGAGCTGCAAGTTGCAACTCATTGTCTAATTATTCGGCTATTTTTGAGAATCGATTGAATAATTAATAGATTCTAAATTCTAGATTCTAGATCTATGGATATCAGGTAAATAGGTACGAAGAATAAGGTGTTTCTTACGGTTTTCTAATTCTAAAGATAGATATGAGGATCTTTGTAAAATATTACAGTGACTTAATAATTATAAATAATTAATTAATTGTTTTGTGAATATATTATGCATAATAACTAAGTAATAAGTATACAAACTAAAATTATATTACAGTTATACATCGTTATGTGTCCTGTATCAATGTATCATATTGTATTGTATTTAAGGTAGCTCTAGTCGGTCGAAAAAATATCTTATATAGACTTTCCGCTAATTTAAACTTAGTGAAAACCTCAAAATTGATAGACATTTTTTCTGGATTTGAGTTGATATGTTTTATGAATTCTGAATGTATGACTAAATAAAATGTCTAAATTTTAAACATGTTTACTTTTGTACATCTCAGTCAGAAATTCATATTTCAAAAAATGCGTTAACTTTACTTCTAGAAATTGTAGTCGGGCAATCTTAGAGTTTTTACTAAATTAAAATGGCCAAGTCAAAGTTAATTTCTCACAGTAACGCATATTTCTTTTTAAAAAGTGATTTGGTATACGGCTGTAGATTATTTTTTATGCATTTTGCAGGGGCGTGCAAGAACTTATAATTACGGTTTATTCGTGAAATATAAATTAAATAATTAATATTCAAATACATGTTAGGTTATTTTATTTTTATTGTATATAAAATATAATAATAATATAATGATTATCAAAAAAACAATTTGAAATGAAACAAATTATTTTTATTTATAAAAAATATTTACATAAAACTATTTGATTTACAAGTAAATTTTTACCTATACTTCAATATTATACATTTTTAACTACAAAATAATTTGAAAACTCTCTGTAAACGTTTAGTAACGAGTGTAGAGGGATATCTCCATTCGTTAGCAATAGAAGGTCACCGTGACACGATAATTCACAAATGAACACAAATGATAGAGCTTTCGTAATGGTAAGGGTAACATCAGAGCCTAAAATACATCTGATTTCAGAGGACACACTTATTAATTTAACTGTTAAATTTGGGCTTTGACAGATGTCTATATAGCAAAAGAAACCTGTGGGGCCATGGGGGTTATAACACCAAAAATCCCCCCTCTTTTATTTACAACTTACCCTATAAGAAGATTAGTGAGGTAACATTTATAATTATTTTAAATCACTAAAAGGCAAAAGCAGTAAAAGCCTATGTGTGTAGTAATTGGAAAATATGTAAACATGTTTGTATGTCATCACTATCAATTAGAATATAAATTGTGTAACTAAAAAGTTTTTAAGAATATTCAAGAGTTTTTAAAAAACAAATTGTATTATGTTTAGATAATAATATAATTGGACTTGAGGTTAAATAAACTCTTTATATATTTATCTTAAATAGTTAAATAGATCATTTGGCCAGTTATATTTATTAAACAAGACAACATAACTAGCTAATTCTTTAAAATCCAATTTATAATTATAATAATCAGTTTTATTTTTTTTAATATTTTATCATATTTTAGACTTCAAATAAATAACAATACATATTTATAATACGCTTTAGTACACATAATTTTACAACTTTATGGCAATTTGCTATAAATTACAATGCTCTTACTAGTTAACTTTTCAGTAGGTCATAGTAATTAATATTGTATTTCAATAGACATAACATAGAATAATTTAAATATTTTATAAACCTACCTAAATGTTTAGTTGGGTTATGTTATCGCAGATAGCTACTGCCTACTTGTATACTTTGTTTTGACCCATTATTATTTCTTCTTTTTTTTTTAACAAACTTGTCCATAGTATAGAAATGTTATGAAAATGTTAGATATAACAACAGTAAGCTAACGATGCTAGCTGGATGATTATTATTATTATGATATAAAGTCAATTAAAATCTCAACTTTTTTTATAAAAAAATAGCTGATATCACACCAAAAAACTTCGTCATAAATAAGTGTAAAAAAAAGCTCTGTTAAAAAAAAATTAAATTTAGTAATGATTAAATCTTTAAAAGACGTGATATAATATGGTAACTATAACTATTTTATATAGGTGAAATGGCATTTTATAATATTAAAAATACTTATGACGACAAATAAGATCAATTGTAAAGTTAAATACTTAGTCAACATATTGTTTATACATTATACATTATCAATTACGAAAAATACTATAGTGGTTACTTATTTTATTTATTTAAGTATACTTATACGTCCTGGCAAGTAAATAAGCAAAGGTCTTTAAAATCATTACTAAATTTAATTTTTTTTACTTAGCTTTTGTTTTACACTGAGTTATGAGGAAGTGTTTTTGGTGTGATTGGTTAATACAATAACTATACTTACGAGAAACCTTGTTTTAAATTTTCTATCCATACCTATTATAATTGAACATTTTATAAATTTGTTAACAACAAAACAATTTGAAAATATTCAATATTTTAGTAAAAATTTAAACTTTAAACGCTAAAAAAAGTAAAAAAAATTGTGCCTATGTATTTTTAATATTTTTGAACCACTATTATAACAACTTATGAAGAACCTAGTATTACATAGATGTTATTAAGAGAAAAAAAATTAAAAATGAAGTTTAGTATTTCTTATACCTACCTGGTACCTTTTTGACAAATAAAACAATATTGTATTTTATTAGAATAAATATTAATACTGTCATTAATATAATACAAGCTATTCAATTTTAACCGTGATTTTTGTACATCGTATCCTTAAATGTAATCATATGGACACACTATTAATTTTTATTTTGTTTTCTGCGAGCACACAATTTTAACACATGCCGAATAACTCACAATATTCCAGGCGTTCCAGCCATCTGTATTTTCTGTTTCACAATTTATTTTATGTCAAGTATTATGCATTGAATAGATAGTAAATAAATGCCTTTTTGAACTGAGTTAAATAGGTCCCATATCTTTTTAATAATTTGTTTTTTTTTTTTTTAGAATACTTACATTAGTTAATTTATTATTTTAGAAGTTAAAAACTTGTATTTAATAATCTCCGAATTACATTAAAACGAATTTGTAGCATAACTCCAAATGTTTTATCTCTGACTTTTTTCTCCACATAATTTTTTTTCTATTAGATAATTTTCGTAATGCCTTATCGATTTTTATTGTAAATGTTGCGATCACATAATTGAAAAAAAAATGTTAGTTGTATTAATATTTGTTGAACTTCAAATAAATAAACTAAATTAGATAAGGTAATCATTACTCAGCTCAACAATTATCAAATAATCATAAAAAGTAGTTTCAGTCAATTATAGATTTGTTAATAATCGTCCCCTTGTATGCGTGGATTTTGTACCCATTTTTCCGCATTTCTCATTTGTCAAAATAATTTTATAAATTTAAAAATTAAATGTGTGACAAAATGTTCATTTAAATGTGTCTTTGTAATAATAGTTTATAGTCATAATACTTAACATTAACTCAGGCTATAAAAAGGATTATCTACAGAAATTACACATGTCTTATAAGATATAAAAATTGTCAATAGTTTCAAAAAGTTCATTTAAATTTATTTGTAGTGAAAATGATTAAGGTATAATGAATTGATTGAATGAATTAATGTTTTTGTTTCAGTTTTATTTACTGTCATGGACCATTTCTGCATATGGCTCAAATGACTGAAAATATCAAAGATTCTAAAATATTCGTAGATATGAAAATGAAATTTTCACCTAATGAGACCATGAATAAATTCAATGATTTCATAAAGAAGGGTAACGAAACAGTTAAAACATCAACAACAACTTTGAGAAGGAGGGAGAGAATTCACTGAAACATGGTATCCGTCCAATTGGAATCCAAATCCTAAGTTTATTGGCAATATTAAGGATCCAATACTACGAGATTGGGCTAGAAATTTAAACTCTAATAGGAAAAAAAATTAAAGACGATGTACTCCTACTTCCCGAATTATATTCCATGATTCATGTTCAGAATCCAATAATTATTCCCGGAGGTCGATTCCGGGAACTTTATTATTGGGATACATATTAGATTATTAGAGGTTAGGTAAGATTTTGAGTACGCAACGAAAATATCGTAAATTATAATATGTCCCCCGAACCTAACCTAACCACCCAAATACCCGATCCACCGCTTATTCATCCCCGCTACACTCATTGCGACGGCCGCGGCGACGACGTACGACGATTGGCGATTGCGACGATACGACGAACCGGTTTCTCAGATGCCGGAGACCAACCTTTTCATGACTTGCTATCGACTGCGATTGACTTTTGAAACCTCGTGCGTAATGCGTATCGTGTACTGTGCACTGTGTTTAGTTTAAACCACGTGCATAGTAACTACATATTTTGTCATTTGCCATTTCACAACGGTAATAATTATTATATTAATAATCTTGTGTTGAATTTTTAAATCTTAGATTCGAATAAAAAAATGTTTATGAATTTTCTAATCAAAAAAAAAAACTGCAAGATTTCGTGATTTTTACGCATTTTCTCCAAATTTCAACTTTACATGCTTATAAAAAACTATTATAGAAGCTCAACTTAAAATTTTTATCCTGATTACAGATAATGCTAATTTATTTAGTTGGTAAAATTTTCAAGTTCAAGGATATTTTTTTTTGAATTACAACTACAATTTTCAGATTATTTTGGAAAGTACTGAGAATTTATTTTTATTACACCCAAAATGTACCAACTACTCAGTACTTTCCAAAATAATCTGAAAATTGTAGTTTTAATTCAAAAACAAATATCCTTAAACTTGAAAATTTTAGTAACTAAATAAATTATAATTTTCTGTAATCAGGAAAAAAAATTTAAAATATTAAAATATTTAATATTATTTTTTACAAAAAGTTTGAAAGTTTAATACAGAAATTACCAAAAAGTTCTTTTATTTCAGAATTAAAAATATCGAAAATACGTGGTTACAATTAAATTTACCAGCATTTAATTTAAAATTCAAATTTTAAATTTTTATGTACACCCAAGGTTTGAAAAATTAACACAAGGTTTCTCATACATTTTTCATAACATTCTATATTATTGTTGAGTGTCCATTTGCCAACGTATTTTAGGTTGGTCGTAGGTATCTACATAGCTATACATTTTCCAATGCTTCGCTGTTTATAATAGCTTCAACATTTGAATATTAAGCAACAGATGAATATTAACAATTGTGTATACTCCAATAAAACTCTAACAAAATTGAGAATTATATTGTAGTGTTATAATAATTTAAAACACTGTATCCAATAGCATACGAAAATGGTGGTTCTGATAGTAGTTTTTTGGCGAAGCGACATAATTATGTATTTTACCATATTTGATATTTATTTTCTTGAACTCCTGAACACAAGTAAAATGATCATTGACAACGAATTAAATATTTTACAAGCCATCAAAATAAGCATCGGATAAAAAAATTAATACATTTCTATTACACTTCATTCTACGTCGACTTCAAAATGGTGCAGTTTCTAGTTATATCATTTAAAAACGAAATTCTGATTAGTCCGAGTAATAAGACTATTAATATTCACTACGATGTCGAGGTATTCGAAATCCGAATATAGTTATTGCAGTCGTTCGTAAGTTACAATACTGAACTGTATTATTCTTATTATTGGTGCCGTAAGGTGTTCCACTCAGATGTCGTTTGAATGCAACCTTCGCGTGGGTGTACCGAAATTGCCTATACACCGCGCCGACTAACATTTGTAAATTGTATTACTTGTGGTTAAAAGATACAAATTAGAATAACAACAGTTAAATAGTTATCTAAACAGAGCGCTATAACTTAAATATAGCACTCTCAGTACGTGTTTTAGACAGAATGATGTATTTCTGAGACATTTTCTAGCTATGAGTAAATGCAATATATAATATACATATGACTATAATAGAAACTATAATTATTTATTATATAAAATAAATTACTTATAAAGTTATAACTATACCACAAAATATATACAATTTGTACATTTATAATTGTTTTAAAAAAAATTAAAAATGTTCATAAAATGAGAGTTAAATATGTAAATTTATGCAGAAGAAATAATAAAATTAGATAAACATGCTATAAAAAGTAAACTAAATAAAGCTTATAAACTGTTATGACCTCAAAGAAAGATTCCCTGTATATGTTTACAATTAAAGCATGTATAGTTATTGTTATTTAGTAATTAAATCAGTACTAGGTTCAAGTGGATGATTGCATTATTTTTGTAAAAAGTAGATATCTAATAGTATATTTAATCTAATTGTTTGTTTG
Organism: Neotoxoptera formosana; assembly: GCA_022818045.1. Taxonomy (NCBI): domain Eukaryota; kingdom Metazoa; phylum Arthropoda; class Insecta; order Hemiptera; family Aphididae; genus Neotoxoptera; species Neotoxoptera formosana. Next base: position 17,977,885 of record CM040630.1, on the reverse strand, counting down.
TTACTAAAATAAAATAACATTATTCTTTTAGGATGGTTTTATATATCTAAGCAATGTTTAAAGTTCTTCTTATTAGTAGGTACTTACACAATTTTCAACAAAATAAAGATCATTCGTAATTAATAAGAAATTAAATTCAATAATGTCAGTGTAACAATAATTACCAGTTAACATTAAAATATATCAATTATATTTTTTTTTAAATACTTAATTTCATCCTAGTTTCATTGTTTCCTATTTAATTTATTAGGTTTGAAGTTTAATTCAAATGTATGCATGTTCTATAGAGTAATTGTTTCTATACGTTAGTCCATTTTAAATATTCTAGATAAAGTATATTCTATACTATATGTACCTAAAATGTACCATCATGTTTATTATTTTATTTTTTGTGCAAATCCACTAACTTTTAATTGGTACACCTATTGCTTTAAACTTTGGTCTCTAAAAATATGTCCACAATAATTAATATGAAACATGGCTGTTTTTATTTTATTTATATTTAACAAACACTTAATTTTAACTCAAACACATGTTTGATAGTATACGACGTTTTAATGAATATAATATGTATAGCTACTAGAGATAATTCTAATAAATCTCATAGAGATAATTTATGCTATTCATAATCCCCATGTTGGTTGGAATTTAAACTGTTGTAACTAATATCTTTTTTTTAAATCTATTTAGCACATTTAAAAAAAGTTATGTATAAACTCAATGGTGAACGTGCAATGTATTGAATATATATATAGACGTATATCAAAATAACATCAGTGGATTAGGGGATAGAGTAAAAGTGAAATGTAGATAATTAATGATGACTTTTTTATGATTGCAGATTTTTTAAGTCAATCAAGTCAAACTATACTCGGTTCAAATTTTAAATTAGTATTCTTTATACTTCGAAGATGATACGTCATAATGAATTTAACTCATTAACATTTTTTATTGTTAATCCTTATTTAATCAGACATTGATTTAACTCTAAATTTTCCAATCGGCGAGTTTATTTTACAAATATCTGAAATAAATATTTAGAAAATAAAGACTTGGTATTTGTCTTTATCATCAATTGAGTTCATAACTAGAGAATCATTAGAATTATAGTCTAAATTATTGTTTATATTTTCATAACATTTTATTTGAATAAGTATTTTGGTTATATTGATGGTATTTTACTTTTGGTATTAAATGATACTTATTAAATAGATGGTGTTAAAAAAAAGTTCAGTCTTTGAATTTTGATTCAGTTTTTTAAAGAGATGCGGATGTTAACTTTCGACAACATGAGTTCTATTTTTTAAACTTAAAATGTCTATACAAATCAACCATTTTAATATATTTTTTAGATATTTTGGGTACAATACTACTTTTATTATATTTTCATTCTTAAGCTTTTAAAATTTAAAAATTTTTTTTTCTTTGTAGAAAGTAAATGATTAAGATAAGTATATTATAATATTATATTAGTGCTATGTACCTGGCGATACATATAGCGTAATCCTATATTACTATTATTGACCAATATTACAATAGAATAACCAGTTAAAGTGAGGGGGAACCGTACCCTTTTGACACAATACATTATTTATAATAATTCGCACATCAACAACGGAAGTGACCTCTAACGGCCACCTAGTTCTTGGAAAAGCATAATAGACAAATTGATGTATGAGAAACGTCGTTAGACAGTCGTCATTATAATTGTATATATGTTATATAAGTGGGAGCACACCCTAGCTACTATTTTATTAAGGTAGGTCATGCCAGTGAAGCGATATGTGCTGTATTGACATTAAAATATTGTATATAAGACCGACGTAAGCGGCAGGCACGGGGGCTCCATGCATATTGGGACTCAACAGGAGAGAGGTGAGACGGTCGTACGTGGAGGCAAGCGACGACCGTAATACGAGCTGAGCGTTTTTGAACTGTTTATTATATGTTTGTTCTTACTACAAATAAAAATGTTTCCTACCAAAAAAAAACTGTGTTTGAATATCATTTCAGACATGTTGCGTTCTTACCTATTTAGAAACGGTGCCGGGATATATACTTACTATGTGTCAATGAGTTTTCTATTAACTGAATAGTGCCAGTGTATATGTAATCTTCGAGTCTTTCTAAGTCAATGGGGACGGACGTAGGATTGCCAAACGCATTCTATCGTACCTCTCAAGTTAAGAGGACGCCACACCCGCATGTGTTGTCTCCGTCTTACAAACGTGTAACATACCAAATTTACGCTCAGCAGTTCACGTTTTATGTCAGTTTTTAAGTGAGTTATATGTGTATAATAAATGTAAATTAAAAATGCTCATAACTCACTTAAAAACTGAATTATAGTAAAAAGATTTCCAACAAAACACAGATAAAGTTCTTACCATCAACTTTTATAATAGGTCGATTCACTTTAATTTTTAAGCTGACGGCATAAAACGTGAACTGCTGAACGTAAATTTTGTATGTTACATGTTTGTAAGACGGAGACAACACATGCGGGTGTGGCGTCCTCTTAACAGTTCCATTCTAATTTATTTAGAGAGTGTCATTAGCTAGAGCGTCCGGAGGTAAGGCGTAGTAGGGTTTTAGCGAGTGTCACTTTGTACGGGTCATACGACAGAAAAGAATGAACATATTAAAAAGGGTTAAGAAAGAGAAATTAGCTTGGGTCTATTAAAATGAATTGTTATAATATTATATTGTACTATGTAAACATTTAATATAATATGCTATATTATATTATAATATATTATATTTTCACTTAGAATATTTACGAATTAAAATCGTCATATTCTGAAGACTTAGAATAATTGAATTGTTAGAGACTTCAAACTCTAGTTAATTTTACAGTTTAAATGTACACACTTATTTTAAATAAAAACACTTGAACATTTATATGAGTATTTAACAACATCCAACATCCTAAATCCATCACAAGTTTGTCTGTATGCTGGAATAAACTACACTAGTAAAAAAAAAATGTCTTAAAAATGCCCATACGGGTAGGACATGTGCCGTGAAAATGTTATGTAGAGTATGTACAGTATGCTGTGATAAAAAAAGTTTGGAAACCACTGCTATAGAGAGAGTGTATAATATAAAATACTTAGATATTATTTATTTTAATAATAAACTTAAATTTGTGGAACATATTATATATTATTCAGTAAACAATAACTGTTAAGGTGTCTTATTTAACGCAAATACAACATACATGTTTTCTCTTTTGTTAGCTTTAATAAGTATAAAAATTATGTTTTATCTTTGATACATTTTCTTGTTTAACTTACAACGATAATTATAATTACAAAAATTGTTTTGTTTAAAACAATTGCCCTCATTCGATAAAGTATCATGTACAATTGTGGTGTGTGATAAGCGTTGAATATATTGTATTTAAATAATAATTATCATGATAAATATGTAAAGTCAACTAGCTAGAAAATGTCTCAGAAATACATCATTCTGTCTAAAACACGTACTGAGAGTGCTATATTTAAGTTATAGCGCTCTGTTTGGATAACTATTTAACTGTTGTTATTCTAATTTGTATCTTTTAACCACAAGTAATACAATTTACAAATGTTAGTCGGCGCGGTGTATAGGCAATTTCGGTACACCCACGCGAAGGTTGCATTCAAACGACATCTGAGTGGAACACCTTACGGCACCAATAATAAGAATAATACAGTTCAGTATTGTAACTTACGAACGACTGCAATAACTATATTCGGATTTCGAATACCTCGACATCGTAGTGAATATTAATAGTCTTATTACTCGGACTAATCAGAATTTCGTTTTTAAATGATATAACTAGAAACTGCACCATTTTGAAGTCGACGTAGAATGAAGTGTAATAGAAATGTATTAATTTTTTTATCCGATGCTTATTTTGATGGCTTGTAAAATATTTAATTCGTTGTGAATGATAATTTTGCTTGTGTTCGGGAGTTTAGGAAAATAAATATCATATGGTAAAATACATAATTATGTTGCTTCGCCAAAAAACTACTATCAAAACCACCATTTTCGTATGCTATTGGATACAGGGTCTTAAATTATTGTATCACTACAATATAAGCTTAACTATGTTTAAAAACTCGAGGCAAGAAAACGCATTAATTCAATAGATAAACTAAATGACGCAATTTGCAATCATTGGTGTGTCTTTGCTCTGAGCACTGATAATAACTTTTTTGATTCCCACCTCCGTGTATTTCTAAAAACATTTGTCATTAAATCGTCACTCTAAATAATTTCTGTTAGGTATGTCATAAACGTATAAACAATTGAGCGTCCTCGGTCATAAATCATATAACATTATGTACCTACTATGTACTTTTATTATTATTATTATTATTATCATCGACTCTATATATCAACTGGCAACTCGTTATATTCTATATTTTCTGGGTTCTTTTCAGAATATATCCGCACGAGTTTGTCTGTCCGGACCACCACCACTACCACATCTATAATATATTACAATATTACATTAAAGTTGTAAACAAAAACATGAATCTATATTAGCGCAGTATGAAAAGATTCTAAATCGCTTTTTTTCATAAGTCACTTTTTAACAGAAATGATTTAAGAGTGCGAAGACATATCTTTTAAGCCAACATTCGTGCTTATAATACTACTATTATTGTCGATTTATATAAAAGTAAAAGGTTTTAAATTGCTCGTGATTTTTACCACGCATCAATTGTCACGACTTTGTTTCTGATGTCCGACACCTGGTTAAAGTCAACTATGGCCGAACACTTTTTACGGACAGTAAGACTTCTTGCATAATTATATACAATTCTAAATACACTTTTTGTTTCAAAAGAATATGCAGGGATTCAATATTTCAGCTGGAAAATTCAAAATGAAGTGATTGAACTATCAGTAACATACGTTCAAAGCATAATAAGTCAAGAAATTAGAGCAGCATCTTACTCTGATTATAGATTCAACTCAAGACATTATAAAAGTACCTAGATCAAGACGTAAGTATGATAATAATATAATATGCTTGTCTTGATTATATTCAACAGAAATCGATTATTATTTTATTTTTCTAACAGTGCAATGACAACGTTCGTTTTATTCTCTCATACTTTGTTTTCTTTCATTGTCTCTACTCTATAGTTTTGAGTTAACTCTTTTTACTGTTACTCAGTCTTGTTGTGTTCCTGTTTGCATAAGAATTTAAGCTGTTGTTTCTCCGTTCTACGTCCTCAAACTTTTCAACTTTCATATGATTCTACGTCGTATCAAACTCAAGCTAATTGTAGATCAATTGTTTTGCCAAGACTTCAGTTCTGCTTAACTAAGTTACACTCTATACATTCTTAATACCTCTGAAGTCACAAACAGTCGGGCTTTTCTTCTTTAACATACCGACTTCTTTTGGTCACTACTCTGTTGTAGTTTAGGTTGCATCTCTCTAGTACAAGGAGCTTATATAACTTGCTTGGTCTTGGTGCAAACTCGATTGCATCTCCTTCTTAAAAGGAATAATTTTTCTACATTGGTAATCATAAAATATATAATTTCATTAGATATCAACATTGTGTCTACATTCTCTCGGACGAAGCATACACATTAATAATAAAGCATTTGTGAGTCCTAAAATACCTATGTTAAATGAGCAAATTTAATATTAGGTATCAGATACTCATGACTCATTAGTAATAATACTTATGTCTTGGTGCGGTGGCTGGCAGTTGTCCGAAAAATGATAAGAGTTATACGGTGACAAATAATAATTGTGACAAAATAATTAAAACAGTTTGATAAAAAAAAATATTCAAATTTATAAACATTTTATTTAAAAACGATCATACATATTGGGAAAAAAAACAGTCGTCTACATTAGTTATTCTCAAACTTTGAATTACGGTGACACGCTATTATCATATTTCATACTATTCAACAAAGATGAGCTGAATAAAACCCATTAGCTTTGTTTAAACTTGATTTTAATTTCTTTTATTTGGAACAAACATAATTTTTGCTAGGATTATTATAACAATAAGTAAATTACAATTTTTGAATAATAATATGGTGTTTTTCATAACTCTTACAAAATAAAAATTATAACATTAATAAGTATTACCAATTACGACTGATACGATATATGTAGATACGAATCACTATGTATACAATAACAGATGTGAAGTGGCTTGGCGTGGCGCGTTGGCTGCTACCAGTTGCGGAATGCGACTGGGAGTAAGCAACGGTCACAGCTACTAGCTCTCGGATGGGTGACCATCCGAGTTCATAGTAGTTAAAACCTTGCCACACATACATGTGTTTGCTAACTACTGTAACGACCGTAAAAAAACAATCGTAAAAACAACCAACCGTACCAACCCCTCTCCTACCTTACAGTTCAAGGCTAATGACCTCGCTGTCGAAGCCTCAACCATAAAAAAAAAAAAAACAGATTTGAACATTTTATTTTTATTAGAGATGTATAAATTTAAATAAATAAACTTTATAAAACTCTTTAAGTTTAAACAATTTTACATATTTTATAATTTTTATTTTTTATCAGATAAAAAAAGTCTTGATGAGAAACTTGAGACTAATGCATAACCTATTTAAAAGTGTTGAAATTGTTGACAGGGCAACCCGTAACTCATCTTCGGCACTAAGTTAACATTCTTTTTTTTATTGATTTTGTATAATTCTGAAAAAGTTACATCACATAAGTAAATTGTTGAAAAGTGCAATAATATTGCAATAGCTAATTTGAATATTATTTTTTAATAAATACCCAAAATGCACTTAGCTATCTAGCTCGTAATACACTTAATTTGAAGAAACTGATCATGTTTTTAATTCCACGAGAATACTTGTTCCTCTTTTAACAAAAAGTGTGTGATTTTCAAACTAAAAAAAAAAAGATTTATCGCCCAGTCAAATGATTTAGTATCAAGCTATGAAATCATATCATATTCATTTGATGTATTATTTACGTTGCAATACAGTGGTTGAGAATCATTGCTCTATGGGCCATATAAACACAGTCCTATAGCATTGTGTACACAAAATTACATCCTTATGGAATTACTTTTGGTTATTATAATAAAACAATTAAGTGGCTTTCACACGACCTGTTTTTTTTTTATAAAAAAAAATGCCTCACAGAATAAAATTCTCACGCTTTGTTGAATGGTCCGTTTCGATCATTTTTTTTTTATGAGAAACATATTTTACGGGGTGCATTGGACTTGCATTTTCAAAAGCATAAAATGTTATTTTGAATATAATTTATTTAAACAAGCTTTTGTTTTTCGTTTTTATTTTAGATGTAAACTACGAAATCAAAAATCAAAATCCAATAATGCACTTGTAGAAAAACTTCTTTTTTAATAAAAAAAAAAAGAGAATCAAATCATACTACTCTGCGAGGCGTAAGAGTATTTCCTATTGAGTATGTTTTGAGGAAAAAAATCACGTGTTTCATTTTTGGTCGACGGTGCTGTTGACATATCGTGTGCACGTGCAGCGCGTACGTAGCAGCCCGGTCCAACCACAATCGCACTATAATCGTCTCATTGACGGCGGCGGCGAGGCGACGGCTATGATTGCACATTGCCTAAATATTGCCCCTTAAATAAAGACGCGCGAGCAGGCCTCTTAATAATATTGGTATCCTTTGACGGTTCAGCGTTGTGCAATCCTCGTAAATTTTTCGTTCAGAAACAAGCACCTTACGCCTACAGCTCGCCCTAAATTATATACTTTACCTTATATTATGTGTGTTTAATTTTATTCCACTAGAATGCAATATAATATAGTATTTCGTTTAACATAATATTATAACTGTATATTAAGGAATGCAACAAAATTCGAAATTGAGGTGTAAATAGAAATGAAAATTCGAAAGCACTTTTGTGAGCTATCAAATGTTATGCTATACGGTTATTTTGATATACATTAAAATTTAAAGTATCGTAAACTATCTTTTTATAGGTTGAATAAATGAGTATTTTAACTATAGTTTGTACAATATTATGACCAAGCTTCAAATAGTTTTTTATTAAAATATCTACAGTGAATCATTTTGCTACCAGCCCAAGTGGTTCTTTTTCGCTTAAAATGGATTTCACAAACAGTTTATGGATATGCGGTGTACTTACTCTCAAAGTTAAGAACATATTATTATCTATGTTTGTAGGTCTATTATTGTATTTTTACGATATTTCAATTTTTAAGCAAACACAGATAAATATGTAGATAGGTAAGTACCTACTTAACTTCAAGTTTGAAAATAGGTCAATTCACTCTAATAGAAAAAAAAGAAAAGAAAACAAGATTGGTTACTTTGATCGCAAATTTGCCATGTTGCGCGTGCATGGGTCGGATGCAGTCAAAGATATAAACAAAATATAGTGCGCAGACGTCCTTTAAATATTATTCTGGGATTTAAATTATTGTTAACTATCATACAAGTACTTCGTGTTAATATATTATATATACACTTGCTAACACTGATATAAGTATATAACACATATATATATTATATATTATACCATGATTGAAAAAAAATAATACATAACTTGTGATAGTCGTTTGCCGTTTGTCTATTACTTACTCTATTGTACATAATATTATTTGTTGTTGTCTGTACCTACCTATAAACTCTAGGTGCATACCTAGGTACAATGGATGCTATATATATACGGCGTAATGTTTAATATTACGTTAACAATAATTAAAGTATTTCCACATTTTATAGGTACTAAAAATAACATCGTCGCCCGTCGGTGTTGGCCGTCGGGCATTATAATATTATAGCCATAGCGTGTCAGTGACGCACTGACGCAGACAAAACTGAAAGGCGACAACATAGGCCGGCCGTCCAAAAATACTCGGAGTATGCGTACAAAACGAAGACTAGGTTTATCTAAATATAAAAACCATAACTAGTTTACAGTGTATGTATATATGTGTGTATACGGATTACACATCATGTGTATCATCGATTTGTGTCTTGCATTGAAAACATATTATTTTAAGTGAATATGTGAATATTGCGTTTGATGAATAAAAAAACTGAAAGACTTCAATGATGTTGTGACACGAGTTGATTACTTCCGATACGGCTAAGATTTCGCCCACATAATTTGTATGAGTATTCGAAATTAGTAATAGTGTATAGGCAATGGTAATAGCGAGGTACCTATAATTGAATTATAATATAATAAATTGAAAAATATTCAAGATCAAATATTATAGGAATCACATTTAATAAAATATATATACCTATACGCAGGTCTTTAAACCGCGTCACAAAACATAATTGATATGGCCTTAACAAATAAAAAACGAAAAAAAATTATTACAGATCTAAAAATTAAATTTTAACGCCGCTGCCTATATAGCAGTGCCAAGAGCTTCTATTTTGTCTGGCAATAAGGTGACCCCGACTAGGATGCGCGTGATGTATGAATAATAATAATATTACTTGTTTATGACACGCTTTACACCTAATTCGTGTAATTGCAACTGAATTTGAATTCGGAAATTTCCGATAACACAAAATCGGCTTTCTGAAGGCCATAATACTGCCGATTGCGTAAGTCGGCAAGGCCCTTCTCAAAAAAAAAAAAAACAAAACAAAAAAATGACGTAAAAATTGTAATGATTTTATTATTTATTTAGTTATATTCTCGATCTTACCAAAAATACATGCAGATACAATAATCAGTTTCAAGTGTATCATTAAATTTAATGTACAATATGTACATTATTGTAATTAACATAGCTTTCAACTATTTACATGTCAATTATAATTTATAGTCAATGAGTACAGACGTACCACGGATACCGTGAATATAATAATGGGTGTGAAGAGGGGTGTGGAAATACGTTTGAGCACATAATATAGTATAGGTATGTATATATACGTGTTTTATGTATATGTCGTAATATACCCAAAGTGTTCCGACTTTAGGGTGTAAATCAATACAACGTTTGGGCTTAATATTTCTCTTCATAATAGCACGTTTGGGCACATATTATATTTCTTTATATGTATATTAGGATATTATACTGAATCTGAGCCTATTATAGCATTATCCAGAAGACACCACGAGGAGTCCTAAGGTCGGCTCAATAAATTTATAAAATAAATTTATAATATATAAATATAAAGATTTATTTTTATTTTTTTAAATTTTGTCCTAATTTAATTTTTGTATATTATTATTTATTAGTAAATTATAAATGTATTATTAGTATTATTGTATATTATGATCTATTCGATTTATTTTATATGTTTTGCAGCAAAACGTGGTCATAATTATTAGATACAGATGACTAGTTTACTAGATTTAATTTAGATTTAAGTTTTCTACTTAATCGTGTTTTCATACATGCACCCAAACGTGTTAACAATTTCCAGGTAAATTTTTTATACCGAGTCCAAACGTGCTATGGCCCGTGAAAAAATTCATGGTACACACTAACGTTAAAAAGCTTAAAATTAGACTAAATATTTTGAAAATTTAGTATTGTGTAGAAAATTTGTATCAAAATAATGGTGTAATATACGTGTTTTATGAATTTTTAACTACACAATAATTTACCTACAAATGTTCACGATTTTGATGAATTCCGTCAACATTTTTTTTTAATCGTTTGAGCTCTCATATAGGTACAGAAATTTTACAATGTAATTGAAATATATTATCTTAACTACATTAAGTAATACTTATGATAAACCCGGTTTATTATATTATATTCAGATTTTTTTATCATAATTTTATCAATTTTAATAGTAAATAAACTAATAATTAAAATTGATAATTTCAAATGTCTTTAAATAGCTCAACTCTAGTCAACATATTTACATATTTATAAAATTATACCACTTCAAGAAAAAATAGATAATATAAATTTTAAGTGAACATTTCAAGTAGACATCTTCAACTATTCATTTTTGAATTACAACAAAATGAAATAAAAAAAAACAGTCGTTTTGTTTTTCTCAATTAATAAGAAAAGTACTGGGACATTTTTACTTTTGCCCCCTCAAAGTTATAATTTAAAGATCCAAGTATAAACAAATCTTATCAATTTTTCCACTTGTCAAAAACTTGTCTAATGCAATAGAGAAAATAAAAAAATTACAGCATATTATACGGTATTAATCCGCTCAGAATCTAAGTCTTATCATTCGAATTAAAATGTTAATTGAAGTGTTACCTAATTGTGAAATTCGAATGTGAGAGATAATTTATCTTTTTAGAAGAAAAAATAATAGCAATAATTGGTACCTAAAGTGGTATTTTCAATAATTTTTATCGATACACTTTTTTTATATCATACCTAATTACCTTCCTATTACAATAATTAAGTAGTTAGGTACACTAAGATAAAATTTAATTGTATAGATTGCATATATTTAACTACCTACGTGTCAAGTATTTATGTATCGTTTAATAAGCAAGAGTTCCCATATCTATATTTACCTTTATTTATATAGGATTGAATAATAAAGTTATATTAGTCTTAGGTTTTCGGCAATCAATCTATTTTTAAATAATGAAGTGCTATATTATCTACTGTAGACATTATATTTGTATACAATTAAGATGACATTAAAAATGGATTGTTTATCAAACATATATTATATATTATTACTATTGTTCTGCTATATTACATTACTTATACTTATATTGTTAATGCGATAAGATTTCAGTGTTTATATAAGTATTAAGTAAGTACCTACTCAAAAGACAATTATGAAGTTCGATTTTTTAGTTATTGCTAGACCTTACCGTTACCTACCTTAGATAACATGGTTAGGTTGTAGCCTTGTAGGTACCTACATACTATAAATATTTTGTTAGTTTTCTTTTTCTTTTCAAATCGAATTTTTCTACTTAGATTTTATATCTTTTCCGTCGTTTTTATTACTTTTGGAACACGTAGATATATGAACCTAAATTCCTAACTCGACTTAGGTACTGTATTTGAGTGTTTTTCTGTGTTGAATCCTAATTATAAAACCGAAAGGTCCATAATTGTCAATTTAATATAGATAAATAAGTATAAAATACTTATACAATTAAAATACGACTTAATTAGGTAATTAAATACAATTTAATAGACAGATATTTTAGTAACAAAATTAAAATCAGTGTTTAGACATATAACCGTATTGACTTATTATAATTTTATTGATACACTCATTAGGTATTTAAATCTTGTTACAAAACACAATTGATAGCCTTAACATAAATAAAAACGAAAAAAAGAATTTTCATCAAGTTCATTAACTATTTTATTGGTTGCCTTAAACCTATAGGTTATAATTGATAAATAATATATTTTATTATTTAACTAGTTGGCTTTTAAATTATATTTTAATTTTAGTAGGCACATATCATTCACAGTCATTTGATTTTTAATTCAAATAATAATATAACTTTAAACTAATTTTTTAATTTTTTTTAAATTTAAGTGTTTTATTAGACGTTATACTTGTTACAATGTAAATTGTAAACCAACCTTGCAACCTCAACAATTAATTATGCTAAGAAAAATACAACTAAAATAAAATTTTCATTTCAAAAAAAAATTTTCAACTGAACATTTTCAAGCTTACATCTCTAGATATAATTGATATTATATTATTTATTTTTTACATTATACTACCTAATTGACATTATATTAAATAAATTACACAAATATACTACAATTTTTGAAATTCTACAGATGCCTATGATTGTGGCCTAGTAATTATTTTAAATAGACTGCAAAAATGTTGGCACCAACAGTAAAAAAAATTGAAATAACGCCCCTGACATTGATATGAAAGTTGGTTTTTATTAAAAAAAAAAAATAATATAACTCATTTAATTTAACTTTGAAAAAAATCATTCAATCATACATGTTATTTCATACATGATTCACTGACTATAAGTTGCCTGCTTATTTTTACCTACTTATATTTTATTTATTTTCACTTTTCATTAATATTAGTACCCTTTATGTTCAAAGTTTACAAAGATAAGTGCCTATCAGATAGTGTTATAAATAATGTCTAATTTTATTTTATCATATTTTAATTTATAATTAATTTGAATTATTGGTGTATAGGTAAGTTTACATTATGTAGGTACTACTGTGCTATCCGTATATGTGAGTATGTTTTCATATTTTTGTCTAACTGTCAACTGAATATAATATTATAGTTTGATGTTTGTATAATATTTATATAGAATATTGTGCTCTAAGCCTCTAACCATCCATATAAGTTATTGAATTTTGTAATATTCTGTAACCAATGTTTTAATAAATGTCAATGTTAACATTTTTAAACTTCAGTTAGGTATATAACTTTTAACTTACATAAAATATTTTCCTCGTGAATAATTTTTTTCTATTCCTTCTTTATTTACATATAATAATCTCTTAAAATTTAAAATTCAAGCACATAGTGCACTTGGAAATAACAAATACAGTTTAATATTATTTAGATAATAAATAGATACATCACATCAATAAAAATGTTGGAGTCGATCATAACTCATTACTAATTACTAACCTAGGGCTAGGGACTTCATGCCCTATAAAACCTTAAAATATGCATGCATTTATGCACTTAAGAATGATCATATATGCTCTTAAAATTTTTTAATTTTCGAATAAAACATTAAAATATTACAAACTTATGTAGTTATATATTATTAATTATTATTTTGATTGCTTCTTATTTAAACTTGCCTGTAACAGAAAAAAAACAATCATTTCAAATATAAATGCATATTGTTTTCATAATTTAATATTTTTATAAATCTTACCCAAATGAATTGCATTGTGTCACTAAAATTTTTCTTATATTTTCAAAAGTGAATGAGCGGCGATTGTTCGCCAATAAATTTTTGTATCTCGAAAACGAACGCTCGACATCAACAGAAGTTACTGGGGTGAATTTATAGAACTTTAAGTCATTTACATTTAAGTCTTCAAGATTTTCCATAGAATTGTCTACGCCTTCTAAAATATTTGAAATTTGTTCAATAATTTCAAATCCTTTATTTTTTGACAGTAAGTTTTCTAATTTTTTGTAAATAGCTTTTCCTTTTTCTCCTTGTGGACTTTGCAGTTTTTCTTTAACAATTTTTACGACGGAAATAGACTCAGAAAGCCTCATGTTTTGTTTTTCCAAACGTGTAATATAAGTTGAAAGAAAACTATAGTTTGAAGAAATAAATGTTAAGTTTGCTTTCAAATCTGGGTTGTTAAAAATATCTTTAGCTTTTTTGATGCTGCTCGCGTCATTTTCATCTAACTTGTTTATAATATTTTTTATGACTTCATAATTTTCACAATAATAATTAGCTGCATCCAACCATGTTCCCCGACGAGTTAAAATTGGTTGTGGTGGCATTGGGATGTCAGGAGCTTCATTTTTAAGTATACGAGATCGAGATGGTGCTTTCAAAAATACTTTTTTTACACTAGATATAAGTTGGTCAACTATGTTAAAATATGAACGTACTTCTTCGGCCACACGATGAAATCCATGTACTATACATGTTACATGTATCATCTTTGACTTTTGAGTAAAGTGCTTGAATTGCTTTTCCCGATTTCACCATATACCTACGGCGCAGCGTTCGACAAAAATAACAAAACGTTATCATGATGTACGCCTTGTGGCCATAATACGAGTATATTCATAGATTTATCAAAAAGTTTAAAAACAGTTTGATGGTTTACCTTTTCTAATTCTTCTGTATTTAACAAAAATATCTCACCTGGACCGTCAGTACGTAAAACTCCTATAATAACATTGGCTACGAAGCGGCCTTCGACGTCGGTCGTCTCATCAATAGATACCCATATTTTGTTATTTGATACGTAATTTCGTATTTTTGCTAAAGTATCTTGATAACAGTCATCTACATAGCCTTTGCGAAGAGTGGCCTCTTTTGAAATTTCTTTTCCTGTATATTCTTGTAAAAATGCTTTAAATTTTACATTTTCTATTTCGTATAAAGGAATATTAGCAAATAACATAGCTTCACATAAATCTTTGTTAAACTGACATTTTTTAGTTGGCGGATTAAATTCTAGAAGCTGTTGACTTTTTTTTGATTTATCAATACGGTTTACTGACTTAATATGTTTTTCGGTTTTAAGGTGTTGCAATACGGTACAGCGTTTTTCAGCACTAACTTTAACTTCACAAAGTTTACAAAACAGCACTGAGTGATCAACTAAAAACACTGAACTACCGAGTTCTGAAACATACGACTGTTGTAGGCGACTATATGTATTTGCCTTTACTTTAGGCATTTTTACCTTTAATTTTAAACTTTTATTCACACAAGACGCAACTACGCAAGACAAACACACATACGATACGAATAGACATCAACTGACCGTATTCGGTGAAATTATTTCACAACACACAAATAATTGGGAAAATACACGGTATAGCAATTATTTAATAATATTAATCTATTTTTATCCAATTTCTAGAAAATTCATATTATATTAAATATTCTATAGTTATAGTAGGTACCACTACCTATGTATAAAATATTTTTCTCTGTTATGCACTTATGCATGTATTGTTTTAAATTTGTTTAAATAAAATATGTGAAATATGCACTTAACATAAAAATACAACAAAATATGCTCTAATAGGGAAAAACAACTGAATATGCAAAATAAAACTGATTGCCTTAAACTCCTAGTACTATGAAACAAATTTCTATATTACTTAGCTATGTTTTGAATGATTATTGAAAAACATGCAAACTCCTATAAGTCCCTAAGTATGGACTCTTTATAAATATATAGTGTGGACCATACTTTATATAACAGCGCTTCCCAAACTTTTTGGTTCACACCTCTTTAAAAATGTGTTCTGTGTGACCATAGCTTCTACAAATAAATTATTTAAAATATATATATAGGTTAAATATTTAACATCAAAAATTAAAAAATGTTTTATAAATATATTTAACATTTTAGCCTTTAGATGTTCTTTGAAAATATTTTAAATATTTAATTTTGCAATGTTCCTATCTCAGTAGGAAAGTTGTAAAAGTACATTATTTCTCCGTACAGTATACAACTATTATTAAACTGGTACAATTTAAATAACCCAACTTATTGTATTTGAGTATTTTTTTTAGTTCATCTACATTATAAAACCAAAGTTACCCATTACTACTCAGTTACCCATAGCTATGGGCTACACATAACAAAGCAACATAACCAAGTTACACTTGTAACCAGTTACATCATTTTCAAGTACCTATCTACCTAACTTTAAAATGCAACTGGTTAAAATTGTTATTGTTATTTAAAAAAAAATATAGGTACATGTCGGTAACTTAAATTATATTTAAATAAATACTTAGATAATGATATAACAATAAAATTATTATTTTTTTTTTGTAATTCATAGACATTTTAATACTTATATGACTATATTATAAAATTAACATTAACATGAAAGTTGGTTTCTTCATACAGTATTACTTATAAATTATAATACTGGTACAATTTTAAAACATTTAAAAAATTTTTTTTTATAATATTAAAAACTGTTAAGGATAACGGAGTAAAGATTTCTAATTCCACTTGTAAAAACCCTGTTACCTTTGCGTCATTAAACACTGTACAGTAACCTAAATGTAAATATAAATTTATAAATAAATATTTTTTAATTTTAAATCAGGTCTTAAAATTTTACAAGGTAGTATAACCTACTCTTTCCAGTTATTTACTATGTGTGTCCTGTGTCCATGGATATAAGTGAGGTGGAGCAATAGGTCAATCAAATTGATTTATGTTCGTTTTTTTTTTTTGGTCATTAATTAAATAATAGTCAGTTTCTTCTGGAACTGGTACATTAGGTTCTTGTTGGTGGTATTGTCCTAGGTTTGGAGACCTATATTACCACCTCATCCTTAAATGCTAATTAAATACATATAAATTGTTAAAAAAAAAAAGAATCAAAAGTGTCTTCAACAAGTGTTTTTAATCTAAAAATATTCATGAATATATATTAGTTGTATCACATATACTTATGCTTAGGTATAGATTGTACAAATCTTAAGAACATAAAATAAAAAATAATTAATAATCATGTCTTAGAGTTAAGACTTATATATTATATTATAACATCTAATGTCAGACAATGTCACTATTATAACTGAATACTTATCATTAACTACTTGTATTGAGTACTTACAAAGTATAATAACAAACATCTCATTTGGCACAATCTTTCTATTTAATTGAAAGCTATAACGTAAACTGAAATAGTTAATACAATTACAAATTGGTTTCAAAAAATGTTCAAAGTTATTTTAAATATAACAGAACGTTAAAAAAGATAGGAAAACAATAAATTATTATTATTATTAATACATAATAATATTATTTTCTACTAATATTTATATTGAATTAATGGGAGTTAAGGTTGAGTAGTGTGATTACGATTATAATACTTTTGTAAAAGAGTTGGATACAATAATACTACAATTAAGACAAATAATTTTTCTTTTTTATTCTTTTTGTCATGTTATACTTTCCTTATTACAATAGTGTAAACATCTCATTAGCAGCATTTAACAGCTTTACAATGGATTACTGAAATTAAAATTATATACAATAAACTTACATTCCTTTATAAGTACAAAGTAAATGGGAAAAAAAACCTTATTTAAAATAAATAACTAGGCATTTTAAAATAATAAAAAGAAATTAAAAACATTATTTCTAACATGAAAAATATTAAATATTAAGTGATTTTAAATTAAATAACAAAATAAAATGATACTTAAATTGTTATGCATTTAAGATGTTATTTCTTTATACCCATCTAAAAAAAAATATTTGGTTGATTATAAAGCAAATGTATGTAAAGCTATGGTTTGTTGTATTTTATAATTTATTTAACAATTTAAAAAATATACCTACTTTATCTTAATTATTAATTAAAAAAAAAAGAAAACATTAAACACAGTACTTCCTAGGTGGAGGCATTATAGGTATGAAATCGGTAAAATGATCTTGAGCAAATGCTTCATTGTCTAATTTACCATAAACTTCGGTTTGCATTAGTATTTTCAATTGTGGTTCGTTCTTAGTAATCTTATCGTTTTTTTTGCTAACAAAACTAAATGACTCTAATTCGCTTTTTTTATCATCAGGCGCTTGCAAAGACCTGATAGACATATCCCAATAACTGTTATGGTCCATTTGTATAACATTTTCGAACTTGGAAACTTTTGACTCTTCACATTTTTTAAATGTTGATATCTAAAGTACATAAAAAAATAATATATAGGATATCATTTAATTTAAATTTATAAACTCACTACATCATTTTGTACACGGTTCTCAAATGTTAAGATATCTTCTTTCTGCTTTTGTGCTTTTAACAATAAGCCATCAACTGTCCGTTTCTAAACCATAAACAATATATTCATAATTATCATACTATGTAACTACTAACTAGTTGGCTATTTTTTTATATAAGAAATATTTCATTTAAGCTATGGTTTATAAGCTTATTAATCCTCAATTCTATATTTTTCCTTTTCAGTTAAAGAGTACACAAAAATGATTGATATTTAAGGCTTTTTTTTGAAGTAGCATTAACAGTAAAGCCCTGTGAGGCCACACTTCCTGCAAACCCCTCGTAATTTTGCCTACAAGTATTACACTCCACAATTTGATGTGATTAATACATCGATAACATCGATACATCAGTAACAAAGAATTTGCAAGTAACTAGATAGATGTTACTTAGAATTATTAAAATTTTTATCAAATTGTAATCAATTATTTTTAAGTGAACTTAACTATTTAACTTTTTTAGGTACATAGTTCTTTTGGTAAAATATGCCAATTCACATTTGCCGATAAAAAATATTGAATTTTTTAATATTAATACATAACTAGTATACATTTTATAGGGTTGGAGAACAAACTCTATTTCTTGTATAAGTATACATAATTTTAGTAAGACTGGTATCAAAACATTTGACCCAGTTATGGAACATAATTGGAACCCTCAATAATTTTTTTATATTTATGTAACTTAATATTTCTTACTTTAAATACTTTAAGCAAAACATGTTTTGTTTTTTTTTTATAAATTTAGCTTTGTTTAGATTGAAATATCCTTATAAGTTATTACAAGTAGAAAAATTGGCTATCATAAAATTGTATTCATATAATTCCCATTTTGTCAATTATATTTAATTAATTATGTTTTAATTAATAATAATTAAATTAATTGTAATACCTAAACTTATAAATATATATATTTCTAAAAAAAACTAATAAAAACGGTTTTTTAAATAATTTATCCATGACACAAATCTTTTTTCATAAAATGGTCATTCCAATTTCACATTTTGTTGTAAACTATAAAAAAAAATACTTATACTTATACTAAAATACTTATCTAATACTTGTTATTTTTAAAACAAGGAAAAAATAAGTTTATATAAATATACAGTAATTTGTTTTAATTTTTTGTTTAAGTCAATTCTAAGCAGGACAATAAGCTGAGATGACAGTTGTTACGTTTCATACTATACTTGATTAGCACATCAATTAGATTCACATGTATTTTTACATAAATAATTTAAGTCTTAAAAGCCCATAACCTCCTTAAACAACTTGAACAGTTTTTCGCAAAGTTAATTATTTTTATTTGTCAACTGTTCGGCAAATATATGATTTTTAGAGGCATGCTGCATATTTTTGGAATTGAGAATTGAAATGTGTGAATGTAGAATAAAATGTGATTTATACAAATACTATATTATACTTGAATATGACATTAAATCTTTATTAATGAAATCTACACTTTTCAGATATTTATGTCATTGAATTATTTAATAACAAATAACTACTATAGTAGTAAATATATAGTATTATATTATTATATCAATACATAATAAACATATTTGTATGAAACTATCCATTATTTAAATCTGTATTAAGAGATCAGGGATTCCTAAATTGTTTGTGTAAAAACTAAAATACATAATATGTGCTTATTTTGAAGATACCTAACATAAAATTGTACAGTTGTTGTCAAAACTAGTGTTTTTCCTTAAATAAATAAAAATCAACACAAATTACCATATACATATAATTAACTTATTTTCTCCTTAAATAACATACATTTTTAGTATGAAGATTTAATATTATGACTAAAATTGTGATAATGATGATAATTGTATTATTTAATATTTAATTTAACAATATGTAACTCATCTTTAAATAAATACAACTTGAATTGAATTATATTCTATACAATTTTGTATGATATTAAATAAATAATTTGTGTGTACTCTTAAGTTAAAGCTAATAATAATTCTGTATAATAAATATTTTATTTGACCATATTGTGAAAAATATTACATTGAATACTGTAATTTCTATTTCATTAGAATTGTTTTTAACAGATAGAAAAAATAAATAAAACAATTCCTAAATTTAAAATTTATCCAAAAAGTCTAAAAGAGCATAAAATATTTTGAAAATAATATCATCTTAATGCAAACACAATTTATGAAAATTTTAAGCATCTACGATTATTGATTTTTGAATTGTGATAAAAGAACAGAATCAGATTTATCAAAAACTGGATGACCTAACTAAACATTCAGAATTTTTTTTCAAAGTAAAACCTAAGAATTTTTATGTTTGTTCTCCTCCCCTCTCCCCCTTTTTTTTAAATATCAACTTAAGTTAATTTTTCACCGAAGACACCACTCTCAAATTTGATTATTTTAGGTAAAGAACTAAAAATAAGGAAAAAAATGTTTAAAACCAATTTATTCTGAGCATAGTGATGTGTTTAAGTATTTTTGAGTTTAAATTAACAGGTTTGACCATTGTCAAGACACTATTTGGCAATACTAGTCAGCACAATAAATTGAAAAATAAACACATATAAAAATAATATAAATTTAAACTACATTTGTTCATTTAAGAATTAGTATATTTGCTAAACTTACATGAATCAAACCAGGATCGGCACTAATATACTTAGTTAAGTAATAATCACATCTGATTTCTTCAAATGATATTTCAATCAAGTTTAAAGAACCAACTGGTTGAATAGGATATGTATGTCCAATAGGATGGAAACAAGTGAATGGCCAAATATTGCTCATTGATAGTTGTTTTATGTGACGTTGGTAAGCTTTACTGGAAAAAAAAAAATTGTAATATCATACCCGGCTTTACTAGTAAAAAAAGTTTTAAATAAATACATATTCAAGAAATTATTAAAATGTCTCATGAAAAACTAATAGGTACACTGAAATACAATGCAAGTCCTCCTCTTACTATTAAAAAAATGAAAAAAAGGGAAATGCTGTGACAATTGGGTGTATATTAGAACAACTTTGAGATGAAAATTTTTTTTTTTTTCAATCAAAGCTTTGTCGAAAAAGTTATAAAATTAAATTACAATTTGTGCCTTCTCCAACCATTCTAGGTCAAAATGAAAAAAAAAACACTGTAGAGACACTGTGACAGGTATTTGGAACAACTTTAGGAAAACAAAATCAAAAAATAAATTTTGTTGTCTGAAATGTGGTACATAAAAATCACCGATTTTTTTATATATATAATGATAAGGATTTAGTTATTACTTATTTATATAATATTTAACTGATAAATTTTATTCTATTTATTTAAAATTAATGCTACTTACATTTCATTTCCATAATACGTCAAAATATTTTCTTTATCCTTAACTATGTCTTTAACATGATGGCCCCCGTGGTTGTGTTTTTGATCATCTGAATTCTTATACCTAAAAGATTAAGTATAAGGTGTTATAATTATGCTCGTGTGCATAGTCCTGATGTTATGTGTTAGGTACATAAAGTTGCTTAAATGCCCAATAGCTAAATAGCCTTTAACATATTTATGTAATCCATTACTAATGTTAGTGAAAAATGTTGAGATAAAAAATACTGGTAAATTTTTTTTGTGTAGTAAAAGTGAATCATAAATCATAACATATAAGGCTCAAGGCTGATCAGTGATCACTGATTAATAATAATTTAATTATAAAATAAAATTACAAAAAAACAAATTAAGATTTTACTGTAGTTATAGACAATTAGAACCCAGGTTTTTCTAAGACATTTGTACTATTTATTAAAACATATGCATACATATTTTATATTTATGTCTTTGTTACTAAACTTATCAGTTTTGTTTTCACAATTTTGTTAATAACAATTAATGATGAGTATTGAAGAAAAAATAAAACAAGTTCGTACTTCTAATAAATTTAAAGAGGAAAAATCAATTATGCTACATTATATATCAAACGAAAAACATATTATAAATCATATGGTATATTATATCATCACTGATAATTACTATTTCACATTACTCCAAATAGTTCCCAAAACTAAAAAAATTGTCCATACTGCTTGTATATTAAAGACTAGACACACATTAACCATCATTAATTCAAATAATTATGTACTCGGTTATGAAATATTATAAAAAATTGTTGAGGGCTAACTTTGACGCAACATTGATAAGCCGAAAAAAAATATACCCCATATCTTTATGTGTCTCTTTGTAAACTAACCTACCATTAACTATGACAATGCAACAGAAAATTGTTAACAATCACATAAATGACAAATACATAATACTATGGATCACATACATTGACTGTACATATGGGCATTTGATTATAATTAAGACATTGAATATGTGATTAAGTGCGTTTAGATTTAAATAATTAAAATTCAAGTACCTATCTGAACTGGTGTGTACTTTGTTTGATTCATAATTATACTCAGAATTATAATTTCCACCCTGACTGTTGTCCTCTTCTTTATAATAATTCTTTACATTGCGCTGTTTTTGAGCTTGATTACCATAATGATTACTTGAATCGTAATCTTCTTTATGATCATTTCTCTGATTATAATAATCATTCTTGCTGTTATAATTCTTTTTATAATTGTAGTTGGTGTTTCTATCAGATTCATAGTTTTTTCCGTACTCATTATAACCATTATAATCTCTGGAATTATCAGTATCGTACCTTTTGCTTACATTCCCTAATAATTATTAATAATATTTATATTTGTATATAATTCAACGCCCAAACGAGCAATTTTACAAAATTGTGTGGGGATACAGTAAAATATAAATTTGTAATATATTCAATAAATTCATTAAGTAATTACTACAATTAATACGACGCATCATTCGGTAAAGTGGGTGATTATGCCCATAAGATGTGGAGATTGTAGGAATGAATAATAGAGGATGGTCTCTGGTGCAGTGAGTTGGGACACGGAATGAGATCTTTGATATATCAGGTGCATCCAAGGTGCCGTCTAGAAGAGAGATAAAGAATCAACGATCGACTTTGGTACAACGTGAGGACAGTGTTGGGATATTGAAAGTCTCGGATTAGGGTTGGCGAACCCACCTTAAGAAGATATTATTAAGAACAAATAAAATAAAATATAGGCAAGTAATATATTATGTGTTAAGATTCTAATTAATTGAAAGGGTGCAAAACGTTTTTAGTTTTTTCCTCCAACAATGCCTTAGGCATTTATCAGTTTGGATATAAACTCACTATTACTCCTTGATTGATTTTCATAGTCATGATGGTCGTTTGAGCGGTGTGGTTGATCGTGCAAGAACCGACACGAAGAGCCGTAATAACATTTTCCTTGCAAATAAAATTTGCATCTCACTGAAGACATATTTACGGTGAAAACCACAGAATAAATATTAAATTAACAACCGACTTGTCAACGGCTATAGTTGTATCATCACGAGGAATGCTGACAACAGTAAAAATAATAATGGTTATACCATTTTGATTTTTGTGTCCGGAGACTGTTATCAGTTTAAAACTAACGACCGTTTGATAACGATTGACGGCAATATTCAGTTTCAGTATTACCGATGTGCACCGCTGGTGTACCGCTCACGGTACTTCTCGAACGTTCGAATTTGCTCCAATTCAACAGACTCTGTTGACTCGATCACAGATTAAAAAAAATTAAATAATATAACCATTATACTATACTTATCTATGAATATAACAATAACAATATCACATAAACATATTTACATGCTATTTTATATACTCACATATGCATAGTGCAATATTTAAATGTTAATTTTTAGAAATTAAATTTTCAGTGTATAATATGATTATTTGTCGATAAATTCAAGCAGTGTTATTCCATAACAATTGGTTATTTTAATATTTATTATTTATTGTTATATTATGCCCCCCTCCCTCTTTTCTTTTGTCGATCACCGCTGACACCTATGGGCATGAAACCCTATGTATATTTATAATTTTGAACTACACCGTCACACCTCACACGGTAGAGCACAGAAAAACAACGATTTTCTCTAGATAAAAAAAAAACTAGGTGTATCGTACCTATGTAAATATATAATATTAGCAATTAGCTACCTATCTAGTATTTGGGGTTTTGTTTTAGACACCGATTATTAAAACCGTGAATCGATTTTCTTTCAAGAATCGCCCATCACTGATGTGCAATGTGCATGACGTGACGTGTGCGTCCGACCGCGACGGTCCGTACAAATAACAATTTCACCAAGATAATAATTTAATAATATGCGATATCACGAACAACCCGTGGTGTGTTATAAATTTATAATATAAAATATATGTGAGACGTGAGTTATAATTAGAGTTAATAATTATTATTAAATATTAATGCCGCATTGACGCACGCAACTCTAACCGTTCCAAAAGGCAAAAATAAATCTCGCATAGTAGCATTCAATAATAATTCGGTTGTAATGATTCTTTATAATCTCTATCCGACGCACGCAATTCGGATGCGCCGCATATAGGGGGGGGGGGGAGGCACTTTATCGATTAAAGACAGGCGCTAAACTTAACACTGTCATATTATACTCATATTATAAATTTATAAATTACGATATTATCATTGATTTTAAATGCTAGTATTTAATATTTATAATCATTGATATTATGTAAGACAGTAGACACTGGGCGGCTAGCCAGTAGGTTTAAGTAGAAGTAATGAATATTAAAATTAATAAATGTAATTTACTATAACTACTAACATAGAATAAATTACCATTGAATATGTATAATCAGTGGTATCACTATATTTATATGAAATTATACATGACGTATAATTTGTATAAATATTTAGACCAATATCTACAACCCTACATGATATGAATTTAGTCATGTAGACATAGCAGTAGTGGCCTCTTGAGGGGAAGCAATCGTTTTTAGTTATTCTATATTCTAATTATTTGTAACAATGTCAGCAGGTAAACGTTGGAATTATATATTTTGGAAAAAATTAATTTTGAAAAATGTACATACGATATTGATGCATATATTCATAAATAGTTTACACCTTGACGGGTGTCTGGCTAGATTAGGTTAGGTACCTGTATAATCTATACTTTAGTAATATTATAAAGCTGAAAAGTCTGTATGTTTGAACTCGCTAATCTCAAAAACTACTGGACCGATTTAAATTAAAGTCACATCGATGAAATCCTTGATGATGATTGATGGCCGATGGGCAGGTGTTTTTAGCTTCATTTTCAACCTCTGTAGGTTTTTTAGGGTAACTCAAGCATGAATAATTTAATTTCGCTTTGACTGACGGAAATCGAATAATATAATATGTTGATTTGTTTATACATATATTGTAGGTATACTCGTCACTTGACTGCTCCACCCGGACACCCGGCGTTGCCCAAGCCAGAGATTTTTTTTCTTTATTAACATATATTTTGTGAAAAAATGCGTATGTTCCCCACTTTCTACTCATAATAGTAATATAAAATATAATAATTAATAACCAATGGTAATAATATATTCTATTGATAACAGATTTTATTGAAAACAGTCCAGTAGTTTTTTAGTTTATTAACTTAGGATAAACCAACATCCATTTTTATTTATACATTTATTAATTGTAATCAATGGAAACCCGTCTTCGCCCGTGAATAAATAAACAAATATTAAATATATCAAGTGCTGTCACTGCTGTATTATCTTGAATTTAGTGAACTTCAGTTCACGGGCTAATCGACGTCGATGTACCTCGAGAACCTTTGTAAACTAATTCGACCGAGATAGACAATTTGCCTGTGGCGGATTGAATAATTGGTATTTGACATTTTTTATAAACATCTTTCTTCATTCTTGTAGTTTTTGAGGACTGAGGTCGTGAACTGAGGTAGGTAGGTACATTAAAACGAAGATACACCGAAGACCGAATATAGCACCGTATTTTATGCTCGTTCATTTTTTCCCGGCAAAGTCTGGTTATACAGCTAGTATTTGTATAATATAATATAATATGTGTATACTTAAATATTTTATTTGTGAAATATACAACTTAATATTTAATTTAACTAGTTAATTAACAAAGCAATTAATATTAATGCCTACTTATTAGTTGTTTAAAGTGGCCTGTGGGTAAATGAGTATTTGTTGTTTATAGTTTCTCATTATAATTATAACATATTGGCATGGGTAAATTATTGTAATAAATTTGTAACATTATAGTCTCTAGAAGTCTAGAAAGTAAGGTAATTATTTTAGTATTTGATTAATGATTTCGATTTAATTTTCTCGTAGGTACTTGTTGTTAATATTGTTATTTAAAATAGGGCCACAGTTTCCAACTTCTAAAAATGATAATATTGTATTACCAGTTGGGTACTATATAGTATACTGTTACTAATTAGTAATTATACTATCGTCGATCGTCAGTCATCACTTATCACTGTAAAATGTAATTATTTAATCTTAATAGGTAATGTCACTTAGTAATTATTAAGTAGGTAGGTATTATTGTATTCTATAACGAGTAACGACTACAGTATGCAGATATTTTTTAGCTAAACTTAAAAATAATAACTATTATTAATCAGTAGGATAATAGGTTGTAAATGTATAGGTTATTAGGTTATACTTACTTGAAACTTGTTGGTATTTACAAATTTACAATAAGTACCCATATAGGCCATATGCCCATATGGCTATCATTTTGAAATTTTAAAATCAATGTAGATATAAAGTTTATTTTCAAAATGATGGCGTTGATGTCTTGATGAATTGATTCCTGAAACTTACTTTATGTACCTATAAGTTGATTCCCCTGAGCTTATGTGTCTATTATTAAGAGGTATGTACGAGTTGATTCTCCTATTGGCTATTATTGTGTATCAATAATATGATATTAATATATTGAATGAACACTTCAGCTCATTACCCAAGAGAAACCACAAGGAATTAAGCTAACATATCTCTTGAAAATGATTTAATTTTTTCAAATTTTGAATCATGTTATAATGACATGTAAAAACTTTACAACTTTTTTTAATTAGAATATTTTAAGTGTTCATTGTCATAGTTTGCAAACTATTTTTTGGGAATTGCATTTTAGTTTATGCACTAGGTACAAATTTGAAACACATTGTTTTTACAGTAATGAGATTACCAGTATACTTGTTCATCCGCCTTCTCTCAAAAAACATAATTTTCTCAAATGAACCGCTTATTACAGAAATAATAATATACCTATGTTTCCAACAGCACTTCTAATAGCACGACGTCTATAAATTCATAAATATTCGGATGCCCACTATAAAAACAACTGTTGAGTTTCCGTTTTCGAATGATAACTCTCACAACTATTCGTAGTTCTGTTTATAGTAATTGAGAATTGAGCCATATACTTGGTGGAAAACATGCTTCTGGGGAAATATAATCATCAAATACATAGTCCGCAAAACACGAGACACTATTTCCCTTCACAAAAACCAAGTTGTTGCCAAAAAGCACGGTGGTTTTGTATATATGAATAGCCTAGGTGCTTTTTTTGTAATATATTTTATGTTTTTAGTCGTTTAGTATTAAGATAGATAACAAAGTGTAACATATGTAAATTAAAAATAATTGATGATTACCATTTACCACATAGGTACTAATTAATTAGGCACGATAATATTATTATTAGAATAGTTATTTCTTATATAAAGGTTCTTATATATGCAACTTATATACACAATTTTAGATATTTGACCACTTGTCATTTATAGTATATTTTGCTGAAGAATCCAAGAAGAAGGAAAAGAAAAATTGAAATATTTAAATTTTGTTTCTAGGTTTATTACAATTATTATTTTTAAATTTAGGTATATTCACCTACTTAAAGCAGAGTTTGGAAAGTTAGGTAAGTTACTTTTTAAAAGTAATTAAGTTATTTTTCACGTTTCTTAGTGATAAAAGTAATGAAGTTAACTTACTTGTTACTCAAATAAAACTTTAATGAAAATACTTTAATTTTCAATGAGAAAAGTAACTATGTTACGTCATTACTTCACATAAAAAAAACAGTTCACGTATATTTTTCTTGATTTTCTTATTTCAATCGTCAGTATGCACAGTTAGTACAAAAGTATTATTTAAAAAAGATCCCAAAAAAAAAATTAAAAAAATTATACAGATAATACATAGCAATTATTAATTGTCAACTATTAAAATTAAAAACATTATATTTGTGTTAATACTTAATAACCATCACTTAATAGTTAATAGGTATGTATAAAAACATAATAACCTCAGTACACACGACCTATATTCATAGAACGGTTTCAACGTTCTATGTATTTCGATAAAAGTTAAATGAATAATTATTTACGGTGCAAGTGGATATGTTGTCCAAACGATTAAAAACAGAATTGTGACAAGTTATAGTTAAATATATATAAATAGTATACTATATGTATTTATATTGTATATCCATACCAGCACTATAGACATTTTATTACAATATATGGGTAAATAGTTTATTATAAGAGCCTCTTATTAAGAGGTACCTATAATTATTATTATGATTTTTTTTTTTAATTTGCTATACTCGAAATAAGTTGAAACAGTAACAAGTTATTTTTTAGATATTATAACTTATCATAATTAATATCCGTTACATTTTCGTTACTTGGATTTTGAAAACAGTTCTAACAGAATTATGTAACGCATTATTTTTGTTACTTTACTACCCAACATTCCTACTTGAAGTATGGGAACATTTAGGATACAAGAATATGTTACTAAATTCATTCAATTTAATATTTATCGAATTTGAACTAAAATGTTATAATGTATTTTGACAAATCACTTTACAACTGTAATATAAACTTCATATAGTCTGTCAGTGGCGGTCAAATAATTTTGTCACGGGAGGGGAGATGTGGCTGATTTTTAACATGCACTACTGCAGTCTATTTGATCATTAAAAAATACAATTTATAATTTATTTTACTATATATAAATATTAAATATTGAAAAATAGGCTTTGGGGGTCTTTTTCTGTTTAACCACCACAGCAGTAGCCTATGTCTTGAACACAGTTTTTCAAATTATTAAATATTTATAATTAGGTAATAACTACAAGGATAATATTGATAGTTTTAAAAATGAAAATAATATTTATTACAATAAGCTCTAATAACTGTGTACACCTATACCTAGATATTCATTTTATGTACTATATTGAATTTCTAAAAAAAAATATTTTTACAATTTTATATCTATAATAATGTCATAATGCATAAATACAATGAAAACTATATACGTAAAACTTAATTTAGTGTAAATATAAATTCATATTCATTTAAAATTTGAAAGGAATCCCACTATAATCACTATATCCACTATATAGATAGATAATTCAATATAATTAAAACAAAATAAATTAGAACCACTAGGTAGCTGGTAAGCCATTATCAACACCATTCTACAATATAGGTAGGAGCTAAGGTTTAGGTAAAAAAAATTAATATGAAGAAAAGTGTCAACAAAATAGGTCTACTGTGAATTGTGATATTATACAAATATAAAATCTGAGTTCAATAAACAATATGAACAGGTCACAGGTGTATATGAAAAAGTGATATTACTTGTAAGTTCATAGTTCAGATAATAGTTTTTTTAGTAATTTTTCTTGTTCGGCTAATTCCATCATGAGTTTCTGATGATTTTTCAAATCGATTTGTTTTTGTTTTTCCTAAATAGTAAAATAATTTATTATGTAAATCAAGTGTAATAAATCTTGGATGTTGATCGATTAAGAATATTTATCTATTGAAAGAAAATATTGTAATTTTGAGTAATAACTGAAAATTCTAAAATTTGACTTAGAATTTGAAGTTCAGCCATTTCACTCGGTAAAAAATGTGTGTAGTACAAATTTTCTCAGTATAAACACATCAAACAGGATAATAGGCCACAACATTTCTAATTTAAGATAAAGAAACTAATTCATTTTTCATAGGTTTATAAGTCGTGCGTTTACGCACTGACCATGACGTGATACTGATACATTGATAATAGATAATATAAATAATATATAATTACATAGTATTTTATATTTGTAAACTATTATCCATTTATAATATTGAACACTTACGATTATTTCTTTACTGGACTTAATTTGGTCGTTTAGGTCTTTTCTGAACTGCCATTTGTATTGTTTATTATTTTCTAACCTTAGTTTTTCCTCTTTTAAATAATCTTCGTTTTCTTTAATCGTCCGTTCATACATTTCACGTTTCATTTCTTTTTCTTTTTCTAAAAGTTCCTTACGTGCTCTTAATTGTTCCATTAAAACATTATTACCATCCTATGAACATAATTATAATTGTAATTCCTACACAAGTGCTTTAAATAAACTTTGCATTTTCACACCTTCATACGCTTTCGTCGTGCTTCATCACTTTCACGTTCGATAGATAGTTTATGCTCTTCAATTTCATTTATTTGTTTCATAACTGTTTTTGAAATTTCGTCACTTTGCCTTTTGCGTTCTTCTTTAATAATTGCTTGATGTTTTTTAAACATATCGTTTTCAAGTTTCACCTGAAGCTATAATATTTTAAAAAAGTATTAAAAATTACTGTATTGTAAAAACATAAACCTAAATTGTTGTATAAACCTTTGCTTCGATTGCACCTGCTGAATCATCCTTTAAATTTTGTTTCATTGTTAGCTGAAATGTTTCATCAAACATTGCTGTCGCCTCGTTCATTTTTGAAAACAAATTCGCTCTTTCTTTAGTGAATAGTGCTATGTCATTTTTTGTCTGTAATTGCTTTCTTTTCCGCTCCATTTTTTCTATAATAACATTTAATATGTAAATAATATGAATCATATACATTTACTAGTTTTTACTCTAGTTATTATTCAGGTATGGATGACGAATTAAATATTCCTACATTTTTTTGTTTTTTCCATACGTTCACTGAAATATTTAAACTAAAATGCTTAATCAATATAAATCGAATGGCTATTGAATATAATACTTTATAATAATGCTTATTGAGTAAGTTTATAGTTACCAAATTCTTCTTCTTCATTCAACTTTTCGTTCAACTTCTTAATGTCATTGCATTCGATCTCTTTTAACACTTTTTGTTGTTCTAGTATTACTTCTTTTAGTTGTACTTGCTCAAACAATTCTTTTCGAAACTGATGTTTTTTCTCTAAAAGTTTACGCTTTTCCTCTTCTTTTTCAAGAGTCTAAATAAAACAATACACTTCATGCTGTAATCGTATTTTAAAACGAATTTCGAATTATGATTTTTTAATTGTTATTTAACTAAAATTTAACTATTTTTTTTAAAAAAATAATTCTTAGCTGCTGCTGCTGCAGCTGTTATCTCCTGACTCCTGTTATACTTACTATAAAAATGTCGTGATACATAACTAGGTAGGTAATTATACAATTATATACTGATTGAACACTTCACATTAGATACATTTTTCAGTTTCGTACCAGGCGAACATAAACAATAAAAGTATACCTAATGTAGGTATATAATAAATACATTTTTTTTTTGTATAATTTAAGTAAAAATAATATTTTATTTATTGTTAGGGTTTACGATCAATAACCGGAAAAAGACCCAGTGAAAAAAGTGTCAAAAATCAATATACAGTCCACAAAGTTATTTTTCTTAATTGAATGACATAATTTTCCCTTTCAATGAATTTACATATTTTCTTTATTAGTTATGCTATTGATTATAAATACTAGAATTTATAATCAATGGTAATGAACATTACTAAATAATGCATACGAAAGTCGAAAAAATAAAACCTTCACAGAAATTTGTAGAATAACTTAACTTTTATAATTTCAACAAATTTAATTAAAAAGATAAGGGTGACACAACTAAATACCTAAGACTAACCTCAGGCAAAGCCTGACTTGTGCAAAACACATCCACTTAAAACAATTAAAACGTAATATACAACTTTATTTTCATCAACATCTTAGGTAAATAATATTCAAAAATCCATCTTAAAACTAAAATACATATTTACAACTTACTACTGAAACCCATATAATCTATACCTAAAGTACACAAATACTGGGTTCAGATAAAAAATCAAATACACAAAACTTCAAATATTCGAAAAGAAAATCCTCAGACTAATAAATAATAATCAATAAACCTTCATAAACTCAAATCATATTCACCAGTCACCACATTCCCAAAATAAAAGAAATAGCCAACATTTTTTTTTTATGAGAAATCTCCTTCAAAACCACAGTAATCCCTTAGTTCATCACCTTGTAACAAACTTAATTCAGGACCCCTCCTCCCCCCAGAGGATTCAAGTGACAGTGGCCCTGAGACCTAATACAAACTCTATAAGCTCATACATTTACGCTGAAGTACCGTCACTGGATAGTTCTACCCTCCTAATAAATACTATTATTTATACTTATTGTAACATATATGTACATAATATTGTAGAATTTTCGAAACTTTCAAACTTTCTTCACTCTCTGAGTAGGATGGTATCATAAATGGGTCACAATGCCACATCAACGTCTGTCTGGTATGTTAAGTAGGTACAGTCGTATGGATAGAATAATTAGCACTAATTTCAATTAGTTCACCTCGAGACGAAGAGTTGTATAAATATCTTTAATTTAAATGAAGTATAATAAATTGAGTTAAAAACATACAATTGTACACCTTAATTAATCTACAACAAACAGAACTACATAAATTAGATATAAGAAAAATTAATAATGTAAATAATTTAAATAATCGTTATAATAGCTTTCGTTAGGTAACAACAACAAGTCAACAACTGCTGTTGTTAAAATGTTTCATATAAATTATAAAGTAAGAAAAATAATAAAAGTCGATATCATGTAAATAATTTTCGTAAATAGAAATTTTACAAATAATAAAAATTGTTTAATACTCACATCATGTTATGAAAAAATAAATAAAATTATTCTTAAAGTTTTTGGTAATTCACTCGAAAAATATTTAGAATTTGAAGCAAAAACCTATTTAGGAATTGGGTTAACTTATTTTGAAAAAAATGACAAGTCATTGTTCATAGAATGTATACATACGATACGATACAAAACGAAATAAAAAAAAATTAGTTGTTAATTAGTTATTAAAATGTATATAGCTTAAGAAGTCCATGATACGTCTTGTGTGGTATTATCAAATTGGTCAATAATGTCAATTAATGTGTATAACTCACACATGCATTATTGTGCCATCTAGTTATGAATAATTGTTATAATTATTAACTCTAGTCTATAGCCCTTGAAAAATATTATAAATGTAGATACATCTGTAATTTGACATTTTTTTTGTATTTAATTTAGTTTTTAAATGATATATACATAAAGTAAATTTGTTGAATATTATTTATTGTAAATAGTAAATACCCATAACTTGATTACTTTTTATTAAAATACAGGTAATCATATGTAAAAACTAAATGTATTATTTTTGTTCATTTGACTTTGAATATCGATTAAATTTACTTTACTACTTAAAAAGGATTGCATTTACCTGCTTTCTAAATATTTCTGCATTTTCAATAGTAGCCAGTTCTCTCATCTTAATTTTTTGTTCTTTAATGAATCTTTCATTTTCTTGTATAATTTTATAGTTTATAAGAGCTATATCGTTTTTACGTTTATCCATTGCAGCAAATCTCAATTCTTCGGAGTTTTCTCTAAAAAATAATTTATAATAGGTATAGGTACTTATAATTAAAGTTTTTAATAAATTATTTCTTTTTTTTTATGCCTACATGAACATTTGTAAACGTTTTTCTTCCACTAATTTACGTTCTTCTTCATCACTTCTTTCTTTAATTTTTCTAGCCTTTTCTATTAAATCTTCTTTGACAATTTTTGGGATTTCTGGTTCCTCTTCTAATTTTATTTCCGGCCTAGTATACAATATAAGTATATAGTAATGGTTAGTGTATTATTCAAGTAGAAAACATATGTACATACTTTGGAGATTCTTCTTTAAATAAATGTTCGTTTGCTTTCATTCCACATTCAACCATTCTTTTTATCTGATTGTACAAACATTTTTTATCTGAAACGTCAATCATTTCCTTATGCTGGGCTTCTCTTAATATACTTTTAAAATCATTTTCGTTTTGTGTTCTTAACCTTTCTGTACGCATTCGTTCTATGTCACGAAGTCGAATTTTGTAATCATTTCCCGGTTGTCTAGCTAACTAATATTTATAAATATCTATCAAACGTATGTTACAATATTATATTTCCAAATAAAAAAGTACTGATATACTTACAAACCCGTACGTATATGCTTGAGGTCCTCTAAAGGGCGCAGGAATACCTATAGAAATACCTACTTTAGACGGTGGAACGGGTTTTATAGTTTTTCCACTGTAAATCATTTTAATAAAATATATGAATACGTTTTTAATTGATAGGTAATAATAATATCTAATAAGTTATAAATTTAAATTCTTATTTTATGCTTATGAACAATAATCCAATTGTTTGTTAGATATATGAACTGTTACCATAGCTAGATAACAATAAGACCACCCTGCATGTTTCGTCACGCAAATACGTATAGGTAATGCTTTGCCTCGTGCGTTAACTTCAAAAGTTCAAAGCACCCCTTTGGTATTGTGGACTGTGGTCCGAGTCAATGGAATCCTTATGCTATTATCAACATTAAATTATATTATTACTATAAAAATGTATACAATTTTATCTTTTAAGGCAAGAAGTTTAAAAAAACATAATATTAACATTTTTTTTAATTTTAATTTTTATTGATCCGCAGCAAGAAACATTAGTAATTACTAATTTATTATACATAAAATCAAAGATTATTATCAAATACTGATGAGTATTATACCTTTATTATTGAATTGCGGATGGATATAATATGCCTAGGTATATAAAATATACTTATCTAACTCAATTTAATTTTTTGAATATTTATATCTTGTCTTAAAATTGATTATTCTACTTCTAAATAACATTTTCCTAACTCTTGGATCCGCTTATCACTGATGTTATAGAAAAAAAATAACTAATGTTATATGTAGTCTCAAGTTAATTTTAACTCAATTTACAATTTATTATTATTTAATTAATTTTTTTTAAGTTATTTGTGGCACTGTTATAAAAATAATAATATAATGTCAGAAAATTATAAAACAAATATTTTTGTGAAAAATGCAATTCTTTATAGTTATTTGTCCTAGAATTAGGTATGACAAAAAATATGTAATATAAATAATAATAGTATAAACAATCTGTATATTACGATAAAAAAATTTTTTTTGTATATTGGTATAATTTTATAATTTTTAAAACAAAAATTAAATTATCATCGTTTTAAAAAAATATTTAAAACTTATAAACCAGGAATGCGTTTTTTAAAATGTTAAAAACAAATAATTTGATTTACAAATTTTAGGTAGTTTAGGCCTACTTAAACTTTTAATTAATTTGAATAAGCTATATTCAATAAACCTTTTTATACTTAAAATCAGGGTTTGAAAACAAAATTCGTTTTACGTTATTTACAATCTAAACTTTAATTATCGTTATTCAAAATTTAAACCTTGTCAAATTTTTCCGTTTATTGTTATTTAGAATTAAAACGTTGTTTAATTTTTGCATTTAATGTTAAAAGTAATATAATATCCAATGCGGGGAATAGCCCAGATACGGAATATAATAAATTCTTGGATTGATTGCTATATAATATCAAAATAAATCGCGTGGAAAAAATATTTATACGAAACCAATACTATAACTTTTAAATAAATGGATTTTAAATAGTTTCGTAATGTTTTGTTTTGTGATATTTAACTATTTTTTTTCCGTTTCAATTACGTTTACAAATTTCAATCTGTATCTTATTATCAATTTGTCATTTGTAACGTTATAAATTTATAATCATAATACGTTTGAAAGCCCTGCTTAAAAGCAATAGGTATAGTCTGTATTTTGTAGAAAAATGCGGTAAGATTGTTCTTTTTATATGAATAGATAGACTTGGACTATTGCCGGACAAAAATGATGCATACTTTGAGATACATACTTGTCCCTAGATATTGTAAAAACAAATTAAATTATTCATAGTAATTATATTATATAAAAGTGGTTGAGTAAAAATTGAATGAGTTATCGGTGTTAAATAATTCTTATAATTGCTTTCCATTGATTGTAATTGTACGTAACTAAATCGTCTAGATTATTAGTCCATACTCCGAGTTCACTATTATACAGTAAATACAATAAACTATTGTACAATACGTAACACTCGCGGTCAAAGCACGAGACACCATCTCGGCATCTCACTCTCACATAAACCAAGTGGTTGCCTATAAATGATTTTCCTAGGTGCTTTTTTGTAATAAATTATACATGTTTTAAGTCGTTTAGTGTTAAAATAACAAGTATTTAAAAAATACATGTTAATTAAAAACAGCCAATGATTGCCATTTATACCACCTAATTAGGCACGATGGTCTAAATAATTATTTGTTTTAGAAAAGGGGCTAACATTATCATTGATTATAAATATAGTAAAATATAATATAATATATTACCTACTCTATATTTTTATAATCGATGATATTATGCAACTTATATACACAACAACATTAGATAGGCAACCACTACGTTTTTTACTGGCTATGTCAGCGATTCTTTTAGTCTTATCGTCGTCGTCGTCGTCGTCACGGACTTGCGGTTATGCGTAAAACGTCACCAAGGCAATATTATTCCCAACCTTTGCCGCCGGTCCTCACGTACTCACCTCTCGAGCTCCCTCCTCCCGTGTGCTGGTTAGGCGGGAGACTCCGAGTGGACCGATTTTAGTATCCCGAAGTGGTGCACGGTTGATAGGAACGGTTGACGACGGTACGCTCTGAGTGCTTTGTAGTTTGTACACAGAATTGTACTTGCGACTGTCAAGGGACCGCGTCATAATATATTATTGCAGTTCTCTATAAATTCCATATTAATTATTTGTACTATAAATATTTTACAGTGACCCGTCGTCCCGTTTAAACCTGGACTGTCCTTTTTTTTTTTAATCTGCACGTCCCGTTGTCCCGACAACTTCGCTTTTCGTCCAGTTTTTAGAAGATAGTCCCCTTTTAATCCCGTTGTCAGCATCATCTCCATAATATTATTATATTATAATATTAGGTATGTGTGTAAAAGAAAAAATCGATTTATGAAACAAATACAAAACAATATTGTATACAACGGTTTTATATTAAAATATGAAACCGAGGTTATAAATGTATAAGTTATAACAGTATGCATGGCAGTATTTTCAATCAAGTTCGAAAGTCGTTAAACTATTGAGCTAATGAACAATTATTTTAATTGTTATTGTCAGTTACTGTAAAATATAAAAATTACTAAAAAAAAATGAGAAGATTATTTGTCAAGAGTTGATCTAAAACCATTTTTTTTAAATATAAAAATGGCCACCCCTCTCTCAAACCACAATTTTTTTTGTTTGTCATTTTTGGGCATGTCTTCACCACTGAAAATGAGCGGTATAACGTCCTTCATAATTCATCATGATTTCACCACAGAAAATGTTGTCTTCCTTATCCGGGCTTATCATATATAATTTGGTTTCTTAACTATGGTCTATGACTATAGTTTAAGTGGTTTTTTTTCGTATGAAACCGTATTTCTATATAATTTCAATGACAACATTGTTAATTCTGACATAGAACCACCTTTAAAATACAATGAATTAGTATTTAAAATATATAATATTTAAGATTTAAGATTTGAATTTTTCTTAAATTTCTGTTCAAATTGCCTATACCAAACCCCTTAAAAAGCAAATGACTAAATCGCCGCAAATTTTGCGTTTAGCGTTAGTGAATAAGTTGTTAACGAAATAATTATTAAGTTGTAAGTTAATAGGTACCTCATAATATATTTATCTCTAAAACCTTAAAGTCAATAAGGGAAAAATAGTAACTTATTCTCACCTTATTACTATAAGTAATTAATTATTAATATCAAATAATTTAAATCGACTTATTTCATAGAGTTCAGATCTTTATAATATGTTAAATTGTCTATATGATAAAATAAAGAAATATAAAATATCTATTAAGTATTTACTCAATTACTTTAATATTAAAATCACTGTCTACAGCGGGATTGAACAAAAAATATTCAATTTTTAGGATAGTTATAGAAATCTATAAACATTTTTTTTATCTTTAACATTATTTTTTTTTCAAATTAACTTAGAAGCTATGTTCTTACAATGAACAATTCAAGTTAAGTTAATCCATTTAAAAAAAAATAACTTTTAACTAGTTAATGCCCAATTTCGAATAAAGATGTAATTTGTAACTTCTAAGTATACCTTTATATATATATATTTTTTTTCATGGAGAATAATTTTAGACGTAATTAATTATAAATTTAACTATCTATCATTCTGTTATTAGACGATATTAAATAATACAAATACATCAATGTAATAGAATATTTAAAATTTAAGTAAAGTTGTTTTTAATTTTATAATTTTTAATATAACTCACTTGGAAACAAAATATTTCGTTGCTTAAAATGTTAATATAGTTTTAATTTCACTACCTACTTTATCTAATATTTCGTCTCTCGGAGACCAGAGGTCTTGAGTTATAACGATGTCATTTTAAATTTCGACTGATAATGATTTATCAAAATATATTCCAATCAGCAGACCTACGCAAAAACAATAATTATTTTTTTTAAAACTTTTTTCGGCATTTAGCTGGGCACTTTATGAAAGTAAAAACGTGGGTGTTTTTTTACTATAACTGCTGTGCTAGGTACCTCTACATATTAACGAATAACGATGATACGATATCTAAACTTATAAGTTATGAGTAATAAAAAAAAAACATTCACTTAAAGAATTTATTATATGGACCATGATGTCCAATAATGCTGGAATTAAAGACTAAGTGTGAACTATGTGGATTACTGGATTAGTCAAATTGGTCCATTAAAATGTATAACACGAATGACCAAATATGTTTGCCAGTAGGCAGTTGGGTCAAACTACTTACCTTACTAACCTGAGTACTAATCGGATAGCCGGGTAGGAAACGATACAGAGAAATAATATGTCAAAAAGTGGTAGGTACGTCTTTATATTGATTTTTTCCTAACGTAGTTTTATTGCAGTAATAATTTATTATTAAAAAGGTCAATGCAATATTATATTTTATATTTTAACATTACAAACACGTATACCAACATCGAATTATTACTTTTTCATTTAAGTATTTAACGCAGCTTAATAATTTATAAAATATATTATATAGCAACAAATGTGAAACATATAAATGCATTATCTAATGTCTAATATTATAATATTTGTACTATAAGTCGTTAAAATTATGTAGAGATTTTATAAAAATTTGCTTTATGTTGGTGCATTTAAAAAATAAATAACTAAAAACATTAAACACTTCTAAAATAAAATTACGGCAGTAACAAATATTTTAAATGCGTAAATGTTTTTATCGACATTTTATAAAGCACTTACTAATGATTTTTAACTTTGTTATAAATCAAAAAAAAATTTAATTTCGTATCAAATATTTTGGAATGACGTTAATTTATATAAGTACATACTTAAACTATAGTATAAACTATTATACAAATATTACAAAAGCAATAATAACCTCTCTAAAATAATATGATTCACAATAATACTTAGACACTGAATAATAACTGATTAAAACTTTAATATCAATATCATTTAATTAATAGTAATAGTACATTCCTATACTACGTATTTATAAACTATTAAGTGTATTACTACTTTCATTTAAATAGTATTTTAAATATAATAATAATAGAAATAGAATGGTTATTATTTGCTAAAAATTAGTGTTTATATCATACAAATATACGTGTTTGTTTGCATATAGTAAGTTAATAAGTATAATATTGTAAATTCATAATATTTTTATGTAATCAATATAATCAAATTTATTAAGTAAATACTACACACCCAATTTTGATAAATTATTTATAATATTGATTATTTATTAATTACCTTTATAGCTTTATGTACCAATGTACCATATAAGCAGGGTTGGGCAAATTACCTTTGAAAAGTCATAAAATTACGTTACTATCGTTACTGGTTAAATTTTTATTTAAATTACATTCGCGTTAATCAACATTGTTTTTATCACGTTATACTAAATTTTCGTTTAAAAAGCAGGGCATTACAAACAACGTTACTTTTTTAAAAAATGAATTACAAAATCAGTTTTTAAGTATAGTAATAATAACAATAATAATTAGTAAGTAATGGTATAATAATGTTGTATTATGTTATACTTATAAATTAATTGTGTAGGTATAAACATTGATGTTTTACACTGTTAATGTTATATATAAACAAAATGTATAACTTTACTGTTTTAGTATTTGTATTTTGGATTATTCACCGTGATTTGTGATTGGTGAGGTATAACCATGAGGTAGTTAAATCAGTAATAAATA
Source organism: Neotoxoptera formosana (assembly GCA_022818045.1). Taxonomy (NCBI): domain Eukaryota; kingdom Metazoa; phylum Arthropoda; class Insecta; order Hemiptera; family Aphididae; genus Neotoxoptera; species Neotoxoptera formosana. The sequence goes on along the minus strand of CM040630.1, from coordinate 17,936,945 downwards.
TTAAACAATAATATTATTATAATTAATTTGAATTAAACTTTATTTTTGAATCTGAACTCTTTTATTTTCCACTAACAGCATTAATTTCTGGGATCTTTAATAATATCGTTAAATACTATCTAGGACTTTCGGAATCATATAAATAAATTTAATTGATTTTTTTCTCGAATATCCTAGCCCCTAGGTCTTGTCATACATGCTACATCATATAACTTATTTTAATAACGTGGAAATTAACAAGTTACTCCGTAGAAACTACTTTAAAAAAGTAATTTCGTTACAATTGCGTTAATTTAAATAAAATGTAATGGAATTAGGTACAACCGCGTTGCTGAAAAAGTAATTTCGTTACAGTAATTTGTAATTTGCGTTACGTTACTATTCAACACTGCATATTTATAATAGCTACAGTCTGTACAATTGTACCTACCTCATTTTACATTTTCACCTCAATTACCGGTTTCCACTGCTGCATTTGAAAAATAATTATAAGCTATAAAAAAGTAGGTATTAACTATTAACGCATTATATTATATGATCACAATCATATTAGTGAAATATTTAAAATGTTTTGTATGGACTCATTAAAATCCTTTTTTAAACTCTTTTCCTAATTTATTTCGGATATAGACGAACAAAGAAAAGTTTCATAAATTAACTATGCTAAAGATTTAAACATATTTTTCCAATAAATAGAGTTAATTGCTTATGGTACCTACATTAAAGTATTAATAATATACCACTTTGATGTATAAGACTTAAAATAAAGAACCTATTCAGAGACGGATTTACATAATTGCTGGTTCTATAGACAACTTTTATTTTGACACTCTAAGTCAAACTGTTTTGTCACGAGTAACATTGTATTGGTTTCTTATTTTTTTAAGTAGATAGGTACTAATTTTTAGACAAACATCTATGAACTCACTATTCAGTTAAAACTGTTCTGAGTTTCTCACTAACGAATATTGTTCAAGTAACTACCTAAATCGTTCTAATAATTAAGGGAAACGACTATACAAGAATACGAAATATTATAGTGAAGAATAATCAAATAATCAATATGAATGTTCTAAAATAATTTTTGTCATTCAGTATTTACAATATACTTTAAAAAATGTAACGATTTGGAATATAGAGACAAATAATTATGATTTTATAAATATTATTTTTGTAGATCATAATTTAAGGCTGTTTAAAAAAAGATATATTAGTTCCACAATCACAGTACTTTTATATCATATAATATAAAAAATTTACTACCATCTGTCAATATATTTAATAATTGTATACCACGTAGTTATTTTTATTATGCTGTTGAATAGGCGGTTTATTCCTGTTTTGCCTGGCGCCAAGTCTGCCAACGCGTATATATTATTATTATATTAAAAATCAATACTTCTTACTTATCAGTTACCCTTACCTACTTACATAATATTTCAAATGATTTTCAATATCATTTAAAAACATAATTATTAATCAAATCACTAAATTACTAGAATTTCGATTAGGTTTATCATAACGCGACGACGATTACCTACGATTTATAACATCGATTTTACAGGACGGTGAATAGTTTGTTACATAAATTGAAAATTTTTAATTAAAATTTTTCAAATAATAAGTAATAACCAATAAATGTTACAAACGCAATACATTACAATTAGTATAAATGTTTATATATACATGTATTAGGTAGGTAATCATTTGTACAGCAAACGATCGAGTTGCTAATTTTGTATAACAATTTAAAGTTTAAATCCGTGGAGTAGTATATTTTGCGGATCACACCACTCCGCTAATCTTAACTTCAAATACCTACTTATAACTAGGTAAGGAATTGTTTACTTTTAGCATTATTTAATATTTGATAGATACTCAATATATAGGTAGGTCCTACCTTGTTAATACTGCCGTAGGCTTAACGTGTAGTATGTATTAATTTCGCATTATATTATTACCTACTGATTCATTTATTTTTTATCGAATGGATTTTATTTTATTGTTATTTACATAATATAATATTATGATATTTTGTGTGGGTTTGTGGAATTTTCTGTTGAAAGTAGCGGCATTTGTGGTAAAAAATGTATTAGTTTGTTTTTATTGTTACTTTTCCCGTTTTTGATTTATTGTCTAATTTAAATATTTCAGTTGACTGCTATAGTCGATAAATTATCGTTTTTTCATTTGAACTATACTACCGAGAATAAGTTTATTTTATTTACAAATAGCTATGTATAAATAATAGAAAATCGGACAAGATATATATTATACCGATGTAGTGAAGGTTCGAATTTACTAGTCTTACCACCCACAAAACCTTTTTTTTTTATCGCTACGCTCGAAATTTTAAGAATGTTTTGCATAGCTGAATCTTATAATTTAATAACTAATTTCGTGTAGCATATAGTGTGTCTTATAGCTCTTACAGTTATGTAGCTTTTGGGTTCCTATTTTTAAAGCAAACCATTACATGAAATTATAATGATTATTATTTATTAGAAGTCCTTAGTTTTTTTAAAACAAATTTTGAATATAATGATAATTCGATAACATCCTATACTAATATATATTTACAATTACAATATTGTTAGTTAATATTGTTGTGCATAGTTGGTTGAATTATTTGTGATTTTATAGCTACACACCATACTATTATGTAGTTTATTCTAGTTTAGAATGTTATTGTGTTCGCGTTCGACGTTTACTTTTACGGCTGCATAGCTGTAGCAGTATAATATATAGATTAATAGCGTACAGTTTTTACAACCATGTTGCAGTCGATTTCTGTACTCAATTTAATCAAAAATAAAAAACCATTTCACTATAAACAATTAATTGGGTTTATTATCTACTCAGACACACGATACTCGCCAACGGCCCACCTAATTTTTTGTCGATGACTTACTTGTGATTCGTATACACCCCCTTTGAGCCGCCACTATATGTATATACCTACTGACTGCTGATTGTAGAGTTTTAGTATTCTGCTCGTTTCTCATTCTAGATTGTGACTCTGTAGTCTGTACTATTATTATTTATCGTAAACCTACATTTGACAGCAATGAATAAATTCAATATTAAATTATGTGATTTGTGTGAAAATATTCAGAGAGGTAGAAATGTGTAAAAAAAAAAGATAATAAAATCGCTTCGCTCAGAATCCAAAATAATAAATTTAAACCTACATAATATTAACATTTTAAATACAATTTGTTTAATAGTCAGTTGATATGTATTAAGTATGTGTTATGTTATTATATAAATTATAAACGTATTAAATAGGTATAGTTTTTAGATTTTTTTTTATTAAATAGATAAAAATTATCAAATAATTAGGGATTGTTTTATTTATAAAGTTATAATTCAGTAGTTTTTTGTGACTTTGTATTTAGTAGGTATACTATAACTATAAACGATCACAAACATTTTAATACGGTCTATATAATGCGGTAATAATACATTAATAACTCGTGGCAAAATTACATTCCTAGTTGATATTTTTAAAACCAAAAGCAATATGTTATATTATCTATAATATGATGATATTTCTGGTTAATGTCCAAATGCTACATTATAGCATATCAGACCCTATTTGATTTAAAACACATTTTATTATTATTAAAAGAAACACATATGTTTATCTAGCGATGACATATTTATTCGTTATTGATATGCCAAAAAAGATAAACTAAAAAATATAAATAAAATAATTAAGTAGAAATAATGTTATAAACATATCATGCTATCAAATTGCTTTATATAGAAAATAGTCTTCAATATACAAACCAAGCTTTGGAACAAATATATTTTATACGTTAAAACAAAGTATAAAATGTATTACCTCCATTAATCGATACCTATCATCATTGATTATACATTTATACATGTTATACAATATATATATATAATATGGCTATAATCAATTCTCTTATATAATAATATTTAAACCTATATTAATTTATTTTATATCTCATTTAAATATTATACAATTATATTTTAAGGTAGTCATCAATTATAATACTAATAATAATGAAATACAATTACCTACCTACCTTTGTTATAAACATTAATGTTTTAAATATTTAAACATATTAAACATTAACCATCATAATGTAATAGTATACATTAACATTAACATTAGCATATAATTATTATTATATAGTTTATCTAACTAATTTAATATTATTTTTTAATCATTATTTTTTAAGGAAATGGCATAAATTGATACTGCGCACTGCAGTTAATTTTTTATAAACTGGAACATTATAAATTAAATAACTACAATTATTTATTTGGCGATTAAATTGAAAAATAAAAACTTCTTGAATTTCCGTACAAATGTAAGAATTTTGATTTCCAACTCGCGAAACTCAATAGTTTTGCAGTCCATGGACACACATTTTAATTTTTGCTTACTTTTTTCTAAGTTTAATATTAATATTATTACTAAAAAAAAAACTCGTGTTGTGCACGTTTAGTGAATAATAATTTGTTCAAAATATAAGTATATTATGGTATATTATACCATCCCCCTGTTCAAATATCAGTATAAGTAAGTAATTACTTTTTTATGTTTAAGATATATGCCTAATAAAAATAAAAACGCAGAAAAAATAGCTTGCTGCAATGTATCCTTATAAGTTATAATTATAGATTTATACTTACCTATCAAAAATTGGATCCTACACAAACTTGTTCAATCGTTTTATTTGCTTTGTAGCTCGGAATAACCATGTAGATTTTAGGTACATATCGGTACTTTTTATTGATTATAATTAAGTATTTTTAAGTAATTCTTTTTCTAACTCTTCTCCCCCCCCCTCACCAAACATAAATATAACCAATTATACCAAACATATATACATATTATTGTTTATATGTATTAATAATGCTGTGACTTGTGAATAATTTTATGTTTCCAAAAATGTATCAGCAACAGTTTTTTTAATCACGCCTTATTGAGAATATTAACCATTTTTTATATCAATATATTGATATAAAAAAGATAATATACTATATATACTATATAGATAATATACTCAGTTTATTTAAAAATGTATGTTTTATTGGCTTTTTAAGAAAAATAATTCACAGTATAAAATATAAAATTCCATAAAATGTTGATAAAATATCTAACGAAGTGTAATGACATATGACATTTGGGAGGAATAGGAAGCTTTGGCCAAAATCCAAAATTTAATTCAAGATTGTGTACCTTGCAAAATTAAATCGGACCATACATGGTGACGATACGAAAATTATTTAGACATTGATACTTGCTGACTTACTCGCGGGGACTATATATATACGTCATTCGTCGTTCGGCGTTCATTAAATTGTTATCGAGTTAATTGTCCGTAAGTTCCCGTACATGTATAGGTATATTTATTTATTCAATTATCTAGCAATGCATATATTGCATTTCGTAATCGTTAAATGAAGTTATGCTATAATATTCTCACATATTATTAAAATAATACATTGTAGTAATAAAATATATACGATTGGTGATTAGGAAGTACCTGGCTTACATATTGTATTTTTATCGCACACCTACATTAAATATTTATTATCATATTCAGTTTAAGATAATATTATTATGTTAGCTCGGACATAATAATTAAACGAATGTTTGATTAATAGATCAATGTCCAATGTCTGTAAACAATGTCATCTCATTTATTTGTTATGTCATATTTATTCAACGTTAAATAAAAAAAAACAAAATGCGAGAAATAGACTACACTTTGCTATTTACATAGTAAAAACCATTACATTCTATTGCTAGTCTTTCGGCTATAATAAACTACGTAGTAGTAACTTAATTAGAACTTAGAACTGAGCCAGTGTGTACTTTGTCCTTAGCAATCAACAATATGTATTGCTGAAACATTTTTTAAAAAAAAAACCCTGACTACTTCTGCTTAGCACGACAAATATAAATATAATTATTATATATTCTACTATGCATTTATATAGATATATAACATACAACGATCATACTTTTAAAAAAACCGAGGAAGTTGCTTTCATGTGTAGCTGGTGTTTATTGTCGTTGAATAGGTCACTGGATGTATGCAATTTTAATTCAATGATAAGTCATTGCATATCTAAGTAAAACGATTCTGAACTGCATTTATAATATTATTACTAGGTAGGTATCTGTTATTTGTTAAATATTAGTATAGAGTCAATAGCATTCGTGGTAAATTAGCTTAAAAAATAAATATTTAAGAAATTGTATCTTGTATAGTAAATAATAATATACGCAATTGCAAATAATTTCAAGTCACTACGAATAATATGTTTTAAATTTTAACAGATCAACAAAAATCGTTAAGCTTCATTGAAATGTCCAATTTCGTGAACATTTTAACTAGAAATGTCCATAAAAAAATGTGTGCACAGATATGTGTTTTTGAGATTTTCAGTTAAAATAAAAACAATTTATAACCTTAGGTATATTAAATATTATCCAACCTTAATAGCAACTAACATAGGAATTGACAATTTATTGTAAAGAGTAATAATATGTGTAATATCGCTCCGTTTAGAATTTAAATGTACCTATAGATGTGTTTTTTTTTAATATTAATTAATTAACTATAGACACAATAGAGTGAATGTGCCTATCTATATTTTGATATTTTTTCATTTTAATAGTTACCTAGCTTGAGTAGCTTCAATGCTAGGTACATAGGTACTTTTAGCTCAGCTTACGTTTATATAATTTAAAATATGAAGTAATAGCACTTAATTTTTTAAGATGGTATACCTATATATAATGTCACGGTATGTCGGAAGCGTTGAATGGAGTGAAGAAAAAATCAATGGTTTTTATTTGACCGAACGGCGACGAACGATGACATTATTATTATTGACCCGAGTTTCTTACGTTTTACCTACCAGCTGCAGGCAACCTTTTTTATAATTTCATTGACATCGTTTGCCCCCGGCATGTCCAAGAAAAAATACATATTTTTATTCGAAAACGGAACTATTCGAAATACATTATGTATATAATATAGTATATGTAAGTGAAATTCTAAAAAATAAACCACGATGCATTGCATATTATGCACGCGCGCTGCATTCTGTAAATAAACGGTGCCTACCTATATAGATAGGTATTAGGTACACTTGTAACTTTGAAAATGGAACTGTTCAATATATGTAATTACTTCGTGAACCGAGGAGTGTTCGATAAACTAGTTTTACTCTGCGGATCGACTGATGCCGCAGCAGCAGTGATGTATGACCTATATATATATATATATATATATATGCACATCGCCGGCACATATATTATTTTGTGAGAACCTTGTAAGACCATAAGAGCAACAATGCAACATAAACATGCAAGAGCACGACGACGTATGGTTAGTGGTTCGTATACCAATTTTTAAGCGAATATATAATATATATATATTATATATTATTACTATATAGAGGTCCCTGCTATACCTACAATAAATTCGTTCGGTATAATAATATGGTCGCGTCTAGCCTGTCGCAGCTATACGGTCATCATCATCATCATATTATTATACAACATTGCGATTTGCGGTAGATCAGTGACAGGTGTACGACTGCGCGTAGTACAACGACTACTACTGTAAGGCACGATAATAATATAAAACGATCAACAGTTAGGTATGATAATTAAAATGTGCGAGTATAATATAGCGTATTCGTACGTGGATATATGGCAACGCTGTATTAAAAAGTAATGGTAAAAACGTATAGGTAAACACGATCGTACATTTTGACACAAACGTGGTAGTCGATAACGACTGGCGACTATGCGGTCCGCAATCGTTCAACCTATATACTATATAGCATAATAATATAATAATATTATAGTGCATTATCATTTATATCGTTCGTAAAATATATTGTGAATTCCGTCATACCCAGATTGGTCTGCAGTATATTACTATAATATACAGTAATACCTATTTGTATATAGGTATATATTAGTATATTACATTATATTATATTGTATATATAATACCGTCTCATGAACAGAGTTTGGAAAATCGCCAGCAATGAGTTAGGTACCTACCCACCTATTTAAATACTACCGAGTTGAAAATATAAAAAAATAATTTTAAATTAGTTTCAAATAACAACATTTTTATTCTATTGTGCGATCTTTTAAAAATGATTGAAACATTTAAACACTGAATACATTTATTATAAATTTATAATACTAATATTAATATGTATTTACTTATTAAATAATCATTATTAGATATCACTATAATTGATTAGTTTTTCTAATGACAAATAAATAAATAATTATCCATAAAAAAATATTTTTGTTTTCTAATTACCTAAATTTGAAAATGCATAATTTCGAGTTTATTTACAAGATAATTCATTAAGAAATTATTATTATAGAATCATAGAAATTATTTCCAACTCAAAAAAAAATATGACAGTTATAAACTTCAAAATGTGTATTGTGTGTCTATTGAAAATATAGACATTATACAATAAAATATAAATAATGTAGGTACATATTGTCGTAAAGTAACAGTATATAATAAATAATAAATTCACAGCAATTATTTACATTCCATTAGGGTGTTTTCACTATTTGTTCGCACGGTGATAATTTTATGTGGATACTACAAAAGTTCAATAGGTACCTTTTTGTTTAGTAAACTAATCGATTCGACTGTTTTATGTACAATTTCTTTGTAAGTATCGAAAATTCTATTTATGGTATGAAATAATGATAGCGACCGTTTTCGATTTGCTTTACGCATAATTCCTAAAAGTAAAGAAAAACTATAGAGTTGTGAAAAATATTGAAAAAATCTCAGCAATATAATTGATGTCTTAAGTGTTTTAATTGAAAAATAAATAGCTTCGATTAGATTCAAATATGAATTACGATTATTTATCATAGCTTTTAAATTTATATACTCTAATAGTATAATTATAGACAATTAACCTGTATCACTTATAAGGTGATCGAATCGAGACAAGTTCCAAACCTATGTCCATATTTTTTTAATTTCATTAAATGTTCATTATTAGGATATAATAAGTAAGTACCTACCTAATAAAATAAATTAAAAAGTGTTTTATACAATTTTTTTTTCTTTAAAAATTATGATCTGAGCAGGAACTACCTATATAGTTGTTTTGGTTCTATAGAAAAATAAATTTAACTGTTCTAACATATGATACCTACAACCTATACTCCTCGAATTAAAGCAACATTTTACTATTTTATTTTATTAGAATTAGGCTTTTATTTTGTTTTAATTTTGTTATCTTAATTGAGTGGCTTTTAAATGATAGGAATAGCATTAATGAGTCATTTTCCTGTTTAGATAATCTATTACGTATTACAATTATTATAATAATAAAATACAAACTATAGTAAATAAGTAAATATTTACATAAATATCTGAACTATGGTAGATTAAAAATATAAAACTAGACTCATTTTCTTCACACTTACCTACCTGCTATAGCAGATTCACACCTGTTAATGTGTAAATTGTAGGTACCCAACGAAAATCTTTTAGTTGAATAGGAAATTGGAATCTGAAATATATGTATTTATGTATGCATGCATATTTATGTATGTATGTATGTATGTATGTATGTATGTATGTATGTATGTATGTATGTATGTATGTATGTATGTATGTATGTATGTATGTATGTATGTATGTATGTATGTATGTATGTATGTATGTATGTATGTATGTATGTATGTATGTATGTATGTATGTATGTATGTATGTATGTATGTATGTATGTATATGTATCTATGTATGTACGTATGTATGCCATACAAATTTCAAGTCTCCATTAATAAACTATGATATTATATTGTCTTATATTATATTCTTCGTATATGGGAGTGTGAGTGTGTAACTATAATAGTTACTACCTACTCTATAGTTACTACTGTTACAGTGTTACTATAGTACTAAAGAGTAAAGGTACAACATAGACAATTTTTATTGAGCAAAGTGCAGAACCAATTTTGTGTTATGAGCTTCTTTATTAGAGTGAAATGATCTGTTATACCTACAGATTAAATTTTTATGGACATATGTCATTATCTGTGTAGTTTATTGGTAGGCGTACGTTCGTTTTTTGCGGTGCTTGATGCTTGATTGCGATGAATCCCTATGTTAGTATTATTAATATGTAAAATATTATAATATAAAAATATACTAATAACTTGCTAGAAAACTAAAATATCATAATATGTGACCCGATGTAAAAATATAAATAATGTATTTACCTTTGAGTTTATTATAATAGGCCAATTCATCTTAATATTAAAGTTTACAATACAAAATTGGATTTACTGAAAGTTAATTTGCCTTGTTGTGGGTCTGTAAGTCAATATGAAAAATCTGTAGGTAAAATAACAGTGGCTGAACGTCCTCTTCAACATGAATATTTTTATTATCATTTTATACTCAGCGGATAGTGTATGCTGCAAGCTTATGACTAATGCCGTCAATAGGTACTGATTATGGCCAGTGCAACATACAAGTACTAAAAAATATGGTTTTCCACGTTAAATAATTATTACTGTATCAACAGTTTAGGCTGACTTTCCAATTTCATTTCATTTTTTATATTGACTATTTGACCTGAATGTAAAAAAAATACCAACAGAAACCATAAAACATATACTGCAGATTTAATCTAGTTGACCAGAATAAATATGTGTGAAAAATCAATGCACATTTTTAATTTAATTTATAAACGTTATTATTTTTTTCAATCAGAACAGATTCTTTATAATGTATGATTATTGAGGTTACACGGAAAAAAAACTAATTAATCATTTATTTTTATTCTACAGAAGCTCATTAGTCGTTTTGATAAATGATAATTAACATTTAATGCTAGCAGGTAGCTTTTTATGATACGAAATTCATAAAAATTACTTTTAAAATCATGAATATTATTAGTATTATAATATTTATACATTATACGAATTTATAGCTCATTTGATTAAAATATATTAATTTTGATAAAAGTATAGGAAACTACTTAATAATAGCTGAAATATATACCCACATAAATATATAGTGTATAGCTATTATAGCTATATAATATACGTGGTACCTCCTATACAATTAATATAGGTATAAGTTCACTATATTATAGTACTATAAAAGTACTTCTCAAATAAAAACAGAATTAATGTTAATTTGCTTCAAAAAATTTAGTCTTAATTATTTATACTTTGGTCTAAAAATCTAAATAACGCATTTTAATTATTGTAGTCCTCTATTTACCCTCAAAAAATATAGATACCCAGGTTAGACAGCTGTCTTATATATATTATATAGTGATACATAAGTATTAAGTATACTATACTATTATATGTCTACCTTATACCAATTAAAAATTTAATATTTTTAATTACAAATGAAGGTATCTATAACACTCTGTATGATTAAGTTTTGGAATTTTCGTTAGATAATCCAAATTCCAGTACGTGTTTGACCAGCGTCCGATTCACACGTGTATAATCTTATCGCGTTTAATGGTAATATATAGCTTCCGATAGTAGTAAGACAATATTATCACCAATTTACATGTATTATATTTCGATACACCTCACCCCACTCATTTTGGGTAATAGGCATACGTCATTATACATCAGAAGCGGTCAATTAAAAATCAATACTGAACAAAACTCGAATGAATTCGGGACGGGGACATACATTTTTTTTAACAATAATGATGTAAATTTAAAACCGCCACGAACCAATGACATTTATTTATATTTCAATGAAATTATACAATATTTAATTTATATGTAGTTGTATTTGTTGACCTATCAAATTATCTTAACCTGGTAATTGGGTAGGTACCCTATATAATATTTTAATTTTTAGTACATAGCATATTATTATACATAAATATGCACTTCTTTACATGTTATTGTCACTGCTCTTATTGTTTTAATATTTTCTATGATATTTTTCGATATTGTTTATTTCGTTTAATTATGGTCCGCAGACCACTCGATGTAGTTTGATCAATATGATAATCAATATGATATGTACTAATGTACTAAAATTATATAGCAAATTATTATACCCAGACCGATATAATATCTGATTGATTAGTGACTATTACTAATTTACAACTTATATAGGTAGGTACATAATATAATACCAATATGAATATATGATATATTATCATGTTATTACGTTATGTGAGAAATTGGACAGTTTGGACTCATTTTGACAGTCCATTATGTCCACTATTATAAATAGCTTTTATGTATTTTTTTTATAAACTATAACGACTAACTTAATATTAGTCGGTGTTTGGAAAGTTCATTAAAATTTTAACATATTCATATATTCACGTTAAAGTTAATTTTATTTTGTATGAACATGTTTGTTCAGGTCTTTATACCTTTTAGTTTCTGAGTGGAGCAATAAATGTATAGTTTTTACATCGATGTGTGTTGTATGTTTTGTGTTTAACATGAATTTTAGGAGCAGTAAAAATGATTTTTTCATAATACATTTAAGTTTCTTAACTATACGTTTTATAATGATTCGAAGGCATTGTCAAACCACTCTAATATTTAAGCTAACAACACACATCTGGCTAACGTACATTTTGTTATGCTATAAGTAGTATGACGTTAGGTAGCACTTTCATCCTTTTTTAATTAAAATGCATTTATTATAATATATAAAATATACAATACGTAAACATATTTTAGTAAAGTTATAATTTTCTTTATTTTTCTATATTGAACTCACTATTAGTAAGTACATATATAGACTATGGGTAATAGAATATAATATATTTATGAATAATTTAGACTTTAGTACATACAATGCTGAAAAATACTGATTTTAGTTTTTAATTTGTTTAACTACAAAGCACACAATATAACCACAAACACTGATTTAAATTTGTAGATAAACATGAAATATTTACTGATGTTTGACGTTATTTCAATATAGGTACCTATACTTATTAATTATTTACACAACTATTGGCTTGATAATATTCATTGAAAAAACCTGATAAAAAAATGAAGTAACAAATTTTAACAGGTAAATATTTCCATTTGTTCGAATTCATTACATTTAAATATAATACGTATTATGAACTTTGTTTATGCGTAGGTACTTAATCCAAGTTCCAACGATACGAATGACGTTCATAAAAGCAGTGAACTAATACATTATGTTCAAACTCAGACACTTGTTTTTCTAATTAATTTGATTATTTTAAATGACAATTTATTATATGAATATTATATCGATAAATATAATATTATTTTTAGTACTTAGTATACATAATTTAGCGCTAACGATATGAATGACGTTCATAAATGCAGTGAACACATCATTCGAACGCAGGAACTTGTTTTTCTTATTAGTTTGTTTCATTTAAATGACAATTATTAAAATATGAATATTTTATATTTAAATTGATAAAATAATATGATGTTATTTATAGAATTATTTATAGTAGTATTGTTTATATAAATAATTGAGTGCCAAGTAAAAGATATGTCTACATACTACAACAAAAATATTGTCTTATACTAAATTTTTTTTTAATACAACTGTATAGGTGTCTAGTAAGTCTGGATTAAGACCTTTAAGGGCCCACGGACTGATACATGGATGTAGGTCCCAATCAATAGGGTAGAAAAAATACCGTCCTTATATTATGTTAATATATTTTAATATTGACCGCATTGATGTATGGTACCTACACATATAACTTTATATTAAACAACTATCTGTTAAGAAATAATGTCAGTAATAGTTATTTTATTTAATTATACACATTATCATGTATTATTATAATAATGTTATTTTTGTTAGCTTTAAAATAAAATTGATCATGTTTTCACTTGTCCTAATTTTTTCTCCTCTGCTGCAATGAGATGTTTTTTTTTTTGGTTTCAGACTTTATACTCTGTAGATAAAAATATATTGGTGCTAATATTAGTTTGTTATTTTTTAATATATTTATAATACTCTACTCTTATACCTACCCCGTGCCCACTCCCTCAAACCAGATAGGTATGTACAATCAGTGGCGGATTTACGGGGGGGGTCCATGGGGTCTGGACCCCCCCCCCCAGACACTAATATATACATATATAATTAAATAATGCATACACAGAGTCTGACCCTGCAGTAGGTATACCATATATTACAATACAATGTACATTATTAAAGAGAATATAGTAGATAGGTAATTGATCAAATTAAACTGAATTTTTTTTTGTACTTCCTCTTTTTTCTATAGTTGTTAGTTACTTACGTGCCTAATGTTTGTATATAGTAAAAATAAATGAATAGGTATTTAGGTAGTACAATGCAGTCATGATAATATCACGCATAAGTTGTTTATTTCTGTTAAAATACAATAGGTGTAAGTCTGAAATTATAATAATTGTTTTTGCTCTCTTGTTATTTATTGTATTTGAAAAATTCATCGTATTAAATGTAATTGTCTTGTTGTTTTCATATTGAATGTAAATAAAACTTATACAAAATAAGAATAATACTTGTAACTATAAAATAGAATTTTGATTGAATGACATAATGTGTTTTAGTATTTATTAATACCCATATGGCATATGGCTTAATGGCTACATCGAGCTACGTATAATAGAGAAAGAAATGCACTATCAATGAAAGTGCTAGTTTTAAAATCAACAAAAAAAAAAATTCAAAAGTTATCATATAAATTATAATCTATACACGTGCATGTACCTCAGTTAATTATTTGGTGTATTGAAAATATTGAAGACTGACAGGTACTCCAGGTAGGTTATATACTACCATATTGTACAGAATTGCTTATAAGAACCTATCAAACATTATTGTTAATTATTAGATATTGTACTCAAACCAACTTGTTATATTTTGCTAGTTTATGAATTACGCGTTAATTGTTGTCAAAATGTTAAATCATCGTTAAAATTATTGTACGACCGTGTCAGGTTTCTTCGTGTGAACGCACGTGACGACCACATTTTTTTTTTGTGTTCGAGTATCCCTTTCAAGATTACACCTACTCAGTTTTCATGACTGTTAGAATTATTAGCCCTCACAAGACGTCGTTTGCATTCTTATATAGCTTGTTAGCGATGCAATTATTTTGATCGTCATAATATTTCATTCAAACTGTTCGGCGTTGCCTCGCTGGCAAATTACGATTCCGTGTATCCCGTACGTATATATTATATATATAGGTAGGTTATTTAAGTCACGATTAAACAAAACTTTTATTTTCTATATCGCTGCATAATAAAATAGATCTGGGTTTATTAGGATTGCAAATGTTAAATTATCGTACTCAATCGTATCATCGTATTTAAAGGATTCATTCGTCATCCGACTATACTGTGCACAATCATGTTCCTAAAAAAGGTTAAACGCGCATTCGCTGGTTCTTTCGTGGTTTATGACTTAGGTGTATTAAGAAGTATATACTCAGTGTTTGATTTGAGGCTCAGGCCGCAAGGGAACCGTAACCAAGTGTTCAGATATTTTAGCGTACTACTACTTTTTTCGAATTAAGATGCAAAGTAGGTACCTATTGTATACTTTATTAAGTATATTACTTATAAAATTGCAAAGTTAGTCATTTTTTTTTTCGTAAAAAAAAATACTGATTACAAAAATTGTGTAATTGTTATTTGACACAAAGATACATGCCGATTATGTAATAATATTTAAGTTTTTATATTTGGGTATGAGGCGATAACTGATAAGTAACAGTGGTCTACAATACCTTGTAATGATGTAACCACCTTAACCACAAATGTTCAAAGACGAGAAGACTAAGAATATTTTTTATTTTGTCCTAGAAGACAAGAAGATAATGTTATAAAATATGTTCTCATTTATATGGTTTATCAACTAAAGAAAGAGGACGTTATACCACGCATGTGTTGTCTTCTAACACATAACATAGCACATTTTTAGCTGCAGAAGAATTTGTTTTATCCGGTAATTTGTAATATTAGAGTTAATTGACCTACTATCAAAATTAATGGTACGAATGAGATCTAGAAGCCTGAATAGGTTTTTTTTATTATAAATTAATTGTGAAGCAAATTATGAGAATTTTAAAATTGTGAGTTTTATCTATTTTGAATGATGTCTGGCAGTAAGTGCGTACAGCTCATGTATAAGTTATCTTTTTAGTAATTAAAAAATAAACAACAATATTTCCGGTTAAATCCATATTTTACAGTTCTTGATTTTTCTTGCTTTTTTTGTATTACACAGTGTCCTGTGGAGATACTCAATTTATTATTCTGTCTCACAAATGAGAACCCCCCTTTTCTACTGAAAATTATTTGGTGGATAGATTTTCTGCAGACTTTGATGTATAAAAATCAAAATTCGAACGAAGTTTTTGAATTATTTAACTTTGTTTACCAAGGAGTAACGATATTAAGTCCATGATAATGGGTAGGGGCTATGGGAATTTGAAAATTTTAATTATAAATATTAATCCATCGATATTTATAATTTATAAAAATAGTCCAAGTATAGTAAGAATACTGTATACAATATTACAAAACATTTTATATTTTTATTTTTTATTTTTTTCGTAAAACTATTTTTAAGGACTAGATTATGATAATTATTATCCTTAGGTAGTATTAAAACTGTAATAATTGAAAAGCTACTCGTTAAAATTTTCAATTACGTCAAACATTTCAAAAAAATAATGTACTGAATAAAATATAGTAAAAAGGGTAGTTCACATTTGAAAAACATAAGTCTGTACCTCCAGTCGCCACAGACACTTCTAATAAGTAGTACAAAAAATCTCAAGAACTTGAAAATGGTTTTTAAGTATTTTTTATTAAATGAAAAATTAGGGGTGAGCATGGTTGGTGAATCACACTGTATACACTTTGAAATAATTATGGTACCATGTATGTATATGAACAAAAAGCAGTGTGAGTAGTTCCACAAAATCTTTTTCTGTACTCGCTTTTTGTCACTCAAATGAATATAATATTATATACCTACCCTCAGTAAATGCCGATTCTACGGGAAAATGTGTTATATAATAAGAGGTTGGGTGTCCGGCATAATATATAGACAGAGATTTGATTACATTTTCGGGGTAGGGCTTAAATCTTCCTACACACAATGAACCAAATAATGACACGAAAAAGATTATTATTATTAATTTAATTTTTTTATTTTACGTTGGGGAGCAACCCTCCACCGATTTCTCCCTATGGTGCACGGTATCAGTCACGTAATCGATCGACACGATGCACAGATGACGTGACACTATGCAGACGTCACATAGGTAGTATAGGTACTGAGTAGCACTCAACGTGTCAAGAATTAATTTTTAATGTACGCACTTATATTGATCTTTGTCGTTACATGACAGCCATTATGATACTCAATTTTGTGTCTCTGATCATTTAAATTATTATTATTACCTAATAATATTAATACTAAATTGTAAACATTTACAAAGTCCTGATATTTGTATTTTGTATACATAGTAAATTAACAAAATTGCAGTGTTCACACAACTCTTTGTGTACATCTGGGTAGTATGTAGTATAGGTATCTTAATTGTATACAAATGTATTGATTTTAAAATGATGAGTGTTTTTTTTTTTAAATGTATTTTTTTTTTTATGTTTTAAATAATATTTCTAAGCTTGTAATTTTATGTTATGTTCGATATTATATTGAACATTATAATATTAAAACGATTCCGCATTAATTAATCAACTAAAATACCGGTGTATCTACAACTAGTACGTGGACTCAAACGATTACACCTAACGATGTAAAATTCCACTTCAGTATATTCAACATTTTATTTTAAAAACGTCAGTTGTTTTTTTTTTTATTGAAATTTGATTAAGCAATATTATGATAAATATATACGTTGTTTTTTTTTTCATCCGAGCGTAAATCGAATTAACACGTTTTAATTAACATATATAATAATAATATTATGTTATGCTATATTATTCAATATTGAGTAACAATCTGGCGCTCGTGCGGTAAAGGAACTGTCTATTATTATGTGCGTTTACGTACATCGACTTACATCATTTGAACTCATTGACCATTGATTATTATTTTTGGACGTTTGCGTGGAGGTCAAAAATGAATTTTCCTGTACTCGCGTCTCATCATCTATATTATAATCAATATCGTAATGAAAACATCACTCGTCAATTAAGTTAATCTCGGTGAACCGACTGAATCGTTGTTGGTTTTTACCTCTTGTTTATCAACTTACGTATAGGCAGGTCGTAAACACGTAAGGATATAGATTAAAATAACATATACAACACAAAAAATAAAAATGTATTATAATACAGACATATAAAAAATAAAAATATAGGTACCTACACACGTTTAACATTCAAATTTATTGCGTCAGGGTGCACTTTCCAATATTAATTATTGTTTTAATATAATATTATCGTTTATTGAATGGTACATACATTTATTTTTCATAAACAAATAACAATCTGTACCTTTAACTAAATATAGTTATTATTTATTTTATTATTTTATTTTAAGCTGTTTGCATATATTTTTATACTATTAAGTATTAGGTACAATTTACAATTAAAAATCAAAAAGTTCATCTACAAGTAAATTATTTTTATTCTCCATAGAAAAATAAGATTTGGATTCCGATCGAAGCATATTACAGTATAGGTATAGCATACTGCAATAGCTATCGATTAGGTAATTTTTTAAAAGCTGTTTTTTTTTGTTGAATAAATAATTTATTTTTTGATTTTTACAGAGTTTGGTGGTAGATAGTAAAATAAATAAATTGAAAAACTACTTTTGGAATTATACAGAACATTTTGAGAAAATGTTAATTTATGATGACATTTATGGCGACTCGGCTTTGGATATTTACTTTAGTAATTCCATTATCATTTAGAAAATAACTATTTCTAGAGGCTTTACTTTGATAATGTGACAAATTATTTTATGCACGGAATATAGTTTTTAAAAGTGTTGATAATTTATTGTGCCTATATTTTTACAAATGAAGAAATGTTTGGTAATTTACTAAATTGTGAATTGTAAATTCAATCTTTCAGAGACTTACAAATGAGAACGTATAAGTTTAAAAAAATTATAAACTTAACCACTAGGTAATAAATTAATAACTTACCTATATGTTATTAATTGAATATAATTTTTTCAGTAGGATACCTTTAATTTGAATTCAACCTAAAATATATAAATTTCATGAATTATTTTAATAAAATGTTGAATCTCGATTAGGTACTTATTATACGTATGACACATGCAAGATTAAGTTTAACATGTTTTAACTATCTCTAAAACATCTTATAAGATTTGACTAAAATTTTTTTTAGAAATGCTAATTTTATATTCTGAGCGGAGCAATAAGTGTGATGATTTTACAGTGTTGTGTTTTTTTTTTTTTGGTCCACGTTAAAAGTACTTCGATTTTAAAAGTTGAAAATTCCCAGTAGTTGTCAAAAGTCAGGAAAAACAAACTAAAAATTAGGGAAAAACTGGAATTTTTAAGCAAAACCACTTTTTGACAAAACCGATTATATTTTGCTATAACTCAAAAACTAAAAACTTTAAAAATTTAAAATGTTCACCAAACATTAACATAGGTGTTATCTACAAATGGTATAATTTTCAAAATAATTTGACGTTTATTAAACTATTTATGGAAAATTTAAATTTTCTATATTTTTTATGTTTTTTTTTCTAGAAACTAAAGAAAACCATAGAATAATCTATTAAAACTATAGAATTGATGAAATACTTTTGAAAATTTAATACAAGGTTAATCATAAGAAGTACTTATCAAAATTAAAAAAAATCAAAAATCATTAGTCAGAATATTTTTTATAAGCATCTAAAGTTGAAATTTCGAGAAAATACGTAAAAATCACTAAATTTTGCAGTTTTTTTTGATTAGGAAATTTATAAAAATTATATATAAATGTAAGATTTGAAAATTCAACACAAGTATCTCTTTAAGTTTTTCTATCTTCCTAAAAAAAAAAATTTACCGGACAGTTAATCTAATTTTGAAGTGCGTACGTTTGATATTAGACATTGGATATTCACCTGTTTTCTCCGGGAACGATTTTCTTATTTTAATATAATTCAAAAAGGAATAACCGTAAACATTCTGAATTTTCTCAAATGTTTAGATTATTATTTTCTATACACCGAAAAAATGTTTATAATTTTTGAGCTAATTGTAGGCCTAAGTTTGGTTTTTTTAAACTTTTTTTTCTTTAAATATCAATCATAAAAATGTTGTTGGGTCAAGTTTCTTGAAAATGTAATACAAAATTTCTTATAAGTTATTAAAGTAGCAGTTCAAAAATAATAAAAATACATAGTCACAATTTTTTTATAAATATTTAAACTTCAAATTTTGACTGAATTTCATCATTGAACATTTTAAAATTATATTGTAGTTAGTTGTAGTTTAAAATATATAAAATGTTCAATTTTTATAACTAAGATATGAAAATTCAAAATAAGGTTTTTCCTAACTTGTTCTAAATGTAGTTTTAAAAATATTTAAGATACAAATGCACTTTTTTTTTGTACTAGCTAGTACATATTTAATGTTCAAATTTTGACCAAAATTTTCAAAATCTCGAATGTTTGCAAATTATTTTGTAATTAAAAATCCATAAAATGATCAGTTTTTATAGCTAAGGATTGAAAATTTAAAACAAGGATTTTCACAAGTTTTTAATAGTGTAACCAAAAAATCAAAAAAATGTTTTATAGACATTTAAAATTCAAATTTAGACGAAATTAAAATAATAGATGAGGTTAAAAATAGGCGTTTCACTGAGCATACTCACCATAAGTGGAAATCTATTACAATTTCAGGGGGGCTAACTTTTTTAACATCAATGTAAGCCGCGAGGGCTTTGATCTCTCACAATTAAAAAGCTGTACGTTTATTTTGGTGGTGGGGGGGGGTAACTCTTTTATTAAGTCCCAATATTTTTGACCATGATACTCACCCCCGTGTTTTTCTTAAAATTAGAAATTTATTCAAAATCTAACTTTTGTCATTTTTAAATATATATATTACGTCTTGAAGGCCAATTTTTAAATTATTTAAATTTTTTTCTACCATTTAAGTTATGTCCTGGCAATACGAACTTTTTTTTTTTTAATTAGTACTAACCTTTTTTACTGTACATTTTAAAGCAGATGATAGTTTTGAAAATGTTGATGTATCCAAATCAGCATAGTTTGAACGAGTAGTTTTTGAATAATTAAAGTGTACCTAATATTAAGGAATAAGTTTAATAGTCCTTATAGAGATTTTAGTTTTACAAAAATATAAAATAGATTTAATATCAAATCTACTATTTATTATACTCAGACAATATTTACAAATTAAAAAATATTAATAGATTAATATAAATTACTATAATTTTTAAATATAGTCATATTATAGCCCTCACATTTTCCAAACCTACTATATTATACATGGACCAATAAGCAATAATTATCCTTAGTACACAAACTTAAATAACTTAATGTACAAAGATTACTCTTTCGAATTTTAATTCATACCAATACATTGACATTTTCAAAAAAGTTATCTGTTTTTCCAGTTTATAGGAAAAAGGTTGATTTTAATTTGAAAAAAAATGGTATTACTACTGCAGGACGATAGGACACTTCTTAAATTGTATTTAAATTTATAAATATGTAATTGTTAACATGGTTTTTAGTATACTAAACATTTCCAAAAATCAGAATTTGAATAAATTTATCACAAAAAGTCTAATACATTGTAGACAATGTAATGTAGACTATAATACATTTGAGTGGATGGTTGTTTTTTTTTTGTTCACAATGGATTTAAATTAAAAAAATGTATTATAGCAATCCAAATCCAAGGGAAAATTGCGAGGCCCAGTGCCTGGACCAGTTCCTGCACGCCCCCTCTGAGGACGGCCCTGGCCTATGGTATACTGTATACATCATAGAACATAACGGCGAACGGTATAGTTATTATCATTACTGTGGGAGGGATGTATGTATTTTCCTTCTTTCCAGGTATTATAACTACTTTTTCATAATCCTTAGCAGATTGTTGATTATGCTGATTTTTTTTTTTTTTATTATAAGTAAAAGTTTTAATATTTTAAATTAAGTTTTTAAATATTTTATTAAATTATCAACAATAGATAATACCAAGTCTATTACAAATGTATAACAAAAGTAAATACTAAATGGCTTACATCTCGTAAGTCTAAGTCCGGGACATATAGTGATGATACATTTAAATAAATAAATATACCTAAATCACAATAGTCTACAGAAATTAATTATTATAATTTAAATAAGTTTTCCTGTAACAGTGTGACACCACCAGTAATTTACGTTTTTTGTCATATTTAACGTTTGCCAAGCCCTGCGAATTTAAATGACATTTTTATTTTATATTAAAAAAAAGTATTAATGATTTATTAATGAATAAACTTATACATAATAATGTATTTTTAATTGTGTAATATAGCCTATAGGTATTATAACCAATGTTATTACAAGTTTTACATAGATTGTAAAATCCTGAGATACGGTAAATCATATTTTTTTTCGGTAGACACTACCATATAATAGTTTATATAATATACTTATATAGTATAATAAATAATAGTTTTTCGAGCGGTAGATCGCATATTGCACGAACGCCTAGAAATGATATTATGCGCCCGTGAACCTCGCAATGACAATATATTTGTGTCATTTTATACCGCATAATTCGTATTCACACTATCATATTATATACTTCATACTTGACATACCTGCACAGTATACACAATAATGATATACTGCAGACACGTTCTTTGGTCTCATCATGAATACTTTATAATATAGTATATTAGTATTGTACGTATACGATTTTAAATACAATATAATAATAATAATAATTATTATTATTATTAACACTGCTGTTGTGCAATAGCTAATAATAATATAATGCGAGAAGGTTTTACGACACGAGTCGTCGTCATCGTCGCATATAATATATAGAATAATAAATTAATATTAATATACGAATATCGAATCCCTCGTGTATTATTTCACATGTGTGTAATATACTATAATAAGTTATGTGGACAATTTTTTTAAGCCGATAGAGCCGCGGTCGACTCGACCTACGCGGAAGCCAAACGAGCACAACAACACCGGCCGCAGCCGCCGAGTACGATATCGACGAGTACGCGGATACTATAGTACGCACCCGTGAGTTTCGGCGGCGGCGGCGGCGGAACGAACGAGATTTCGGAAATCATATTATGCCGAATGTGTACGCGCGGCAGGCGAGGTGACCCGCCGCCGCCGTCGCAGCAGCCGCAGCAGCCGCAGCGAGAGGCGTGTGTTGTACTACACAGGTACACGATAATAATAATAATATTATTATTATTATTATTATTATACGCGGACCGTCCTACCGAACCTGACGGAGTGATGACGACCGCCGCTCACCGAGTTCAATCGACCTCGGTTTTTCGACCTTAATATACAGCGGATGTGACGGTGCGGCGTGCGTGTCGTGCCGACTCGAAACGAGTACGCTCGCGAATCATGCGTATTGTGTATCGATGTAATACCTATAATAATAATATGGTTTAAACTGTTTAAAGGGCAGGTACTTACAGTCAGTGGCGTATAAATAGAAATAGTTTTCGAGCTTTAGATATACAGCGACTAGCGTCTAGCAAGTGCAGCGTCTATATAGAGTGCCAAACTACCACCACGTTTTTATATGATTTAAGTTGACTGTTATTTCGCGGAAGGGGGAGGGGGAGGCTGTGGCCCACTTATATGGCTCGCTTATATACGAATACGACACTGCTTACAGTACAACTGTACAACTGCAGACACTCAAAACTCGTATATAATATATATATAAATATGTATTATATACACCCGGTATACCGAAGTGGTGTATTGTGTCTGTACAATTTTGTGGATGCACCAACGATGACGCCGTTCTACCCGATCTGCGAAACGTTTGTTTAAAAAATATTAAGATTTAGGTGCTTCGCGGAGAAGTGTCATATAAGAGGTCATCGGGCCTCGGAGCGGTAGGAGGATCTTCTGAGGGCTGAGCCCTCCTCCCTTCAAATGAAATTGTATGTACGTCCGTGTGGACCGTATACAAATAGTAATAAAAGCGAAGGCCACTTTACAATGCTAGCCCCTCCCCCACAAAAAAAAATTCCACCAAATGTCTGCCCATAATGGCCAATGGGTTCCAATTCATTATTGAAACAATAACTATCGTTTGTCCCTAAATAATCAAACACGAAACTCAACAAACGATAATTGTTACGATATACCTATTATACGTTTCACAATAAGCCTACATAGGTATATAGTTGACAATCATCGTTATAATATATTGTGACGGCCGACGGCGTTTCGAAATGCCATGTGGCGAAAAAATCGCAAACGCACGTTTGGCAGACGCGGACGGACGTAAAGTAATTATATATTATTACAATAATAATATTGACCACGGATTTCTATATAGTACACACATGGCTTGGTAACGTTATGAATTATGATTATAACGTAATATATGACAAAAAATGATTGAAATTTGTACACTTAATTAAAACGGAAAACGGTAAACAAAAATAATTAAATACCACAAAATAAAACATAACGATTAACAAAATGTATAATAGGTATATCATTAAACGAAAAATAACGCAAAACGAAATAATTTAAAATCCATTTACTTAAAAGTTATAATATTGGTTTCGTTGAAATATTTATTACTCCACGTTTTTTATCAATCAATATTAGCGATCAATCCAAGAATTTATTACGTTCCGTATCCGGTCCGGCCATTCCCCGCATTAGATATTATTTTAAACGATAAACAATAAACGCAACAAAAGTTGTACAGCGTTTTACATCTAAATAACGATTAACACAAACATTATTGTATAACGTTTAGATTGTAAATAACGTACAACGAACTTTTTTTTTCAAATGCAAGCTCTGCTCAACATCATAGATAAGGAACTTGTGCCATCAATTGAATCTCGTTACACCATTTTCTTGGTGGGCAAATTGACACAGTTTTGTAAATAATTTGTTTATTTACGGTCTATGGAGCCAAGCCCTATGTTGAAGTCAGGCGCGGCCTGACATGTTTTAAAAATATGAAGGGGCCCCCTTCGTATTTTTTACTATACCTTCTCATCGCGGTACCCGGTACGTCATTGGCACCGATATTGTAGCCTTTTTAAATATTTTTCACCCTATTTCATTTTTAGGACTTTTGCGCCACTGTCTACTCGGTATTTCGTTATGTCACCCAAGTGCCTAAATAGTTTGAAATGTTTACGTCAGAGGACATTTATTTTTTACAGCTCAAAGCATGGAGGTCGAGCTTTAGTTATTGCCTACTTATTTTCTATTCGTGTTTTATTCAGATCGCCTAATCTATAATGTATACACTATAGTGTTATACTGTTATAGAAATCTGTGCAATTTACAGCGGGCGTCTACTCGAAAATCGCGGAGTGTTATCATGGCGTTCCGTCGGCCTCGGATGACGTCAACGCGACAAGACTCTCGGCACAAACGAGGCTACCGCGGCCGCGGCATCTAGCCCGAGTGGCCGACCAGGGACGGAGCGGTAGGCATATTCTATACAACGTCCGCGGTGTGACTTTTTCGACTACACGACGTGCAGTAATAAACGAATAAATAATAACGATAATACGTCTAACCACCGTCATTCGTGACTCGTGTATATTTACTCCTGCCTATATAGTGCCTACCTGCCTAGTACCTACAACAACAACACCGTCTAGTGCGTGCACGCACTATTTTTTTATTATTTTATAAATAAGTAATGACGATTTCCCGACAGGTAAATGTAACGACTACGAGACGCACTCCTCGTCGATATCGCTGCTGTAGGCTTGTAACAATAACAATAATAATCGGAAAGTACTTCGAGCATGACGTCAACGCGGAGAAAAAAACAAAATCGCTAATCGAACAAAATTTAAAAAGATGAATAAGGCGTGGATATATTATATGGGTGTAAGCGTGCAAATGCTGTACATAAGCCACATTCTCGTCGTCGTTGACGCGAGTCCTCGGGCCGAGCCGGTGCGGGAAAACCGTGTGGAAAATATGCGCCGCCCGCAAATGGGAATCGTCGATCGATACGGGAATCTCGCGGGGCACCAGCGAATGATGCAGAGAAAACGCGAAAATAAAGTAAAACTCGTGGACACGATACGGGACGAATCTCGAGCGGCCCAGCAGCTGCTCCCACGGTCGACGTGGCGGGGAGGTGGGAGGGGGATACACATCCGCGGGGCCTGTTGAGCGGGTAGTGGTCGACGGCGGCGCGGCGGAGTCCTTTATAATATTATTACTATTATATATTATTATATATTATTATTTATACCGTCATCTCGTGCGGTGTCTGGCGCGCGCGTAATCGCACGCACTCACCGGCGCGCCGTCGAGTGCCGACCCGCCCACCGACCGCGACTGAGACTGCCACCGCCGCCGCCGACTGTCGCGCGCTCTCCCGTCGTGCGATTGCGAGTGCGGTGAACGCGAGCGCCGAGCGCTTAGGAGTCCGGAGAGTGTGTCGTGTACTACTATTATTATTATTATTATTGTGCTGCACTGCATCGCGCGCGCTCTCACACACAGATACACAATAGCGGACGATGTGAGGGCAAGAAAGACGGGGAAAAAAAATACAAACGAAAAGCATATTTTTCGTTCAAATTTTTTTTTCCCATTACTTCCCGTCGCCGCCGCCACCGCTCGTTCAGTGTGCGTGTGTGTGTACGTGCGTGAGCTTGTGGAAAACTGCCGCCGCCGCGCTTTCGTCTGGGGGGCCCCTATCGCACAAGGAAACGCGACGACCGACGGCGACAACTACTGCACGACACATTACCCCGACGGAGCAACCGAACGTCATCTCTGCTGGCAACCGTGGCACACCGAGGACGTGCCCTGTCGATCGTCTGCCCTACTGCACACATCCACCGTCGTCGTGTCGATCCTGTCCGGTCATCGTTTCGCAGTCACCTCATCCGGCCGACCACTAGTCCGCATACCAGCCCGGGACGTCCTGTCCGTCTAACTGCAGCTAACTCCCTGCCACAGCTGTCGTCATCGAGTCCACCGTCTGCCGACCGGTCATTCGCTTTAAAATGCCGATGTCGACAGATTGCCATCACGTTGTGCGCGACGCACACCCAGAACCGGCCTCGTCGCTGTAGTATACGACTGCTTTTGGTGAGTGTCTTTTAGATGTACAGGCCAACGCTTCAATTATGTAGGTACTCACCCCCTACCTCTGTCAGTGTATTGTTTGTGTGCGGTCCTAACACATAATCCTTGCTATCGGTTTTCACGGATTTGTTCATGTGTCAGATTTAAAGCA
Source organism: Neotoxoptera formosana (assembly GCA_022818045.1). Taxonomy (NCBI): domain Eukaryota; kingdom Metazoa; phylum Arthropoda; class Insecta; order Hemiptera; family Aphididae; genus Neotoxoptera; species Neotoxoptera formosana. The sequence continues at coordinate 17,909,444 of CM040630.1, read as the reverse complement.
CAACTTTTGATCTTGTCTCAGTTCCTAATTTTCTTTCTGTTAAGCTGAACAACATTTAATGTTATTTATGTAGATATTGGTACCTAGTGGTAATGCAAAACGTTTGTTTCAAATGCATACAACATTCTTGAATTCTATTAATTTTGTTCTTTTAATATTGAACAAAAGTATTGAACTTTGTGGTGGTCACCTAAGTTTATTTTGCCATTTTTGTGTAGGTACTAGTTACTACATAACAGCATTTTTGATAAGCATTTTATAGGTAGAAATGCTTATCAAAAATGGATTTTAATATTTATTATTTATTTCACTCAATAATAATACAATTTAATGCATACCTAAGTAGGTACATAAATAAGAAATAACTTGTTTCAGCTAATGTTTTATTTGCATAATAAATGAACACAAACAATTGAAGTATGAATTATAAATATTTTGGATGTTAGGCCTATAAAGATTGACTGGATAGAATTATTCGGTAAAAGTAAAATTATGTAGGTACCTAGAGCTAATCAGTTTATAAAGATGATATCACATTTTTTCTGTTTGTTTGCAATTATTTTCAAGCTGTCTGCTTAATTAATTAGAAAAATTTGTGGGTAAAAACTATTCATAGTTTTATTTACTTACAAATAATAATGATTTACTTAAAGTTTTCTCAATAAATTACACCTTCTTAAATATTTTTATTTGTCAATAAACCTTGTGTTAGATAGGAAGACTTTAGAAGTACATAACATTTGTATCATACATAGTAACTTTTACATCATTATTTTTTTTGTTTATTATCTTATTTCATTACCTACCTATTTAAATTTAAATTTGTGATACTTATGTTGATGTTTAATTATACATTTAAATTTGTTAAAATTAGAGATAAGAATTTGTTATCATGTATTCTGAGTTCAAGAGTATTAACTACCTATTCATATAAAACCCTATGTTGGTTTTGATTCCGATCAATTATTATCAGTGTGTATTGTAGATATTTTATGGGTTAATTTAGACCTTTATATTATATTTTATTTAATAAATATATAGTACCTACCTATGTTATTTATGTCACGTATACACTCTTATATATATAATATGTAGGTATTATGTTAAACGTATCAGACCACATTTTCTTTTAAATACTTTTTGTTAACAGTACAAAGTCTAATGGTATGTATGTATGTCATACCTTTATATTAGTTAAGCAAACTGAAAGTATAAGTCACCAATACTTAATAATTATAAATATATTTTAGTACGTAGTAAGTACTTACCTAATTTTCAAATTAATTTTTTTTTATTAAAATTGAACCATATCATCTGAAACTATATATTATTTTATGTCTGTTGGTTGAAATAATATTAAATCTCTGTGTAGATTTTATTTTTTTGCTGCAAATACCCTCAACATAATTTAATTTTTTTAATTTTATACATGGACATGAAATATTAAACAATGACGTAATTAACTTTTTTATAGGTATCTACAAGTTTTAACTAAAAGTACACCTAAGATTTTTATAAAATCAAAACCTAACTACTTATTTAGTTTTATAAAATACATTTTAAATTGATATCAATCTTAATTTCCAATTAAATGGTAAAAATATAAAATGTATGGGCTGCATGTATTGATTACCTATTATGCATTATAAATCTTCACTATAATCTTGTTTATTCACTGAACTTAATACATTTTTTTTTTTTAATATTGTAAATTGTAAATAATTTTATTATAGAACATAAATTGTTGTGGTGGATTTGTATTTATTAATTGCTACGTAACATTATTTTTTGTGTATACAATTTAAAAATATATTACGCTATTTTGAAAAATCAAATAAATATTTTTGTGATTTATATTTGTATATTTATATTTATAATTATTTTGTTCCAGGTGCAATAAGATTTTTTCTTATTTTCAACATCATACTTGTAAAAACTAAATCATTTGCCATGGCTGTGATAACTTTCATAAACTATGAACTTTTTATTTATGTATAATACAAAGAGTAATTAACAATGGATAGTAGAAGATCGTGGAAGGGGCAACTGTCTCTGAAGGAGTCTGAACATCGCCGGTATTCAGATTCAGAAGAACACAAGAGTAAAACATCAGTATCAAATAATTCAGGTAAGAATTAAAATTGTATTTAAATAATTTTAAATTAAGAACATTTTATCATACATTTGTATACTAAATATTATTTTTAAGTTTTATTTTTACTATCAATTCTACAGTTCAATAAATTTAAATACTTGTATTGAACCTTAAAGAGGTTCTTAGACACTTAATTAATCTTTTATTCCATTTAATGAAGTCAAATATTCAAATGGTTACCAATATTTTTTTTAATTTTAAAATATAATTTCAATCTTTGCAAACTTTCAGTTAGTAAAAAAAACTATTAATTAACCAATTGATTACCTAAATAATTTGAGCATATTATATAAAATTATTGAAATATTTGAATTTGGTGTCTTGTTCAAAATAAAGTACGTGTATAATATAACGTCATAACTATTCAGTAAACAAAATATTAAAAATTATATGTAATTTTTAATTAAAATTAAATTTGAACATAACAATTGTATGTTAAGACATAAAAATCTAAAATTGATTACACATAAAATTATTTTTAAATAAATAAATATTTGCTAAAATTATTTTAAAAATGTTTAGAAACTTAATCAAATTTAATATAGCTATTGATAATTTGTAATAAAATGTACCAATAATTGTAAAGTCCAAATAAAAATAATAATAATATTTCAAATTCAAATAACAATATGTGATTAATTTCTTTCAAAGTGGGATGTAGTAATTTAAATGAGTTAGTTACCTAAGTAAATTATAGACATCAGAAGGATAGGATTTTAAACAGTGTTTGATTTATACAAAAATTGGTTAATAAAATGTTTTTTTGTTTTCCCAATATTGTTTTGTATTTTTTATAATGTAACAGTTTTAAGTATAATGTTCATTTTCAATTTATTCAGGTTTCAGTAGAATCTTTAATAGAATTAGAAGGGCCTATAGAAACTTGTTGAGAATTTTTTACTGACCTAAATACTATTTTTTTAAAAACTTAAAACATTTAAGAATTTACTGAAATCGGTTTGTAATTTATTAAATTGTTACAAACTTTGACTGTATTTTGATAAAACCACACCATTTTTAAGTTAAGGGCTTGAAAAATATTCTGCTCAGAATTAAAAATATTAGTTATATTGAACAGATTTTGTATACTGTATAATAAATGCATACTTCAATGTACACAAAATACACGTATAAAGACAATTAAAAAAAGTAATAAAATTATACCACTTGATGTTTTATCTTTAAATATCTATATTAAGTTAGTTTTTTTGAATTTTAATATACAATTAAGGAATTCATGTGATTATAAGATTTGGTTTATGATAGCTAGTTACTGACTATAGTATACACTACTATAGCCTTCTACCAAAATACAATTTATATTTATTTATATTTTATTATTTTGTATTGTCACTAGTATTCCATTATCCTATCAGTTGTAAAATATAGGTGTAACCAATTTGATATTTCAAATGTTCACATTTAAATGAATACATAAAAAAATCAAGGTAACATTACAGAAAAAAGAAAGGTTTTAGTGATTGTAATCATGATACAGTCATTATGGGGAAAGGTACTATTGATAATAGTTATTCACAATTATGGTTTCATTATCTCAGGGTCATATGGATTAAAGGGTGACAGGAAATTTGTAAGGGTTATATATTTATGGTAGAAAGGGTTTTAGAGATAAGTATTCTTAGATAAGGTTGAATAAGGGTGTTAAAAATATTCAACATAATTCTACAGTGATTTTTGATGTAGGTATCGTACATAAATATAAGTAAGCAGTAAATCATTTTTGTACTAAAATAGGGTAAGTATTAGGTACAATTTTTTGAATTAATATGGTAAATTAAACTACTAAAAAAAAAACTAGGTAATTTATATTAAACAATTAAAATTTTCATCTCTTAAAATATAAACGGTTTTTTATGGTTTAGAATCTAAACTTTAGATAATTTATTACAGGGTGTTACCACTGGGTATCTTCCCTAATCTAACTACTCACATCATTTTTTTTTTTACCTTCATATATCAAACCTACTTATTGTACAAAAAGCATGTATAGATTGTAAATTTCTTCAAATAAATAAAATAAAAAAAAAAAAAAGATAATTTATAATTTGTTTTTTCAGATATTCCTATGTATAGTTTAAATTTATACAAAATATTATTTAGGTAGGTTACTTTAGGTGTTCTTATGCTTTATAAATTTACTTTTAATTACAACAAAATTATTATTCTAATATTTTTTAAAAATTAACCATATTGTATTTAATTATAAAATAATATTAAATTTAAAAATTAGTGGGATTAATTAATATTATGGTTTTTATGTTATCAGTTTGCCTAGTATTTTTATTATGTTAAATTTGAATGACCTCCAATAAATACTATTAAATTTTTATTTAATTATATAACTTCATTAGTATAATATTTTTGATTCATAGTCTCATGTGCTTATATAACATTGTAGCTTGAGTAATGAGTTTAAAGATTTTGTAGTTCTATGGAAAAATGCCAATTTGATGTCCCATACCTAAAAAATTTATAAAACTTCATGTGGGTAGTAGTAACTATAGTGACTTTTGATGCAGAATATTATAAATATTTGAAGTACTCAAATTAATTTAAAGCCATTTTAGTACATAACTACATTCTATTAATATATTTTTAAACTATAAATATGTAACTATTTCTATTTGTTATGTCTTAATATACAATAAAACAAGTACCTAATATTAAACAGAATATAAAAAGTTTAGTATGAATTAATCTCTACATCAAATGACCTTGATCCAAAATAATATTAATATAAAAAAGTGGTTTGTAAACTTATAACATATTCAAGAAATACGAGTAAAAGAATTATATTAAATTTAATATTGTTACTATATTTTGTTAAATTATTAAAATATAATTTATGAAACAAAATATAAATTTGTAATTCTTCAATAATGTTATATGCTTATAGTTTCCATTATTATTTAATTTTTTCAGTTGATTTGACTTTTGTAAATTATCTTATGTCATTATCCATTACTTATATAAATTAAAATCTAATGGTTCCAAATTTAAATGTTTACTATGAAATAAAAACTATTTAAATAAACAACTTAAATAATTTTTAAGGAAATGTAGAGTGTTAGTATTGACTATTTTTTAGTATTTAATAAATTATTTTATCAAGAATAATGTACAATTGAACAATATATTAAAACGTAAATAGAATTCCTATTTGATAGATTAAAGGCACACCTGTAGGTACAGAGTTGATGTTTAACAACTTTTTACCTTGTAATGCAATACATTTTTTTGTTATGTTTTTTTTTTTTTTAATTTAATAATATTTATGTAAATATTTGGCATAGTATCAAAGCTAAGACCCTAAAAAATATCAACTTAATTCAGAGATACCTCTGTATATTGTATTAGTTTTACAACTAAATATTGGTAAATCTTTTAATTTTTCATATGTTTATAAATTAATGAAAATTCTCAATATTCTTGATTTCTTTATAAAATATAATTTATCCAAAGTCATTAGCATCAGAAATATGTATAATTATATTATAGTTTGTTGACTTCTAATATTAAAATCTATATTTAACCTTTGCCAATAATTATCAGTTCTTAACCTATTTGAGTCTTACCCGATTCACAGATTTAGTCTTATTAATTTTTATAGGTTGTATGTTTTTTTTTTGATTAAGCTGTACTGTTTTTGAAATATGTACATTATGTGTTATCAATTTGTAATCAATAAACCTAATTATTATTTAATAATGAATTACTTTCTATAGTGATACTTTAATCTGCAATTTTGTATTCATTATCCATATAATATACAGCAATTAAATTATTAAGTGAGTCAGTTGTTGATATGACTATGTATTTACTATTTATTATTTAGTTTATTATGTAATAATTTGAAATATTCAGTCATAATTATTAAAAATAATCAAATTTATGTAAGTGTTTAGAAATACTCATCTAAAATTATGGTTATAACAATTTTATAGCACTAATTTTCAAACTTCTAAAATCTGAAATTAAATTATTTACATTATATGAGGTAATAAATTATGTTAAATGTACAGTTTTTATACAGTTTATTAATTTTTTTTTTATCAAAATCAGATTTATTATTAGATAAAAGTCTCATGTTGTTACTGTCATTGTTTTTTTCAATTTTGTTTTTTTAACATAGACATGTTTTTGGGATGGGTACAACTTTTTTTTCTGACTAACCGTTTTTTGGTCGTAACCGATTTTTTCTGTTTTGCTATTGGTTACAATATAATATTTTTATACATAGTTAAATTAAATATATTAATACCCAAAAATATATCTATAATTCCTCAATTTTCTTTGCAGAAGAAAAGTATCAAGTAGCATGCTACTTTTTTTTATGAATTTAAAATAGAAAATTTTTTCAAAAATATCAATCTATATAAAAGACAATGGTCTTTATAATTTTCTAAAGCTATAATTAATAATAACACAAACAAATTATATTTTTAATATTAATAAATTCAAAGATTTTAGTTTAAAGTTGATTGTATTCTTTAATAAACAAGTTTAAAATATTTATTTAAATTAAAATTATTTTATAGTTTTTCTTTTTAAAATATATAATAGACATCATATTTTTAAACAATATTAGATGTCCTTATTTTTTACAAAATATTGATCTATCAAATGTTTTGTTACTATGTGTATTTTAAACATTTTGGTTGATTTGTAGTATTAGTTGGAGCAAGTATTAAATGTTTATAATACATATACATTTATGAACTAATTATTACTATTATTATCAGTTACCTATAATTGTATTGTTTTTTTATTGATAGTATTGTTTTAATAGAATCACAGATTAAATTAAACAGTTTAATTTAATCTATGATAGAATTATGTACAGGTAACATACAGGACTGTCCCATCTTATCTATGTTATTCTTATTCAAATATCAATGAAGATAAATTAATATATTTAAGAAAATCCAAATGAATAACATAACTATTTAAGTTTAGTTAGCACAGTTGTTCAATAAATAAGACTGCAATATAAATGTATTTAATCTGGGTTTTAAAACAAAATTCAAAGTTGTTACATTTTTTAATCAGAAAAAAATCTTTAGCTTATTGTTCAAACTTTTATTAGAATTAATAGGTATAGTCTGGTTCATAATGCAATTATAATTCTATATTATTACAATGTTATTGCATATAAAAACATTTTTAAATACAAACTCGCCTATATATTACAAGATAATACAATTTTATAAATGATAACAATTAATAATTAAATTACGAATGATTGGTTCGTTACTTTTTGTGAACCATTCAATTACTCAATTTTTATTCAACATTGTATTTAGCTCAAATATACTTTTATTGAATTTAATATCTAGTTTTGAATGTATGTTACGGGTTCTTATAGTCAACACAATATAAACTCATATTCTAGGATTGTTTGATTATTTTCTATTTGGAAATACTTTGCAAAACAAATATTGTTGTTTACACTTTTATAAAATAAAAAGTTAAGTTTTAGTATTCTGTAGATTGATGTACACTGTAAGTCCTAGTTTCAGAAATGTTTATCTTTTGATTTATGGATGTAAGATACTGAGTTTATTTTAAGTTTATTGCTTTAGTTATTTCATTGTTCATTAGCTTTTAAACGTGCTTAACATTATTAGGTACCTACTACTCCAGAACATTTTTAAGAAATTAAACTGAATATTTTTTTCATTTAAAAATAAACAATTTTTTATTTTTAATTACCTATATTTTCAGTTAATTAATAAAAAAAATGGTGTTAATTTTTATTTTAATATGTTATTTAATTATAATTAAAAACTTGTGTAATCTCAATTTATAAGTGGACTACATTACAATTTCAGTGATGATAATTTTGAGTTTTTTTTTTCCATCACATCACAAATGTGAATAATATGTACATAATAGTTCAATACTGCTGTATGAAATTTACTTTACATTGAGGTACAATACATTTTAAGACTATATTTTTTATATTTTGTTATTCTGGTTTATTAAGTGGCATTATTAATCTATGAAAATACAATAATGAATAATTAAAAATTAAATTTATTGATCAATTGATTCACAAATACTTAGAATATAAAATTGAATACTTTACTATTAGCTATAGTCTATATATACCCTGTATTAATATAGTGTATATAATACTATATATTGTATGATCTATTCAGTTTTAACTGAATAACTGATAACTATTCAATTTATTCCTGTTTGTCAATAATTTGAAAAGTAATTTCTTAATTTTCTTATCATAAATAAAAGCATAATTGATTATACTATCCTATAAATAAAGTTTAATAAGGCTGATTTTTGGAAAATTTAATTATAATTTATATTAAAGGTACAATAAAAATATAAAATAATAAATGAATAAAATTTATTGTGTACATAGTATTGACCTGTATGTATATTTTTATAATTTAAAATTAATCTTATCTACATTTTTTATCTAATTGTTTAGTAGCTTTAAAGCAAATTTACTATTTTAATTGCTATAAAAATGTTATTTTATAATTTGTTCAGAATTTTTGAAAATTAAATCAACATTAATATAAACATTTGTATAGTTTGCTATGTGTTTCGATATTTATAAATTATAAATATATATTAATGCCAAGTAAAATGAAACAAAAATCAATGACATTCATAAAACATTGGCACATGGTCTATTTTCTTAGGATTTTGGCAGATTTAATACTAATATTTAGCAAATTTGAGGTCATATGTCACTGTTGGCATTCATTCTTTTTAGATTTTAGCTATTGCACATAATATTTGTCTTTCATCTTTCAAATATCTGCAATATAAATATTATACTAAATAAATGATATGATATTGTTTTAAATATAAAATTATATAAATGTAGTAATTGTTAGGTACTTATGACTTATTAAATACTAGAGAAAATCACAAATTATGTTCAAAATTATCTATTAGTACAGGAAAAAATTGTTTTCTAAGTTATTGATTGTTTTTTTTTAATTGTACTATGTATTGTAGGTTTATATAACATTAAGCTGATATTATGTAAAATATTTATTATACCCGTTGTACCTGATAGGTTAGAATTTTCTCCCTTTTGGGTTTCTTAGCCATTGTTGATTTGATGAAAATATTAAAGCACAAAACAAATTGTCTAATGTATTAAATTTATTGTTTTATTTTATTGCATCATATAATTCAAATCTTCTTTTATTTTGTTCAGTTACTTTATTTAAATTAAGATGCAGTATTTATCACGTGTCGTTTCTATATGTTTATGACTTTCATATTTAATTTAAATTTGAACATTATATTACACTGTATGACATTAATAATTATTACTTATTGGTTATATTTATTATAGAATCACAAGTTACATGTTCTAAATACACGCTATTAAATTTATCAATTTAAGTACCTACTCTGATAAAAATAAATAATTGTAGTGTATTGTGTTCATAATATTAAATAGTGTTTGCAGTTTCTAAAAAACATTTTGGAAAAATGTACATTTTAAAAATGTTTAGACTTAATCAGTTGAAAATATTTCATACTTAATACATAATATACATTGTCTAGTTTTTATTTTATAATTTCTTTTCTTTTACCGAGTTATCTGAAGCACGTGCCAATTAAATTATCTACTATAATTTTTTTATATAAATATGTATATAAGTATAATCTTGTCCTCTTAAATGTATCATGTGACTAATTTGGTCAAACACTTAAGAACACGCTCACTATTTTTTTTTTTATCTATTTTTTAGTGCAAGGTTTGTGATTTTCTGTAACTAATGTATTTCATTTAAACTCTAGTCGTCAGAGTTATAAGTTGTAGGTTTCATTTATAATTTTTATTTGAAGCTATTAACATTACATTGCTGTTCAATATGTGCTTTGTAAATTCTTCTTTATTTGTTTGTGAACAAAATACTCATTTAAACAATAAAACCGGTGAGTTATATATATTTGTACATATAATACTACATTTTTTATATTGAGCATTTTAAATTTAATAACGACTTATTAATTATTAGTGACTAAATTGTTCGTCGAGTATTAGATATATTTTACAAGGCATTCGGCATATTACGTTATTAGTAATTCATAATTATTAATTTTTTTCTCATACCAATGTTTTGCTTCACACGTCATTTAATGGATAAAAACCCTACATCAGCTTGATGGACGATATACAATTGAAAATATTGCTTGGGGACTAACACCATCAAATATAATTATGTTTATTAGTTTATTTAATTTGAGCTTATGTTTTTTTAATATACTCTGCAATACTTTGACATCATATTTTTAAATTAAAATTATAAAATATCTCTTTTTAATAAATTTAAATTTTAACAATGATTTATTTATTTTAAACTTTTCTAAGTTCATTATTTATTTTTGTTGATTTGTATATGTTATTAGTTTTGATAAGTTGTTGGTTGATAAATATTTTTTTTCTATACACATTAGTATTTAATATATGCAAGGTGGTAAAATATTGTTTTCCTCATATTATGTTGTATCATACTTGTGTGTTGGTACTAGTCCTATGTTAACATTAATTATGTCATAATAATTAATTGTTTTTTACACACAATCCCATTTAAAACACATAAGGTTGGTTAGGTGAAACTTGTATTATCTACAATCCACTGTATGTTGTATGATACGTAATATGAATTATAGTTATTTCATTAGATACATAATTAAGAGGATACCACAAAAGCACTTTTTATAGAAAAGTTTAATAATAATGAAGAATTAAAATTTTAAATCTTAAATATATTTAAGCACTTATTAATTAAAAGTATTTTGGAAGTGTTCTCATATCAATACAAAGTACCAACAATGTTGTTGCATATCACATATTAACAAGATTTTATAGTAAAACGGTTTTGCGTAAAAAAGTTATTGCCAGTTAAGTTAATTAATTGCCATTTAAGTTACTGCCATAGTTAAAAAACCAAGTTCATATATAATAAAGATGACAATATTAGTTGTTGATTTTTATTTTTGATATCATTGATACAAAATAAGTTATTATATTTTTAAAATCAGTTAATTTAATGCTTGTTTTGCATAATTTATATGCATTAATGATACTGAAAAAACTAAAAATACTATGACACAGAAAATATTGTCTTCTGTATCAAGTTGTTAAAATTTGGCTTCTCATCTATGACTAGCCTAAATGGCAAAACTGTTTTCACAAAGAATTAACGGTTGTTGGAATTTCACTTCAGTTTCAATTGTCTACTAAGTGTATTAAAAATATGTAATCATGAATATGTTTTTGTTTCAATCAAATAAATATGAGATCTATGAAATTAGGATATAAATATATATATATATATTTTTTATATATATATTTTTATATATATATATATTTTTTTTTTCAGAAATATAAATAAATGATTAAAACATTATAGTAATTTTGTTCGTCTATATTTTATGATTTACTTATGCTTTTTTGGATTAGGTATCATTTGTTTTAAAGTTAATATTGCTTAGATACAATTTTTTTTATTAAAAGCCTATTTTTTTATCGTTAGATTTTATTCATTAATTCAAAATTTAAAGTCAGGAGAATTATTATGACACACTTTGAATAATTTGTCATTGCTAAGACATTTCTAATCTTCAAAATAAATATGAAGTATATATGCTTTGGTTTTTTGTTAAATTTCTTTATTTTTGTAAATGATATACATTTTTAATAATATGCATTTTTTTTCTAAAATCATGTTAAGTTTATATCAGGATAATGTAATTTTAGTTAAGTATACTTGTATATTTTCAATACCAAGATTGATAGACTATTAAGACAAGTTCTTTGATCTTATATTTAACAGTTAAATATTTTATTGAAAATTATTGTTATGTATATATTACTATAAAGTAATTATTAACCATTTGTAGGTTATTCTGGCTACTATAATTAATATTGTACTGAATTAAAGCAATATAATTTATTTTATTAACTTTTTTATTTTATTATTTTTAAACAGAATATTCTGTTAGTTTAAATTACTAATAACATTTTCTTCTACCTTTCTATTAATAAACAATTTTCTTTTTATTAATTACTAAAAATATATATTTGACTAGACAAATATTATTATTATAGATATATAGTATTAGTATTGAATGTGTTATTTGTGAAGAGACATAAGTATGCTGACATTTAATAATCTATTTGTTTAGATAAAGATAGAATTAGGCTTGAAACTATTGTATTTATAGATTTGATAACTTAAGCTTGTACTTCAAAATAATCATTTATAAATGTGCTAATAATAACTTATAATTATTTTATTGTGTTTTATTAAACAATATATTTACTTTATCATATCCTTTTAATAAAAATCCACATTAAATATTATATCAGCAGTTACCAAATGTAAATGTCAGAGGTCATCAAATCACTTATTGAGTAGTATTATAATTAATTGTATTTGATTATTCTAGAAATAAATCACATCACCAAAGGTGTACAAAAAAATAAAAACTCAGATCATCATTATTACTATAATTTAATCGATATGTATGTTATAAATTTAGTAAACTAGTTTACTTAAATAAATTATATCCCTATTAATATTGATTGGTAATACGTATTATTATATGTAACACTTGAAGGCTGAGCTATAGCTCTGATTTAGATTTCAATTATTTAAATAATTAAATTTTATAAGTGATAAATACTAATATGTACTACTAGGTATAATAGATACATTTTATTATAATTTTTTGTATACAATAAATATAATATGTTTTTTTTATGTTGACAGAATTATCAAATTTAGTTTTGATGCGCAACAGTACATTGGGGCAGTCAGCACCTTCCTTATCAAATAGTTTGGTATGTAAAAAAATAAAATAATGGTTTTTTTCTATTTACTTTGGAATTTTATATGATTTTATTAATTTTTTTTTAGAGAGAATTACATGTTGCCGGAGGAAGACGTTCAAACAAGGCTAGTCACAGAAAAAGCTTTATATCAAATACATCACCTACATTACCAAGATGTCATTCTCCAATGTCAAGTAAATAGCTTGTGAATAATATATTTTTAAATTATGTCTTGTTATTTAACTCATTTGTTTTAATTATTTTAAATTCAGGTAGTCCATTGGAAAGCCCTAAAGTAGTTCACTCACATCCTCATTTTCCATTTGTTTCAATAAAAAGGTAATTATTATTGCTTGCTATAAAAATAATCTTAATGATCATTTAAAGGTTTTATTTAATTTAATTTTTAACATAATCATATTGTTTATGTAGTTATTATTTGGGATTAATAATGTTTTATAATATTTTTATGTTTTTAATTTTCTAGGCCGTATAATTTACTCACTACAGATTGCCGTGATGGAAGAAGGTGGTCAGTTGCTTCATTGCCATCGTCAGGTTATGGAACCACTTCTGGAAGTTCAAATGTTTCAGTAAGTGTTAACAATCATGTGTTTTGTATTTGCAGAATAATTTTGAATAAACAATAATATTGATTTTCAGTCCCAGTGTTCCAGTCAAGAGCGTTTACACCAGCTTCCAAATATGCCAACCTCTGATGAATTACATATGTTTTCCAAGCATTTTTCATCCAATGACAGTACTCATAGTGCAGAAGAAGATAACATCATATACCGTAAACCTCGTTTCAACCGACCACGTTCAAGAAGCTTAAGGTTAATGATCGGTCTATTAAATTTGTATGTGCATAAGCTTTTTTTTTTTAACATTTGGCTTTGTTGCAGCAGTCCGAGCAGATCGCCCGTTCTTGATAATGATATTGTTATGATGAATGTGCTTTATAAAGATAGGTTTCCCAAGGTAAAGTTTAATCTTGGTGCTTCAACATTTAATTTTATTGTGTTATAGTAATTACATATAATTATGCATGTGTTTAGGCTACTCATCAGATGGAAGAACGTTTAAGCATGTTTATAAATGAATATGAAAAACTTAATTTAGAACACATTGAAATATCAGCAGACGCTGTGCCTATTGTTAGATTTGTTAACCATCAAGTGTTAGAGATAGCTAGAGACTGCTTAAAAAAGTCTGAAGAAAAATTAATAACACGAGGTTATTTTTATGAAATGTCAGAAAACTTGGAGTTATTGTTGGCTGAGGTATGTTGTGTAAAAAAAATGTATTTTCATTTAACATAATATTTTTTATTATTACAGGCGAGGGAAAAGTCGGAAGAAGCTACTGCACTACTGACAGGAACAATGAAAAAATTGTTGTTAATAATATCTAGACCTGCTAGGTTACTCGAATGCTTAGAATTTGATCCTGAAGAATTTTATCATCTCTTAGAACAAGCTGAAGGTCAAGCTAAAATCTGTCAAGGCATAAAGGATGAAATACCACAGTATATTATAGGAAAATTAGGATTAAATCGTAACTCGGTTGATGGTATGTATATTTTTTTTTCATTTTCACTTAATACATTTTCCATCACTTATTTAAAGTATTTCTATAAATTTTTTCAGATATTGATGTTAACTTTCACAAGTTGGATGAATATTCTTCGTCTTTAATGAAAAAAACTCAACCCCAAAGTACCAAAAAAGATACATTTTCTTCTGTAAGTAAATTTCGATTATGTTAATATTGATAATTTTTTTAAACTATTTGTTAATTAACTTATTAGCAACCGTCAGAAGTTGATTTTGATGTAATTAAATTGATCTCTAATGGTGCATATGGTGCTGTGTATCTTGTAAGACATAAACAAACTCGTCAAAGATTTGCAATGAAGAAAATTATCAAGAATAATTTAATGTTGCGTAATCAAATTGAACAAGTATTCGCCGAGCGGGATATTATGAGTTTTACTGACAATCCATTTGTGGTCACCATGTACTGCAGTTTTGAAACAAGGGTAAGTGCTTATAAATGAAAGCATAAACTATATTAAAATATATTAATTATTTTTGTGTACTTAGAAACATCTATGTCTTGTAATGGAATATGTTGAAGGAGGTGATTGTGCATCTCTTTTGAAAAATATTGGCCCTTTACCACCAGATATGGCAAAATTTTATTTCGCTGAAACTGTACTGGCTGTTGAATACCTGCATAATTATGGTATTGTGCACCGTGACTTAAAACCTGACAAGTAAATAATAAATTCTTTTTTAAGATTCATTTTTGAATTTAAATTGACTTTTGTTTTAACTTTTCAGTCTTTTAATTACTGCATTAGGCCACATAAAACTGACCGATTTTGGATTAAGTAAAATGGGTTTGATGTCATGTAAGAAACTTATTATCTAACTTTACAATAATAACTGTTTAAATTAGTATTAATAGAAATAACATTTTTATGTAATAGTGGCAACTAATTTATATGAAGTACACGTTGACAGAGATACACGACAATTTTCTGATAAACAAGTTTTTGGTACACCCGAGTACATAGCTCCAGAAGTTATCCTAAGGTATGTATAGTATGTAGGTATACTTAAATAAGACAGTGATGATTGGCATACTTTTCATATTATTTATTAATCAAATATACTCAATTAACATTATTTTAAAATTTATATCAAATTTCACTAACATTTTTATCAATTTTCAGACAAGGTTATGGTAAACCGGTAGATTGGTGGTCTATGGGAATAATATTATATGAATTTTTGGTAGGGTGTGTACCATTTTTTGGCGAAACACCTGAAGAACTTTTTGCTCATACTGTAAATGGTAAGAATATTTAATTGATGTTATATTGATTGATTTTATAAATTAATAATAATTTTATTTTAGACGATATTGAATGGCCAGATGAAAATGAATGGCCAATTCAGCCAGAGGCCAAAAACATTATATCGTCATTACTGCAACAAAATCCTAGAGATCGATTAGGTACCGGGGGATCACATGAAGTCAAAGATCATCCTTATTTCTATGGAGTTGATTGGAATTCATTATTGAGACAGAAAGCTGAATTTATGCCACAATTAGGCAATGAAGAAGATACAAGTTATTTTGATTGTAAGAATAATATATTACATTATAATGGAAAATATTGTACTTATTTTAAAATAATTATAAATTACAATTATTTCAGCCAGAAGTGATCGTTATAGTCATGAAATTGATGAGGATACAGATGATGACTCATTGATTTTAGGTACATTTTCATCTTGTTCACCTCAGTTCAAAAAAGTGGCAAGTAAATTATCAATGAGCAATGAATATCCATCATTATCTCCTTCAGTAAACTATAAAGAAGATTCTTTGTCTATCAATACTGGTAAATAATCATATTTTACTAACTCTCTTGTTATTTTATTGTACATATATAATTTATGATATGTAGTACTGTAATGTACATTTTATTTCATTGTTTGTTCTATTTTAATTGGAATATTTTTATTTAAGGAATGTTTGACACATCAGCGTCAGAAGGAGAAACAGTTGATGAAAATTTAAAATCGCCTGTAGCCAAGAAAACAACATTTGACAAGTCACAAAATGAAGATAATGAATCAAATACTCAAATCAGTCGTAGGCGGCGCTTATATAGTAAAGAAAGCATACCTAAATTTTCAATTTCGATTGAAGATGACAGATCTCCGTAAGCCATTAATGTTATTTACCATACTCATGTACTGAATAATGAAATATAGAAAACAATTTTCTTATTTTATTTTTTCGCTTTGAAAATGTAATTTGAACTTTGAGAATATATAACATAATATGTACAAAACGAGTATTATTTACTCAAGGTGCAAAAGTTTTAAATGCATGACAGTATATAATCGTATTTAAATAACTTGATTTAATTATATCAAATTAAAAATAAAAATAAATAATTTG